>CAIGQS010000095.1:0-234629 GCA_903798195.1 Danio kyathit
GTGAAGCTCCTGGTGTTTGTGGAGTTGTTTATTGATCTCTGCTGAGATCTTGAGAAATAAAATTTTTATTGTGTAATTTGTTTTATTTTTATTAAATATTATTTTTATTTAGAGTTTTATTTTCAGTTGATTTCATCTTTGTTTTGGCTGCTTGTTAACAGTTGTTCATCAATAATTATTAATCTCCTTTAATTAGACACTTAATTATCTCATTAACTTCATCACTGCCTGAGTGTTCAACCCTCTGTAGTGAGGACACTAGTGAGTAATTTTGCTCTGGGATTTAAGGGGTTAAATGTGTTCAATGAATAATACACACTGTGGATTGTATTTGATGTATACGTATATGAATTTTACGAATGTACAGTAGACTACTGGCAACCATATCTGCCGGTATTTTTTCCATAAAATCAAGAAAAAAAAAACACGTTTTTTGTGTCACCATTGTGCAGAAAATAAGCGTCTGTGTTCAAGTCCAAGATGAACTAAGAATAGCTGTTGTTATGCTGCATTGTCTTTTGTTTAAATGTAACTGTGTAGTTACTAATGCAGTGAAAATCTGTTTGCTAATTGCAATCAAACATTAATGCCTTTATTGACTTAACATTTTTGTGAGCTAAACTACGTTTTTGTAAACTTAACATTGTATCAGTTAATGAAATCTGACTATTTTCTGTAAATTTAAACAGTTTTATAAAACTTCCGTATTTTTTACAGAAAAATCCTGGCAACCACAGTCGGTATTTTTCCGTAAATTTAACAGATTTTGTTTGTGTAAATAAATTAGACCTAAATTATAAATGTTATGTTGATTGAACTAAACAACATTACATTACATTTATGTAACTAACTTAAGTTCACTCAAATAAATATTCTTTCTTTAAGGTAACTTAACTCGGTTACGTGGAACCTGTTCACATAAAAAAGTTAATTAAAGCCAACATATTATTTTTTTGAGTGTATAGGGCCTGTGTTTCCTTTACAAATATTATTAAGAACATTACATATTCGATTTTAAAACATAAAATCACTTACAAAACCTAACATGTATTATAATATAATATATAAATCATATAAATAAATAAATAAATAAATAATGGGGCTATTTATTAAAAAATGAAATTTTATATTTATTAGGAAAAGAAAAAAAGCATACATGATATTAATGTTAATGATGACGAAAATTGTTATTATTATTATTGTTACTATTATTATTATATTATTAAGTAGAATATTGTTTATTTATTTATTTTTATTTTTTGAAAAGTCTACTTTTACAATTTGACACATGCAAACCACTGCAGAAATGTTCTAACCAACAGGCCCATGTCATATACAGTACAGATACTTAATAAATAACCTACTATAAATTAAAAGCATTAACGTATGCTATGTTTTTTATTTTCACAAGCTTTGGAGATGTAACATAAATTCTGCTTTTAAATAATAGGTCACCTACAGCTTTCGTCATGATGTTCAAAATGACATCAATGTTTTTAAAGTGCACTGCGAAGGGAGCGCAATTGTAAACATGAAGATCGCTAAAACTGAACTGTAAAAAAACTTTGAAAGCAAATTACACCTAAAATAGATGACTTTAATGCTTTTTTATTTTTATAATTCCAAGCTTAAATGTTGGAATGTTCTAAATGAATAGGGCATAGGGGGGATAAGTGGGAATAGAACACAACCAGGAACTGTTTCTAACTACAGCTCCAGAGGTGTAGTTGCAAGTGTATAAGTTTGCGATGCAGTTTGCGAATATTCGTTGGAACGATGGATTTGGGAAACGCCAAATCAACAAACTATGTTTGTAACAACGGAACTTGCAAACTTAGTTGGCTAAAGATGGTTTTCGGAAATGCATCCCTGGTCATCACCCTACAAAACTCTCAACAAACCTCCAGTTGGCTAAGTTTCATCAGTCTGTCTACCTTGGGAAGTTGTTTGTGATGCCCAGGACCAGGACTCTTCACGCACACTTTAAGGACTTCTTTCTGGAGCGCGTCTTTTCCATTGAGGAGCGTGCAGCGGCGGCTAGGCTGGACTACACCTACAGCTGCACCTGGGACACTTCTCTGGAGGAGCAACACCTGAGGAACGCGTCTGTCCTTCCTGTCCTCCGTCCTGCAGCCAGTCTCTTCAGTGGATGAGTGTCCTCAGGAGGAGCCGCTGGTGATAAAAGCATGAACAATTTTCTTTAAGTCCTCACTGTGAACAAAGCAACTGATTCTTGCAATGTTTTTGACATGATATTTTGCTGATTTACTTACTGCTTTGACATGACTATTGAAACTCAGATCTGACTCCAGAGTCACACCAAGATTCTTGACCTTATTATTTGTTGTTTGACCCCTTGGGCCTAGGTACGCATTCACCTTGAGAAATAAAGAACACCTTGTTTATCTGAAGAAAGTTTTGGCACATCTGACTGTTCATTTCATCAATGCACTGACAGAGGGTGTCAATGGTGCTGTGGTCATTGGGCAATAAGGCTAAGTAGATCTGAGTGTCATCAGCATAGCTATGGTAGGAGATTTGTTTTTTTTCTCATTATTTGGTTCAGTTGGAGCATATAAAGGTTAAACAGGAGAGGTGCCAGAACTGAACCTTGTTTACCACTTCACATGTCATGGGTGTCCACCTTGACCTATAGGCCTATACCTATACTGACATAGTAACCTCTTCTTTCAAGGTAAAATTTGAACCATTTGAACCATCGTCCAAGACAGCCCAACCCAGTTTTTCAGTCTATCCAGAAGTATGCTGTAATCCACAGTGTCAAATGCAGCACTGAGATCAAGCAATACCAGCACTGTTAGTTTGCCTGAATCTGTAATTAGGCGGATAGCATTGATTATCTTTATAAGGGCGCTATCTGTACTATGATGTGCTCTGAAACCAGATTGAAAATTTTGAAGAATGATGTGGGGAGTGTGTCAAGACTGCAGGTTGATGTTTTCATAATCTGCATGATTTCTTCTAAGATTTTACCTTCAATTGCCTTGAAATCAGATGTCAGACCTTTGGCAGAGCCTCCAGGACGAGGGCAGTTTTTGCAGCCTCCCTGTACTGCTGATAGGCCTCAGCTTTCTGCACTGCCAACACTTTCTTTATCCTGACAGAGAAAAGCAGAGGACAGAATCAATTCCTCAGGCCTCTGTTCTTTTCTTTCCTTTCTGGCTTCATACATTTATATAAATGTGAACTCTCTCTAGGGCCCACCTAGTATTAAGATGTGTGTGTTTTGATCAATCACATAATAAGTAAAAGAAAGACACACACTCTTGTTTACACCTGGTGTTGTTTACATCTGTCCATTTTCTCCACCACTTTTCTAATCTTATTGACAGGAGGGTCTATGAATGGGTGTATGTATTACGGCTGAGCAAAATTACAGATTTTTCAGTGAATTGTGTGTTTTATTTTTTTTAATTTAATCTTCTTAAATGTTGTCAACTGATCTTTTTCCAAAAAAAGACTGATAGAGAATTCAGTGTCAAAATGCCCATCTTAAGATGGGTAAAGACTTCACAGCTAGCTTAAACAATACTTGAATTCAACACAATGAAAGCAGATTCTTGTTAAAAGTCTATGCTAAAGGGATAGTTAATATGAAAAATATTAAAAAAAAAGAGTCTGTCATCATTTATTCACACTTGAGTTTTATTTTTGACATTTATTATTTAGATTTTTTTGGGTGAACTTCAAAGCACCTCAATGAAATGTCGAAAAAAAAAATCTGGATTTATTATCAAATAATGTTTGCAATATTCACGCTACAGATTGTTTTTATATTTGTTTTGAGGTATAATTTCAAAATGCAGGCTAATGAACGTGTTATGGATTGATGATGTCATGGACTGACTGATGTTTGGTGTGACTTTATGACGCCTGAGATCTTACAGCAGGGATGGGCAAACTTGTTCCTGGAGGGCCGGTGTCCCTGCAGACTTTTGCTCCAACCCTAATCAAACACACCTGCCTGCAGCTTTCTAGTGATCTTGAAGACACTGATTACTGTGTTCAGGTGTGTTTGACTAGTGTTGGAGCAAAAGTCTGCAGGGACACCGGCCCTCCAGGATCAAGTTTGCCCATCCCTGTCTTACAGCGTTACATGAGGATCACTCTTATACAGTCTGACAAGCTGCAGTCAAATTTTTTTTAAAAATGATTCAAAATTGCACAGTGTGAGACGGGCTTAACCCTTAAAATCTGTTCCCACTTTTTTAACCACAATATTCTTTTAAACTGATGAAAATAATCATTTAGAAAAAGTAACTCAATCACCAGAATTCTTCATCACTAATCACTCCACTGTAGCGACCCCTGATAAATAAGGGACTAAGCCAAAGGCAAATGAATGAATTTCTTAAACATATTTCTCACTTCTTAATCTTTAGAGAATATTCTAAACATAGTTATAACAACTAACTTCTAATGAGAAGTTTCTTTTATATTTGCCATGATGATATTTTTCAAGATACTAGTATTCAGCTTAAAGTGCAATTTAAAGGCTTTACTGGTTTCATTTGGTTAACTAGACAATTTAGAGTGAAGGGAAGTCATTGTATTAAAAGGCCAAATGAAAAAAAATATTGCTTAAGGGGGATAATATATTTTTGACATTCAAACCTTAAAAAAAATAAAAATGGCTCTTATTCTAACCAAAATGAAACAAATAAGACTTTCTTCAGAATAAAAAAAAATATAGAAAATACTGTGAAATGTTCTTTGCTCTGCTAAACATCATTTAAGAAATACTTGAAAAAGAAAAAATCATTTACAGGGGGATTAATAATTTTGACTTTAACTGAATATTTAATAGACACATTTTCATCAATTAAAGACAAAATCAATAATTATTTGAAGCTGTTCTTGGACACCCATATGAATATCTAATATATGATAATATAAAAGAAAATGCAGCTAATATATTTAACACATATGTACACATACACTAACCGGACCCTTTTGCCTTCAGAACTGCCTTAATCCTTTGAGGGATAGATTCAACAAGGTACTGGAAAATTCCTCAGTGATTTTGGTCCATATTGACATGATAGCATGTTTGTCGGCTGCACATCCATGATGCGAATCTCCCGTTCCATCACATCCCAAAGGTGCTCTATTGGATTGAGTCTGGTGACTGTGGAGGCCATTTGAGTACAGTGAACTCATTGCTCATTGTATGTCATATATGTAATTTGCATTCCCATACACAAGATTTCTGCATGGGCATTCCAAATGAAAACCAAAAATATAAGACTACCTACATGTTAAAAATGTCAAAACAGTATTAAAACCCCACATTTTAGTATTTACCACATTACTGCAGATGATAGGAAAGCCAGTGTCTTTAATCTTTTGATTCTAATTCAGTGGTGTTGTAGTGCCACCCCTCTCTAAATCCCCTCCAAAGGTGAAGCACATTCAGCTGCTTTACTTATGCAGAGGTTTTTCTGATTCCCTGAATTCTTCACAATATTATGTATGGTAGTTGCGCTTTTCTATTTTTTAAAACCCTTTCTGGGTAGCACAGCTCAAAGAGAAGGCAAAGAGAAGGTGGTCTTTCATGGCTGTTCGAATGTGTTGAACCACATAAGCATTTTAACAATGAAAGCAATCTGACAATGAGATTTCAACTACTTCTGAAAGGGGCAGCAAAGACAAGCTCAGAACCTTTCACCCTGTTTACAGCAGTATTTAGCATTGTCCATAATCTTACTATCTTAATCTTAATTAAAATGTCATCTTAATTCCAGGTATACACAGGGCCTCGTATTTTACAACTAAATCCTTATCAAACCACATTTTATTAAGGGGTTTTAAAACATTTTGTAATGATCTGCTTTCAACATCTAGAGGAAGTCAAAAAACTAATCTGAGTGGACTGTTTTTGTTCATGTTTAGAAAAGGACTAAAGTTTGTTAGAAAGCTGAGTAACGACTAAGTTATTATGTTTGAATGACTATAAAAAAATCACAAACTCCTCCACATCCGTTAGGGGGCGTGTTGTCAGAAAGAGCATCCAAACACAAGGACTTCATTCTTCACTGTATTTTAACAAACACGTGAATTACTTTCCCACTTGCTCATAATTCATTATTTTAGTAGTGCCGCGGGATTGTATCGAGTGCTTCCGTGAAAGTAAAGTAGAGATACACACATGGAAAATAATTTCAATGAAATTCATTCACAAGTAATGAAGCAATACTGCATCTCAGCAGACCATTCTTGATAATGGCAGGTGGAAACAGGGCCTCAAGTGTGTTACTCACTTCTTTGCCTCTGCGAGCTGCTCCATTTTGCAGGCTTCAGCTTCAGCTGGTCTCCTCACAATATCGATCAGCTCTTTATCTATCCTGAGGATCAACACCTCAGTCTCTTCCAGTCGGATCTTTTGCTGCTCCTTGGCCGCCTGAATCTTATAGGACTGCAGCACATCAGTTTTCTGAGATGGAAGACAAGAAAGACATATATAGGAGCACTTACAAACTGTATTTAGATGCATATATTAGATATAAATACACATATTTAAACAAACATGTATTTACTTATTAATCATAAAATAGCTTAAAGCCAACATTTAGCAAAACAATACATTTTATTCAATATGTTAAGACAAATGATCTTATTTTCCTTCAGCCTGCATGTCAGCCCCTGGCTGTATCTGATGCGTGTTTACTGCACCACCAGAGCTAACGTAGTGCTACTTTTACAAGCTTTAAACCTCATAAATTGGCCAACAAAACTTTCTAAAACTTCTACATCAGTTCAATAATTACTAATGAGGCGATTTTTAAAGACAAATCATAAAACGTGATTGCATTTGTCATTAACATGTTACACACTTCAGCTCCATTCCCCTGCTATAAAATGTGTTTAATGTGAATATCTGTCTTTAAACACTCATCTCACTTTACAATTAATAATATCAACGTGTAGTATTTTATGTGATGCTAGTATGGGCGCTACTGCATACCTCTAGCAGATATTAGCTGTATATTAGATAGTTATAGCGCTAAAGAGAGAAAAACTACAGTAGGCCAATTTACAGATGAACAACTGACCTGTACATGAAGCCCTGGAAAGCTGAAAAATGGAGCAACATTTCGCTTCTTTTCTTCTTTAAACGCTTTATTTTTATGAGCCCTTTGTCCACCTGGTTGCTTTCCCTCCATTCTCCTATGGTTAACCGGCGGTTTGGCGGTTGTTGCTAGATCAGATACGGTTGCGGCCGGAAGTTAACGAGAATTATTTATGTTATTTATTAAATTACCCAATGAATTGTATTTTATTAATGTCTACTCGTACCCCTAACTCTAAACCCTCCGCCGCAGTACTGTAAAATATTAATTATTGTTATACAGTCTTACAAACATTATGCTACAGTATATTAATGTGCGTATCCGCAGCTGTATCCTATCTAGACTTCACCAAGCTTAACCGCGTTGGCGGAGAGATGAATAATAATAATTATTAATAATATTCATTTATTTAAATTAAATGCTGAATTCTGAAATGATAACAACTTTAGTGCAATGTTATTGTCAATACTATAAAATAAATATTAAGAATTTTCATCGATCATGCCTTTAAAATGGAATAAACATGGGGTTAATTAATACTTAAAATAAAAATAATATTTATTTATTTATTTATTTATTTATTTATTTATTTATTTTTCTTACAGAAATAGATTTTCTAGACATCCCACACATCTTTGAAGTTCTACGTTTGTGCAAATACGCGCTGAGTTTTTTTTTTTATTGTTTTTAAATTACGAACATCATCAAATAATTGTTTTTAAATTACTTTATTATTTATTACTGTGTGCTGTATATTTAACAATCAACTATAGCAAAGTTTTGTAATTATGACATCCACATCGTAAAGGTGAAAGTCCTTTAAGGGTTTAAAATAAATCTTTAAATGAGCATAGAAAGGGAAGATATTGAGTATCCTTTAGGTCCATTTGCATTTGTTTGTGTAAAACGTGCCTAAAATGTAAGAGATTTAACACAGAAATGTGACTTTTATCTATATCTTTCTCGTGAAAATCAAATATAAACATTGGTCTTGGGTTTGTCTTTGGGCCGTGACGTCACGGTTTATAGAACTATAATTCCATATATTCGAACGCGCGAAGCCATTTTCTCAGTTGTTTCAGAACTAGCGAAATTATCTCTATCTATTGTGTATTGTATCATTTTCTCAGTTGTTTCTGAACTAGCAAAAAAGTCTTTATCTATTGTATATCGACAGACCTCCAGAGTTTTTACAGCACAGTTAAATTTTTGACTTGTTTTTTTTGAAAATCTTCCACTTATGGGTGCTTCAGCGACTAAACCTCCGATCGCCGGACCAGCTTCAACATCAGTTGGAAGAATTACAGGTATTGGAAATAGTATTTTATACATATCAAAATCATTTGATACTTTTGCTCGATATAATTTAGGCCTAACGTTAATTGGGTCATTCCTTCTATTCGGTGCTGTTCCAGGGTAGTAACTGTCCCTGAAAAAATGTTACATTTTCCAAGATTTGATCATTTCAATTGGAGTACTTATTAAACTATAAGAAAAATATTGTGGTCCAACTCAGCATATTATGGTTTAGCATTTTTACTGAGTTTTCACATGTAACACAGGACAAATGTCCCCCTGTTACAGAACATTCTCTGATATTTTAAAAAGGTGTTTAAATAAACAGTTACTGTAATATTTACATTTTCTAAGAGCTAAAATGTCACTTTACCCTGCAATAGTATTTTTAAAAGGTATTACTAAACAAGAATTATCTAAAAAGACTTGTTATGATTTATGGCGCATGGTAAATCTAATGTATTTCATTGGTATAATAGAGACTGCAATTAAATCCTGTTTTTAAGTGACTTAATTTTGTCAGTTCTTTGGATGCAAGTAACCAGAAAAACATATGTAATATATGCTGATGTTATTTAATTGATATGAAAAAAACTACATAGTTAACGGGGTGTAGATAGGAGCAACAGGGTGGACATTACAATAAGAATTAGGGCAACTTTTCTTCCACACCCTCATTCGATTATCAAGAACAAAATGATGCTTATTGAACTATCAAAAGAAAAAAAACAGCAACATTTTACATTTTATACGGACTGTAGGGGAAAATAGTGAAATTATTACGTTATTGCAATATTATATAACTGTTATTTTATTGAATGTAGTTTAAAAAGCATTAATTGTTGTCTGAGTAAAGCTGAATTAAATGAAATTAATGCTGAATTTAAGCAAGATTAATCTTCAGTTTCATGCAATCTTTCAAATATTCTACTATCATGATCTGCACAAGAAAAATAATATTATTATCTTACAATGAATGCAGTGCAAAACAGTAACAGGGTGGTCAGTAACAGGAGTGCCATTTTTTGCAAAACTCAGGCATTACTACTTGTGATGACCTGAGGAAGATTTGAAACATGTTTATTAACTGTAGTTTTTAAAATTACAAAAAATATATTGTTTCCTCTATAAAATGGATAACAGGGTGGACGTGTTATGCTTTACCACAACAGAAAACTACTCAGAAAATAAAAGAAGATAAAAGAGTGAGACTAACTCCGCTTCTTGTAGACATTTTCTCTCCATAATTGTGAGAATTCCTGAGAATCATGTGACTAGAGGAGCAGTCTGGGGGCTTTTTATAGGCATTACAATTAAAGTAAAAGGGGGACATTCATTTCAGGGACGCACATTTAAATACAGATTTTATTAATATTTTTTAATTATTAAAAAAAATTGTATTTGGTGAGATGTATTATATTTATATGACAATACAACATCAATGAAAAGTCTAGTATTTAGTAGATTTTTCTAAGTTATATTAGTAGCATGAGCATACATGACCTGGGACATGGCAATTCAACTACTTAGGCTGAAATTAGAATAATTATTTGAAATTTAATTTAATTTTGAGCACTTGCCATTGTGTCCTGTTGTGTAAATGGGATAATCCTATCAGACAAGCTTAAAGGATTTTTTAAATTTTCATTTTTAAATATTCTGTACCATATAATGCCTTGGGGACACAAATGCCACCGAATAGTAGGAATGACCTGATTCTGATATTGATAAACAAAACGTAACTTTTGAGCTACTGTCACAGTATTTTTTACACCTCTGCAAGCGATGCCCACTAATTAAATACCTAGACATAGCCTAGTTTTGGAAGAATGATGGGGTTGTTTCTTCATGCAAAATAGATTTGAGGATTGTAATTAAACACAGACAATGAACATTTTTTAAAGAAAAATAAATTCTTTAAGGCTACGATTGCACCAATTGACTGTCAAATGCTTTAATGTAGCCTACTATATTGAAATATCAGATATATTTTTAAAAATCCTATATCATTGTTATTGAAAAACATATTGTGATATAAACTGATCGTGAATTATTGTTCAGCCCTAGTTTGTAGAGTACAGTTTTATGTTTAACTGTCAAAATGACTGTCTTTGTCTTTGTGAGAGAAGCTAAAATGGTTCATGACAGTATGATCAAATATCAGTCTTTTTTAATAACTATTATTCTATAAATGTTTGTTATTTTAATAAGTCTTTATATTATAAATTTATCATAATGTACAAATAACCACACTGTGCATCTGTTTACAGCCATGACAGAAAATCAGGACACCGAGCCAGTTCCAGGGCCATCAATGACTGAAGGACCGTTGGCTGAATTTGCTTCAATGTCAGTTGAGCCATCGAGTGTATCAGGTACTTTCAAAACAGATTTATCCCTCCATGTTTTAGAAAAAAATGTTTCTATTTCTATTTGGACAATATTACCAAAATGATTATCACAATATATTTCTTAGTTTCTGTTGATATAATATAATTCTGATATTGATATAAACAATATTTAATCCTCCTGATGACTTAAGCATCAAAGAGGACCCGTGATCATTTTAACAGCAGATTAAATTATATGTTTTTTATGTTTAAGTTTTTGCACATATGCAGGTACCTTTAGCATTAAAAATATTATCATTTACTTTAGTAATAAAAAATGAGTGGTGCTCACTGATTCTGTTGTATATACTGATAATATTGATAAAAAAACTACACACTGACCAGTGAAAACCTAGACATTCACATAGCTTGTGATGAATGATGAGGTTGTTTCATCATGGAAAGTAGATTTGAGGATTGAACTCAAATTTTGCTGCTTACTTTTAGTGGGTTAGTGAAGGCTGGTCATTTTTGATGCTTATAGGACAAACTAAGACCACAAAAGGGGGTCAAAAAACCTCTAAAAAACTGCCAAAAACACAGACAATGAACATTTGTTTTTTTAAAGAAAAATCAATTCTTTTAGTCTACCATAGCACCAATTGACTGTCAAATGCTTTAATGTAGCCTACTATATTGAAATATCAGATATATTTTTAAAAATCCTATATCATTGTTATTGAAAAGCATATTGTGATATAAACTGATCATGAATTATTGTTCAGCCCTAGTTTGTAGAGTACAGTTTTATGTTTAACTGTCAAAATGACTGTCTTTGTCTTTGTGAGAGAAGCTGAAATAGTTCATGACAGTATGATCAAATATCAGTCTTTTTTTAATAACTATTATTCTATAAATGTTTGTTATTTTTATAAGTCTTTATATTATAAATTTATCATAATGTACAAATAACCACATTGTGCATCTGTTTACAGCAATGACAGAAAATCAGGACACCGAGCCAGTTCCAGGGCCATCAATGACTGAAGGACCGTTGGCTGAATTTGCTTCAATGTCAGTTGAGCCATCGAGTGTATCAGGTACTTTCAAAACAGATTTATCCCTCCATGTTTTAGAAAAGGTTTTTAATTACCCGCCTGGGCCAAATATGAAGTGTTTAATCCAAGTCTATTCCAATAGATGCTATTTACATTGTGTTTATAAGAAGGTAGATGCTATTTACACTAATATACACTATTTACAGTAATATACACTATTTACACTAATAGTCTTATAGCTAATAGAATTTAGATGCATCAGGATACTGTATGGGTGTATATTTACACCGAAAACAAGTTAATTGTGACTGTAAAAAAGAGTAATATACTGTACTTTACCTACCTAATAAACAAATAAAATGTGCTAATCTCTTATGTAAAGATGCAGGGCCACATACTACACTGAACTTTATGGTAGTGCCAATGCTGTTGTGCATGAGAGGACATACTTTACATGCAACATTGTTAGGGTTATGTCACTCATTATAAATGTATACAAGATATCTATAACAACAATCGTTTAAATTAAATCTGAAAAGAAACAGCCATGACACATTTTCAAACAGAAATCAATGTATTATTATATTTAGTGCCGGCATTTTTTTCTGGAGAAAAACGTAATTTTCAGCTTTTGAAGTTGTCTGCACATTAAACTAGGATAAGTGGGCACACAAAACATTTATGAATAAATACATTTCACACTTTGGATAATACTGCAGTAACAGTTTGTCTTCAATGTATTTTCTCATGGTGTCAGTCAGTGTTTTTTCTGCTGGGAGTAGCTGGACTTCATATTTTGCTGCAGTACTGGGGTGAAAATATAGACATACATTAGTTGTCTACACATTAATGTGCATTCTCACTATCAGCAATATTGTTTTTGGCAAAGAGGGTGGAACGCATGTGTATTGACAGAAATGTTTGTGCGCTAGTACTGTAGTTTATACAAAACACTATAACAGCAGAATGTTATCTTTTCATCTTTTATCACCAAGAACATCGTCTGTGTGTTTATATAGATCAGTATTAGAGCTGCTGTGTCAAACTCAGATCCTGATTTTAGTTACAACCCTGCTCCAACACACCTACCTATAGGTTTCAAACAAGTCTGAAAGACTTAATTAGTTTGAGCAGGTGAGTTTAATTAGATTAAAGCTAAATTGTAGGGATGCACCTAATCTTCGGCTAAAAAATGAGCTGAAAGAGGTTAATGCTGTCACTCTGTCCAGCATTCTGGTTTCACTTTTTCCATTGATGTATATGAATATGATCTGTTAGGATAAGACAATATTTGGCTGAGAAAAAATTATTTGAACGTCTACAATCTGAAGGTTCAAAATTGCCTTTAAAGCTGTCTAAATGAATTATTTAACATGCGAGTTGCAAAAACAGAGTTTTGATAGATTTACAGCAGAAATGTACAAATAAAAATCTTCAAGGAACATGATCTTCTTTACTTAATATTCTAATGATTGTTTTCATAAAAGAAAAATCAACGATTTTGATACATAAAATGTATTTCTGGCTATTGCTAAAAATATTCTTGAGCAACATAAGACTCCAGGGTCACAAATCTGTTTATTTTATTAGCTTGGATTTTTTTTTTAATCAGTTACCTAATTTATTGAGTTAAATCTAGAAAGTCTTACAAAATTACATTATTTAATAAAACAATAAGTATTTATTTCAATACTTTTTGAGGCTATTACTAACCAATGCCAAATGCAGCCTACTGTATCGAAATACTGGAAATGTGTTTAAAAATCATATCACTGTTACTGAAATATATCATGATTTATATTGATAATGAATTATTGTCCAGCCCTAGTTTGTAGAGTAAAGTTTTATTTTTAAGCGTAAAAAAGACTCAAGTTATGCAATGTCTTTCTGAGAGAGGCTGCAACTGTTCGAGAAGGTATGATAAGGATTAATTGTATTTTTTTTACTAATGCTGTATACATGTTTAAGTTATTAAAGTGACTCACTTAAGTGATTATATTAAGAATGTATTATAAAATGTACAGATAAATATCATCCTAACTGTGCACCAGGTTTGAGAAGAAATGAGGAGACTGAGCCAGTCCCAGGCCCATCAGGGCTGCACCCTACACAGGCTACATCAGATTCAGGACTAATCAACCAGTCGCCTGGATCAGGTACATCTGAAACATTGATTCTTTTTTATTGGTGTTTTTAACAGTGTTTATTATTAGTATTGATACTTGTAAAGTACAAAGCAAAGTGGATTCTGGTTTTAAATAATAGCTGATGATTTCTGTAACAATTAAAACACTCAAAACATTATTTACAAATAAAGACAAAGGCACCCAAATGAAGAATAACTCTCTTTTACATCTCTTACATTACTTTTTACACAGACTTTTTATTCTGTTTGTTCAGGCATAACAAGAATCTTAAATGAACATGTCTTATATCTTTCAGTGAAGAAAAAGTATGAAATAGTTGGAGAGCTGGGCCGAGGACGCTATGGCATCGTCAAAATGGCAATACGAAAGTCGGATAAGCAGAAGGTAAACCTCCTCTACACTTCTCTCTGTTTCCTTTTTTCAGTACAGTGACTGCAGATCCATATAGACCTGTGCTCACAATACAAGAATGAATGTTTTTGCAAGAAGTTTACTAATGTTCTCCATCTTTTCATCCACAGGTTGCCATCAAATTCATTGAAAGGAATAAAAAAACAAAGAATGTAAGATGAACTACAATGCATATTAGTATATGACTCTGAATACAAATTATATTGAAATAACAAGATTATAAGAATTCCAGTTATATTTTTTTCTCCAGCCTGGCTGTCCCAAAGAAGTGGTGCTACTGAATTTGCTCATGGAACCTCCAAGCACCTACATTGTACGCCTCTTTGAGTGGTTTCAAGAGGAAAAATACTGTCACCTGGTCATGGAGTATCCAGAGCCCTGTGAACCACTGGCACGTTTTCTTAGCCACTGTGGACACTTGGAAGATAGTGTTGCAAAGAGATTGATGGTCCAGGTTGTCCGGTGTGCTCAAGAGTGCATAAACCATGGGGTTTGCCATAATGACATGCACGCTAATAACGTTTTAATCAATACAGCTTTGATGCAGATCAAGCTTATTGACTTTGGACGAGGAATACGAATCAGGGGTAAGTTTTCCTTTGTTCTTTTCACAGTTTATTGACAGACATTTACTGTAAATGGAGAAAAGCTTAAATGTCAGAGAGGGAGTAGCGAATCTCTAGTGCAGAAACTTATGTAATTTAGAGTTTAGTTTTACTTTGAGTGTGCTTCACTGCTGTTTACTAACCTCAAAACTGTTTTTCTTACAGAACCAGAAGTGCATCCACACTGCGGTTACACAACTTGCCTACGACATGCCCTTGAAACCACAGTGAAATCTGTGGGTCGTATTTTGGGTAGAATAGCAGCCCATGCCTGTGTTCCTAAAGGTGAGATAATGAGACTAACAACACAATGACAATAAGATTCAGTACATACAGTAAGCCCTCTGTATAATGTATCTATAAATACTACAACATATATGTCTATAAGGCTTGGCTTACATTTGATGAACTGTATTTTAGAAGCTGTTTGGATGCATGTGAAATGTGTGTGGCCTTGACTAACCAACTTTCTTCTTAAAATGCATACAGAAATGATGAATTGTATTGCTGCTTGTGAAACTAACCGACAGCCCAGTCTGGAACGCATTTTACGCAAGCAATGGCTTAGAAGTGTTTCAGACATTTAAAGCAAAAGTTCACTCAAAATGTAAATTCTGTCTTTAATTACTTACCCTCATGCCATTCCAAACCCCTCAGACCTTTGTTCAGAGCGCATGTTCACAAGCACAGTGCACTGTGTACCCCAAATGCCTGAATGCAACTTTTTCAGAACATCAGTATACATCTGTGCACAGTTCATGAATGCTAGCTATGGAGGGTGAGGGAGCTCTCAGATTTGATCCAAAACATCTTAATTTGCCTTCCAAAACTGAACAAAGGTCTCAGGAGTAACGTGAGTGTGAGTAATTATGACAGAATAGGCCAGTGAACTGATTAAAAACGCAGTTCCAGCCCCAAAGCGTCTACCAGTTTCAGCACTAACCCCAGGAATGCCAGCCAATGACTGCTCCAGTCCCCGAAGCGCCTGCCTGTGATGGCTCCAGCCCCAGACTACCCACCTATGATGGCTCCAGTCCCCAAAGCACCCGCCAGTGACAGCTCCAGATCACCCTCCAGTGTTGGCACAAACTTTAAATAAAGCTATACATCAAAATGACATATTGCAAGTGCATTTTGTGTCTTCAAGATAAATCTTCTATTATTTCTAAACATTCAACAACATTTTTTATAATAACACAAATTTAATTTATCTATAAAAATAGTGTTTGTAGCCTAAGTGTATTTATGTCTTGAAAATATTAACTTTTTCTTTTTATCTCTGTAGTTACAGGGCTAAGTACCCATTAGATCATTTATTTTACCCTGTTAAAAATGTACATTTTTGGGCCAGATGAAATTTTAGCTGTTTACGCCTATGATTTAAATGCAAATGAGCTGGTTCTCCCTGCTCACTCCTAGGGATGTTTGTTCAGAATGAAACCCAGCTTTAGATGTCAGATGAGCAGAGCACAGTGACAGACAGAGACTAAGGGCGTACTCACACTATGTACAGTTGCCTCGAATCGGGCCGAAGCAGGCTTGTCCCCCCTTCTGTCTCCCCCGATGGCCCACAATCACATTACATTCAGGCCTGGGCTAGCTTACGTCATCGATGATGCGCTGTTCAGTAAGCGCTTTCGCTCAGCAATAATAATTCTAACTTCAACTGTAAATTTGATGCCAGAGACCTCACCTTCTATAATCTGGGAGGCCCTGAAAGCCTATATGCAAGGGCAAGTCATCTCTTACTCAGTCTGTATAAACAGTCAACGTCGAAAGAAATTAGAAGAACTGTCCATCAAAATTCTTCAGCTTGACTCTGCTTATACAATCTCTCCAGATCCTGGAATTTCCTGGAATTTATAAATTATATATTACTCAAACCTAAATTGCAGTCTGATTTTATATATATTAATAACTCGCCAAGCTGAAAAGTTACTGCTCAAGTCTAATCATAAGTCTTTTGAATATGGGGAAAAGCCACATAATAAACTTCTTGCATTTCAGTTAAAAGAAAAATCTCTCAGATCCGCTCCCCTGCTGGTGATTTGATCACCGGTCCTTTAGACCACTCTGCTCATTTTAAAGATTATTATGCTAAGCTATACAACTCAGAACCCCCAACCTCGGGTTCCCTTATGGAGAGGTTTTTTTTTAACACTTGTTCATACTTACAATATCAGACACCATGAGAGAAGAATTAGAACTGTCTTTTTCTTCAGAAAAGATAACTCTATTCAGAATTTCCAAAATGGTAAGAGACCTGGACCTGACGGATTTCCTGTTGAATTCTTTAAAAAGTTTTCTCAAACACTTAAAACATCTTTTTTTTTTTTTTTTTTTTTTTTTAAATATGCTCGTAGACTCCGTTGATAAGGGCTGCCTACCTTCAACCCTTCATCATTCCAGTATTTCTTTGATTTAAAAAAAAGACAAAGACCCACTTGAATGTGCATCTTACCGACCAATTAGTCTTAAATGTACTGTAGATGTAAAGATTCTGGCTAAAATGCTTGCAAAGAGCTTGGTTTTAACTGCAATTATACACGACGATGAAACAGGATTTATTAAAAATAGATTATTGTCTCACAACATAAGAAGATTATTAAATATAATTTATACCTCTGATTCTCATTCACCAGAGGCTCTTCTTTCGCTTGATGCAGAGAAAGCCTTCGACCGTGTGGAATGGGATTACTTATTTTATGTATTACAGAAAATTGCCTTTGGTAATAAGTTCATATTCTGGATTAAACTTTTATATTCTTTTCCAATATCCTCAGTTTGTGTAAATCGTGTAGCCTCCTCAAACTTCCCCTTGAAACGAGGTACAAGACAGGGCTGCCCGCGCTCACCACTGCTTTTTGCATTGGCAATTGAGCCTTTAGCGATTGCCACCTGTACTGAGCAGACCATACAGGGCATTGGGAGAGCTGGCACAGACCACCAAATCTCACTATATGCTGATGACATGTTACTTTACATGTCAAACCCAGATGTCTCTTTACCCAAAGTCCTTAGAATTATAAAATCTTTTAGCCTTTTCTCTGGCTATAAATTAAGTATAAATAAAAGTGAGATATATATATCCAATACATTTACCTACTTCTAAATTACCCCCAAGTGTTTTAAGGTTCAAAAAGGCCACTCACAGTTTTAAATACTAAGGCATAACAATTACTCGTAAACATGGAGAACTTTTTAAAGCTAACTTCACTGCGCTTCTCCTGGTCAGTTCTCCCTCTCTGTCACTGACTGGTCAAGTAAACACAGTAAAGATGAATGTTTTACCCAGATTCCTGTATTTATTCCAGTGCGTTCCTATTTTCATACCCAAATCATTTTTTAAGATTTTAAACCAACATATTTCTTCCTTTATTTGGAATTAAAGACCAGCCAGAATACGGTGGGAAGTACTGCAGTAATCGAAGCTTGAAGGTGGGCTCACCCTTCCTAATTTTTTACATTACTACTGGGCTGCAAACATAAACAATTCTGGTTTCAGAGCCATTTTGGGCTCTGTGACTGGGCTCTGGGTTGGGCCGGTATAGAGGTAGGGTCTTGTTCACCAGCCACTCTGGCCGCATTACTTTGCGGTCCCCTCATTGCCATCTCACAATGTCCCTTTGGTAACTGCATTGTCCGACACTCATTACGAATATGGTCCCAACTTCGAAATCATTTCGGTTTTCAACGTCTGTCCTTGGTCTTACCTATTAACCATAACCCTGCATTTCCCCCATCACTTAATGATAAAGCATTTAATATTCGGCAGAGAGCAGGAATCTCCACTGTCCACAGTGATATTTATATTGATCATTTTTTTTCCCAGCTTTAATACAATTAATACAAAAATTTTCTCTTCCTAGTACTCATTTCTTTAGATACTTGCAACTTAGAAACTTTGTTAAAAACTCCTATCCAGATTTTCCGAACCTTCCACCAAAATCTCAACTTGACCAAATTTTTGAAGTACCCTTAGATAAAAAAGGTATACTGTCTATTTTATACAGGCTGATCTCCTCTTTCTCTACTACCTCTCTTTCCCTTATAAAACAATAATGGGAGACAGACCTTAAAGGTGCAGTATGTAAGTTTGACACCCAGTGGTTGAACTAGGTATTGCAGTCCTGAATCATAATAAAGGTACGCCGGGTTGCCAGTTTGAGTGATTTTAAACTGTGTTCTAAATAAAAGCAACGAGACGCGATTGAGGGAATATTCTCCATATTAAAAGGAGTTTTGGTTCTAACCAACACCTCGAATTGATTTATTAGAAGCGGCTTCTATTTCTCACTGAACAACAGAAACCTATGACAGATCACCTCAGGTAAGCCTCGTGTGCTTTATTCAGTGCTAAATGCTAACAATGCGAGTTTGAATGCATTTTACATGACGTGTATTACCATATACTGAAAGCAGAAAGTTCATCTCAGATCTGGAAAATACAATAAACCGTTTGAAATTGAACTTTAGAACTAAACACATATGAGTGATTCAGCATGTACATTTAATGATGTTAAAGAGGGTTAACATGTATTAAATAGATTTTAACCTTACCGTTTTGTGAGTGAGTGCATATTCTGTGCTTCTGAAAGGCTGTATTTAAATTTCTGCCGTGTTTTGTGGTGCATTATCTGATACTTTCCACTACACTAGCATTTCGCTCATGGACGCATGCTTTCAGAGTCTTTCTGAATGAATGAATGAAATATGCTGTTTTCCAACAAGGCAACCCGGGGTGCTGAATTATAATTGGCTAAACTGGCATGTGCATGTGAAAATTACCTAAACAAAGACAGCGTTCCGGCACGGAAAACCCATTTTCAAAGCAGAATATCTGACTTCAGCATTGTTTGTCAGTTAAACAAGTATGTTCACTTGGGATGTTTCTTAAATATCTGCACACATATTATTGTATTTTTTATGCTTTAGAAGAGTCAAAAACTTACATACAGCACCTTTAATCTTAAATTCGAGGACGAGATGTGGGACAAGATTTTGTCCTGCGTTCATTCCTCCTCTATCTGTGCACGACATTTTCTCATTTCAACAATGAGAAATTCAAACTTGTTAATTGAATATACTGGACTAAAGGAAGGTTGGCAAAAATAACATAAGACTTGGACCTTATATATGATCACTGTAATCAAGCACCTGCAGACTTAATTCATATGTTGTAGCTTTGTCCATCAATCACTTCTTTTTGGCTATCAATTTTCAAGTGTTTCTCTTCTGTGACAAAGATACACATCGAACCGTGTCCTCTCATAGCACTTTGCGAGATGCAATGAGCTTCATCCATTTGGAAAAAATCAGGTTTACAAGAAATGGGAATACTAGAGCTTTTTCTGAAACATGAGAGCCATTTAGAATTTTCTTTTCGGAGCATGTCAGTATCTCTACAAACTGTCAATCTAAATTCTAGGGCCATTCAATTGCAATGCAAGCATAATAAGGTACTTCGTATAAATTTTTGTAATATATCAAGGGGTGGTCCATTCTGCTGTGGTGACCCTGGATTATTAAAGGGACTAAGCCAAAAAGAAAATGAATGAATGAATGGGTTATCTGTATGTGTATTCTGTACAGGTTTTTTTTTCTTTTTTTTAATTAAGTAATTAATTTCTTTATTTTTCAAATTTTATTTATTTAATTTATTTATTATCATTAGTATTATTTTTTTCCTTCTTTTGTCTTAGATAAATGTCATTTTAACTTGTTTAAAGGGTAGGGGTGGAAATAATATTTGTTTAAATTTCTCTGTAAAAGTTTAATAAACAGATAAAACAGATTGCTGGCTGCAGTTGCCAGCAATGTACTGTTATTTTACAGTATGTTGCTGTAAAAATACATGGACTACATTGATATAGACAATACTCAAGTGAATTAATTTTGTTCATTGAAAGCAACTGCCTCAAATTGGCCAACTTCTATATGAAAATGTTTATGAACTAATGTGCTATATATGCTTAGAAGCATACGTATAATGCTAAATTATTTTAGTTAATTTGAAAAGTTACTTTTAACCCAAATGTCTTAAATTTCACAGCAGCACACAAACATGTAAAGCTGGAATTAACACAGAGAGATGCATCTTACTGCATCAGCAACTAAACAGCCACTGTCTTTAAGTAAAGACACAAGCAGAACAACATCAGCAGGTCATTGTTCATCTTTGACTCAAACACTGGCTCTACTCTCCTCCAAAACGGTGACACACAGAAGAAATTTGCTTCAGGTTTTACAGTAATATACTGTTTTTTCCTTGATTTAACGGTAAACTACTGCTGTGGTTGCCAACAATCTACTGTTTTTTTACAGTCTACTTCCGTAGTTTAAAATAACATTATATTACTGTTAAAATACATTTTTACACTGTGTTTTTACCTCTCACACCTTTAACCCTTTAAACCCCAGAGCAAATACCAGTTTTAATTGAGCACTTCCAAGTGTCCACACTACTGAGTGTTCAAGAAACATGAAGCTGTAGTAAATGAACTAATTAAATGACTAATTAAATGATAATTGAGGATTAGCGATGAACACATGAAGAAATACTGAAGGGAAAAATCAAGAACAGAACATAAAGTAGCAAAAAACTGAAACTTCAGTCACAGCTTTATAATGAAATAACCTGAAGGTCAACAAATGATTAAATCATAAAAATATCAGCAGATGATTAAACAACTCCACAAACATCATCAGCAGCTACACTTATTACTAAAACATTTATTTTTGTATAACATCTACTAAAGTTCTTCTTGAGATAAAGGTTAACATTTTACATCACCATCATGGAGAACAGAGTCTGCTTTAGTTGAGCTCTTAGCCCTGACATTTTTAACATTAATTTATTTTGGCTGCTGCAATTGTTAAGAACTTTGTTTAAAAATCTCTTTTGATATGGCAAGCAAGCCAAAAAATGTAATAAGGTTTGCTGATGTTCATATTGGTTTTAATAAGGCAGAACCTGTTATACTTAAAATAATTTACTGCTCTTATCCAATGTTTAATTTATTGTTAAATGTAATATATATGGGTGTATGTGGCATTGAATTCTGGAAGTTTTTAAGAATAACTTTGACAAAAACACTTTGCTCTATGGTGAAAGTCGCACTCAAAGAGACATCAAGAATCAGCGTATGAACCTCAACAACAGTGACAAATAACAAAATGAACAGTTTAACTCACAAACATCACAAACTGGCTACTGAAAGTCTAAACATAAACAACAGCAGAATCAAACGCAAATAAAGTAAACTGTAAGATTATTATACTACATCATTTATTCATGCCCCAATGCATGCTGGGATATTTGTACTGTGCCACACCCAGCATGCGTTGCGGCATGAAACATTTTAATTGTTACCATTGTTGAGGTACAATGTCTGATTCATGAGGTCTGAGTGTGACTTTGTCTTAACTGAACTGTTTTTGTCTGTTATTTCTTAACTCTGTAAAAGAATTAGGTATTTTTCCTGTTTCCACTTCTCGTTAATAAATTAATATCTACACCAAGCATAAAACTATTGCATGAGGCCCATCATACAGACCGTTATTATAACATTTAGCAGAACAAATTTCAGACAACTAGACTTATCTACCTATTGGCTTTCCAGCATTATTGCTATACTAAAAGTGTTTACTAAACTTTGTATTACAGCAGCTAGAGAGGCTAACTTTATAAAGTCAAGGGTGAAGAGCCCAACTAAACCAGCCCCTCACTCCATTACGGTGACACACAAAAAAACAAAATGCCTACATTTCTGTTGGTTCTTAATAAGAATGGTATGGAAGTCAAAGCGGTCAGTAATAAGTGTGTCTGCTGTTGTTTGTGTGGTTTAATGATCCTCTGCTGAGACTGAAGGTGTTTTATTTTACTTGATTTTATTTAATGTTGTAACTGACGTCACTCTTTGTGTTTCTTGTTTCTCTTTCCTTCTGTGATTGTGATTATTAACAGCAGGTGTTCATCAGTGTCTGAATTCACTCATTAGTGTTCATTAACTCTGTCAGGTGAACTATATTAGTGAACTAGTGTATGAAATAGTGAACAAGGGCACAAAGTGGGATGTCAAACACAGACATGAAAACGTCGAATCTGAGCTCTGTTAACTCACAGTTTTCTGCTGTCGGTTACTTACTCGAAAACAGAAATATTACCCAGAATGCACTGTTTTTAACAGCATATTACTGTTTTACTGAAAAAAACATTATTTTACTGTTGAATCTGACCGTTTTTTAACAGCAATTTTTTACAGTGTATAGTCTGTGTAATCAGTCCAAAAGCAGCTTCTGCTGTGAGTGTCTAATGGTGACTTTGCAGGTAAGTGTGTGTTGCATGACTGGGATCTGTAGTCCATAAACCGGCAGATTTGTAGTTCATGTGAATGTGAATGTTTTCCAGCGATCTACGGTGTTTAGATCGCTGGTGATTTTGACAGAGCCGGCCCTCTAAGGAGCGGATTCCAGACGCTCCTAATACAGTTCAATTCAATTCAATTCATCTTTATTTGTATAGCGCTTATACAATGTAGATTGTGTCAAAGCAGCTTCACATGGAAGATTATAGTGAATTGAAACAGTGTCAGTTCAGTTTTAAGAGATTAAGTTCAGTTCAGTTCAGTTCAGTGTGGGTTAATAATCACTACTGAGAGTCCAAACACTGAAGAGCAAATCCATCGATGCGCAGCTCTACAGATCCCGAACCATGCAAGCCAGTGGCGACAGCGGCGAGGAAAAAAAAAACTTCACCAATTGGCGAAAGCGAAGATTTAAAAAACCTCGAGAGAAACCTGGCTCAGTTGGGCACGACCATTTCCCCTATGGCCAAACGTCTTGTGCAGAGCTGCAGTCTAGGCGCAGCACGGTGGACCTCGGCGAAGACTCGTCTGTCCTTGGAGCATCACAGGAATCAGTCTCATGCTCTCACTCCACGATGACCACCACAGCAGGATACGGCCTGGTCCAGAATACCTTGGGATCATCTCGTCGCTGGTCTTGGATCGCATCAGTGGCGCTGCATAGTCTGAGGGCCTCAAGATGAGTACCCCCAGGTGGAAATACAGAATAAGGAGAATAATTAGCGTAGCTGCTGTTCATAGTGTATAAAAACAAGAAGCAAAATGCTGCGTGGGGCACATCATGCGTCAAACCGCTATGTACTGCACTGAGTGTATGCTTTGCTAAAAAGATAGGTCTTTAATCTAGTTTTGAAGAGTGAGAGTGTGTCTGAGCCTCGGACATTATCAGGAAGGCTATTCCAGAGTTTAGGGGCTATAAATGAGAAGGCTCGACCTCCTTTACTCGACTTTGATATTCTAGGTACTACCAGAAGCCCTGAGTTTTGAGATCGTAAAGAGCGGGTTGGGTTGTAGCGAGACAGGAGGTTGGTTAGATAAACAGGAGCTAGATTATTTAAAGCTTTATAGGTAAGGAGTAATATTTTATATTCAATACGAAACTTAACAGGCAGCCAGTGTAAGGAGGATAAAATTGGGGTGATATGATCATATTTTCTAGATCTGGTAAGAACTCTGGCAGCTGCATTTTGTACTAGCTGAAGTTTGTTAATGGAGGATGCTGGGCAGCCAGCAAACAAAGCATTACAGTAGTCCAACCTAGAAGTCATGAAAGCATGAACTAGCTTTTCTGCATCTGATATGGATAGCATACTTCGCAATTTAGCGATATTTCTCAGATGGAAGAAAGCAGTTTTTGTGACATGGGATATATGATTTTTGAAAGTTAAACTGCTGTCTAATATGACACCCAGATCTTTTATAGTAGAGCTAACGCTAACTTTGTATCCCTCTAGTTGCAGGTCGAGTTGTGAGAACTGCTGTGTACAGGATTTAGGCCCAATAAGTAATAATTCTGTTTTTTCTGAGTTTAAGAGAAGAAAATTGTTGGTCATCCAGTCTTTGACATCTTTGATACACTCGGTTAGCTTTGACAGTTCGCACATCTCATCAGGTTTAGTTGAAATATATAATTGAGTATCATCTGCATAGCAGTGAAAGCTGATCCCGTGTTTTCTAATAATGTCCCCCAGGGGAAGCATGTATATTGTAAACAGCAAAGGGCCTAAAACTGATCCTTGAGGGACCCCGTACTTTACTGGCCTGACTTGTGAAAGCTGTCCATTAATATTCACAAACTGGTAACGATCAGCTAAGTATGACCTAAACCATTGAAGGGCCTGACCTTGGACACCTGTAGAATTTAAGCGGTCAATGAGAATATTGTGGTCGATGGTGTCAAATGCGGCGCTAAGATCGAGTAAAACTAAAAGTGAGACGCACCCTTGGTCAGCAGCTAAGAGTAAATCGTTGGTTATTTTTACTAATGCGGTTTCTGTACTATGATGAGGCCTAAAACCTGACTGAAACACTTCAAAAATGTTGTTTGTCTGCAGAAATGAGCATAATTGGGTAGTAACAACTTTTTCTAGTATTTTAGACATAAATGGAAGATTTGAGATAGGCCTATAATTAGCTAAGTTGCTCGGGTCCAATTGTGATCAGGCGGGAGGTGGAGCGGAGGCGGAACAGGGAGATGGATGGACGGCCAGGATCATGCAGTGGAAGTGTACCTGGAGCGTGGAGCTGCGGTAGATCTGGAGGCTTTGATTCAGCTGGCACAGGCGGGTCATACACCCACAATGGGTCAGGAGGCTTTGGTTTAGGAGTCAGGACCCCTGATTAATAAAGGGACTAAGCCGAAAAGAAAATGAATGAATAAATGAATAATTATAATAACAATAATGATAATTAGATTTTCTCTATTCAATGACTATATGTGGTTTCTTCAGTCTTCTATATCTGCTGTATTTAGATTAAAATATCTGTATTAACAGATATGTAACCATTAACCTTCGTCTGAACATAAATTTTCCTGAACATGAATGGAACACTGAAGAACATGAACTGTTCTTCTAAACATGGCTTCTCTTGTCTACTCCTTGATGCTAGAGACCAGGTAGCGCTTCCTCTCACATAGCCGAGCCACATTTGGCATGAGGGTGGAAGCTGTTGAAACCCTCAGTATGGCTTGAAGATGATTATCAGGAAGTTTGGACCTGTACTTGGACTTACTGAAGTCCAAGCTGGGCTTTCCATAACAGAAGTTTTGTGGAGAATGCTTTCATGTTGTCATTGGCAGCACTGACAAGTTGCCCCTGGCCTTGTAACTTCTTGTTTAGTACATTAAGCTCATGTGTGTATCAACAAGAAAAGACCATGAGCCATTTGGGATTATTTAGCACAGGAAAAGCCACTCCGTTCTTCTTCATAAGGCCTTTCACTTCTGCTCTCACCTCAAAAAATACGTTTTCAATACGTTTTCCCTGCTGAGCCAATGTACCTTGGTGAAGTAGAGCACATCCCCATATTCTGACTCAATTTCCTCTAAAAAAGCACAAAACTTCGGTGCTTTAAGCCCCTGGATCTGATTTGGTTAATAGATTTCACAACGACAGACATCACATTGTCAAACGTCAGGCATTTGCTGCAAAGGGCCTGCTGATGGATAATGCAGTGCAGAGCAATGGCCTCCTCCACACAGTGGCGGAGTCAGAGGGGTGTCCGGGGTGGCACCCCAAAATTGTATTTGCTACTGGCAGTTCCTGATGCTGATTGACTTCTCATTTGTCTAAAGAAGTTTTTTAATTTTGCCGGCAACGCTCAAGCTATTTTCAAATCAATGACGAGCCGAAGAAAAAAGCATGATTTCAAGTAAGACGAATAATAATAATACATCATAACATAATATTTGAAATATGCTTTATAGTTTATTATAAGGTTTGTTTGCTGAGGAACGTTTAGCCGCTGCGCAAGTTAACAAGGCTCTGACGACATCAGTTAACTTTATGAGAGAGATCAATTAGCTCTTTAGACAGTTAACATCTGTGCTAGTTTTACATGCACATTCCATGTATGTAAGTTATTATATTTAATTTACGATACTCAAATATTTTGCTAATATGGGGAAGGAATGTAGCTGTTTGTGAGTTAAATTTATTTGAAATGGAATAGCCAGCTCATATACTTTCTTCAGAAAAATGTTTTTTAGATCGGTTGTTGATTTTAATGTGCAGGTATGATAATGGATACTTTTAATTAGGATAAATGTGTTTAACTGGATCAGATGTAGGCTAACCAGAGAGTTACAGTATTTTTGCACAGGGTCAATTAAACATAAAAAGAAACAGCGAGATCAGTCTTCTTTATAAAGAAGCACAAACAGGCAGATCAGGTTCAAACATACCAGCTAGCCTATGTTTCCATTCAAAAATGCGAATGAACTTTATGCGCAAAACTAGATTATCACATAAAAGATGTGCGAATAAAGCAGCGTTTCCATCCAACGAGTCAAAGAGAACAAAATCATCACTTCCTAATTAACTGGCGCCAAATATCAACAGTAAAAACTGAATTTGCAGCAGTAGGAGAAGCTGCGTCAATCTGTTATTCATGTAATAAATGACTTGCGCCTCAGAAGACAATCCTGACACGCAGAGAACGTGCGTGAGATATGCGGAGCACAGACGCTCTTGATTCTGGAGGTCATTAATAATATAATAACACTAATACTGAAATGGTTAAGGCGTTTTACAATGACCAAAACAACATTTCAGATGTTTTACATTGTGCTCAGCCTGCTGATTTGTCTATTCACACACATTTTTATCATCACATGATCTTTCATAACAAAATCACATGACTTTTTTTTTATTCCATTGTAGTTTATGCACATCTTTTCTTATAGAATAAAAAAAGTTTATTCTACTCTACTACTATGTTTTTTATGCGCATGTTCAAAATTTATGTGCATCTTGGCGTTTTCATCAATTGTTTTTATGCGCATATCCAAACTAGGTCAGACTTTAGGTCCACCAGCAGGTCAGAGCATCTACTGGGCAATCACATTTCAACCAATGTTAGAATTTAAGCTGAGCTTCAGAAATGTTCCACCAAAAAAATCAAATCCTGTCATACTTATTAACTCACAACAAAGTGAGATGATGAGAAAATTATTATATTTTTGTATTTTGAATTATATGTTGGTAATGAATTAGATTTAGGTTTTCTAAAAACTTTCAGTGTGTTTGTGTGTGCATTTGTATTTGAGTACAGTGTGTGTGTGTGTGTGTGTGTGTGTGTGTGTGTGTGTGTGTGGATGGACCCCCTGAAATAGCAGTGGCCACTCCATGTAAAAAATTCTAGCTCCGCCACTGCCTCCACACCCTCCTCATCCAGTTTTTTTGAACAAGTCCATTTTTCCTCCCTGTCATTGAGGGCGCTCCATCAGTTGTTATTCCAACAAACCTGTAAACCGGCAATCTCAATGGCAACACAGGTGGTGAATATTTCCTGAGCGGTGGTCTGGCCATGCATTGGAAGTACTGTGAGTAACTCCTCTATCACTTCAAAATTGTCATCAACACCATGGACATATATTGCAAGCTGGGCAGTGTCAGTGATGTATGTGGTCTCATCAAGAGTGAACGAGTATACACTGAAACCTTTGGCTTTCTCACACAGTTGGTTGTCAAATCAAATCAAATTACTTTTATTGTCACATCATCAGCAGCACGTGTGCTATGATGAATTAAAAGCTTAGGTGCTGGCTCCAGATAGTGCAAAATACAGATAGTGCAAATACAACGACAGTGCAACAACAAAATACAAATACAAAATACAACAACATACTCACAAAAAAACAAGACAATGTAAAATTGGCAATGTTGACAGCGATACGTACAATGGATAGGTGTACACATTGTTGTAGGCAGTATTGTTTTAAGTATGGATTTGTTAAAGTGCAGTGCATGCTACATCTTAATGGTGTGCAATGCGGGGTATGGAAGAGTTTGTGTGGGATGTGTTAAGTGTTCATCAGCCTGATAGTCTGAGGGAAGAAACTTTCCTTCAGTCGGCTGGTGCGTGACCGAATGCTGCGGAACCATCTGCCTGAGGGTAGCAGAGAGAAAAGTCTATGGCTTGGGTGGCTGGAGTCGCTGATGATTCTCTTGGCTTTCCTCATGCACCTCCTGGTATAGATGTCCTGGAGGAAAGGAAGCTCACCTCCTACTATGCGTCCAGCAGTTCGCACAATCCTATGTAGACCTTTGCGATTGCTACTAGTGCTGTTTCCGTACCAGGTGGTGATGCAGCCAGTGAAGATGCTCTCCACAGTGCAGGTGTAGAACGAGCGGAGGATGTGGGGGCTCATTCCAAACCTCCTAAGACGCCTGAGCAAGAAGAGGCATTGTGCCTTCCTCAGCACTGCGTCTGTGTGGGCAGTCCATGTCAGATCCTCAGCGATGTGTACTGCAAGAAACTTAAAAGTGCTGACTCTCTCCACTGGTGTCCCGTTGATGGTGATGGGAGTGTGTTCGTTCCTCTCTCTCTCCTAAAATCCTCCACCAGCTCCTTGGTTTTGCTGATGTTGAGTGAGAGGTGGTTTTCCTGACACCACTGCATCAGAGCGTGCACCTCCTCTCTGTATGCCGTCTCATCATTATCGGTGATTAGGCCCACCACCGTTGTGTCATCAGCAAAGTTAACGATGACGTTGGAGCTGTGTTTGGATGTACAGTCATGTGTGTACAGGGAGTACAGGACTGGGCTGAGAACACAGCCCTGTGGAGCACCAGTGTTGAGGATCAGTGTGGATGAGGTGATGTTGTTCATTCTGTCCACCTGGCGTCTGCTTGACAGGAAGTCCAGGATCCAGTTGCACAGAGAGCCTGGAGCTTCACCACCAGCTTGGCAGGCACTATGGTGTTGAATGCTGAGCTGTAGTCCACAAACAGCATTCTCACATATGTGTTTTTGTTTTCCAGGTGAGACAGAGCAGTGTGCAAGGTGAAAGCAATAGCATCATCGGTGGATTGGTTGTTTCTGTATGCAAATTGCAGAGGGTCAGTGTTAGCGGGCAGTACAGAGCAGATGTGGTTTTTAATCAGCTTCTCAAAGCACTTGCTGAAGATGGGTGTCAGTGCAACCGGACGCCTGTCATTCAAGCATGTGGTTTTAGCTGATTTCGGTATTGGCACAATAGTAGCTGTCTTAAAGCATGTGGGAACCACAGACAGAGAGAGCGAGAGGTTAAAGATGTCCGTGAAAACCCCTGCTAGCTGGTGTGCGCATGCTTTAAGTACACGTCCAGGGATGCCATCTGGGCCTGTAGCTTTTCGGATGTTCACGCGACGGAAAGATCTCTTTACATCCGGTACACAAACAGTGAGTGTGCTGGCGGTTTCTGTATCGGCCGCGATAGCGCGCTGTGTGTGTGCGCTGTCCTGGGCTTCAAAGCGGGCGTAGAACGAGTTGAGCTCGTCCGGGAGAGACGCAGCAATGTTCACAGTGGCGGGTTTGTTACTTTTAAAGTCCGTGATGTAATTAAGTCCCTGCCACATGCTCCTTGCGTTATTGGTGTTAAATTGACCCTCCACCTTGTCTTTGTATTGACATTTTGCTGCTTTGATCGTTTTCCTGAGGTTGTAGTTTGCTTGTTTTAGTTCCTTAGCATTTCTGCATTTATAGGCGAAAGTTTGCACTGATAGGGCTGTTCGAACTTCGCCATTGATCCATGGTTTTTGGTTGGGGTAGATACGGACAGTTTTTGTTGGGACCACGTCTTCTATGCACTTTCTGATGAAGCACGTAACGGTTTCTGAGTACACTTTGATGTCGTCATCAGAAGCTGAAGTATGGAATCCGATTGGTCCGACCAGCTCTGAAACGTCCTGAGGGTGGGTGGTTCCCGTTTCAGTTTCTGCCTATAAGCAGGCAAGACCAGAACAGAAGAGTGATCTGATTTGCCAAATGGTGGGCGGGGGAGGGATTTGTAAGCATCCCGGAACGGAGAGTAGCAATGGTCCAAAATACGATCACCACGCGTGTTTGTGGTGATATGTTGAAAGTATTTTGGAGCGATTTTCCTGAGATTGGGTTTGTTAAAGTCCCCTGTAACAATAAACGCTGCCTCCGGGTGTGCGGTTTCCTGCTCGTTTATGCTCCCATACAGTTCCCTGAGCCCTGCTCTGTGTTGGCTTGAGGGGGGATGTAAACAGCCGTAATAATGACCGATGTGAATTCCCTTGGTAGCCAGTATGGTCGACACCGAAGCATAAGGTATTCCAGATCAGGAGAACAAAATGATCTAACTGAGTGGATGTTTCTCTCATCACACCATAAGTTGTTAATAAAGAAACAAACACCTCCTCCTTTGCTTTTCCCTGTGAGTTCTTTCGTTCTATCCGCGCGGTGCACGGAGAACCCCGAAAGTTCAGCAGCTGTGTCTGGTACCTCCGCAGATAGCCAGGTTTCTGTAAGACAGATAATGCAGCAGTTTCTTGTTTTCCGTTGGAAGGAAATGCGCGCCTGTAGCTCGCAAAGTTTGTTGTCCAGTGACTGAACGTTAGCCAGCAGAATGGTGGGGAGCGGAGGTCGAAATCCACGGCGTCTTAATCTGACCAGGACGCCGGCTTTCTTTCTTCTTTTCCGGCTGTGTTTGCGTCGTCGCCTCGGTTGTGTGGCCCAGATAAAGGGCTCTGTTGTTGTGTTTGTAAACAGAGCGTCGTTGAAGAACTCAAAGTCCGGTCTTCGGTGTGCGACGAGGGAGCCAAGTGTGTGTCTGTCGTAGGCAATAAGAGTAAGTACATCCAGCACGAAAAACAACAAAAATAAAGTAAAACATACAAAACACAACAAAATTAGCTGGGAGCTTGCAACAGGGCGGCCATGCTCATCTTGGATCTTATCATGTAAATGATAATGGATCTTATCATGTAAATGTCACTTGACAGGTCAGAAATGCACTTTAATGCGATTAAAACAATACTTTGATTAAGAGTCTACCATGTAAACAGCGATTTTTGATTAATTTAATCAGATTAAGGTCATAATCGAGTTAAGACATGTGGAGTATGCCCATTTTAGTCACATTATTGAAATGCAGTGCAGACATGTAAACATCTTAATCAAACTATTACCGTCATGTAGGACTTTTTACTGCGTTTTGCGACAGGATAGTCCACAGACACACCCACACCCACACACACACGGTTGTTTGACACTTTTTGCACCTACCGAGTCATGTGCAGACCACAGACACCTGCATCGTGAAATGCGGAGGTTTTTTTTCTTCCATTCAGCATGCGGTATGAACTTTCATTAAAACAACTCTTCCAGCAGTTCATATTCGCATCCAATATCTCGTTTGTCACGAGGGACATGCATGAAATTGACGCTTCCACTGTCAAATGGTACCAAAAAGTGAACTGTACCCTACCACTTTTTGGGTACCCTTTCAGAAGGGTACCTAGCACAACAAAAGGGTACCAATAGGCGCAGCTGAATGCTTTTGGTTTACAGAGATACATCACCAGTGTGTACACAAGCAGGAGAATGAAAACAAAGGCAGTGCCATTTTTAAATACACAGCTGAGATTAACATGTATAATAACAATATGTAATAACATATATATACAATAATATGTTGAACCGAGCTTAAACAAACCTTGTCGTCGTCTTGATGAACAGCCACAAATCCAAGAAGAAGAGCAGAATCTACCCTGTGCCTCATAGTGGTTTACAAGGCCGTCTAAAGCACGAGCGGTTTCACTTTCTCCCTTGCGCCCGCCGTGTGTCTATATTTGAAATGACTTTTAGAGCTGACGATAATAACGTGCACAGGATTATTGAAGTGCTTCTGACATCCGATCCTTTCAGAAACGGACAAATGTGAGAGAAAAGCGTGAAAAAACAAAGGAGCAAATGATTGTTTCAGCAACCTAAAACATGAACAAACTGCCATGTTTAACTATTATTATCACCTTTTGGACTATTATGAACTCGCAATGATATAATGACTTTCTGACAGAGGCTACACGTGCTGCTGAAGATTAAAGATGCAGATGAGAGGTTTGCACTGACTGTGGGCTATATTTCGTGTTGTTTTTGAACTCAAATAAGAACTAAATGCATGATGTGTGTACAGTAGATTTTCTGTAATTGGTAAAATATCGGAGACTATAAGGGGCTGTATGTGTTCATATGTGTTGCATTTATTTATTTATTTTATATAATTACAGGTGTTACATTAGACTATTTCACCCTATCATTGATCAAATCCTGTTCAGAGAAAGGTTAGTAATGACCATTTATACACAAGTATGTGTATAAAGCATCTGTTTTGTGAGAAATGCTTCTCATATGATATGTGAACAACCGACAGCTTCACTTTGACATTTGCCTGAGTGAGACTGACGTCGACTGAAACTTTTTGTACCATTGATACATTGCTACCATTGGTACCTATTTGGCAGTGGAAACGCAAGCCTGATAAAGGTGACCCGTACCGTACTGAACCATACTGTACCACTCAGTGAAAACAGGCCATTAAGTTCCATACATATCAAACTCGAGGGCTGCACCAACCTTAAACTTTCATACTAAGGCGGGGGCCACAACTCTTTTATTTATTTAAACAGGTAAGTCAATTAAGAACCAGTTCTCATTTACAATGACGCCCTGGCCAAGATGCAACAGCAGGGACACAATACAATACAATTTCACAAATACAGATAATAACATGTAAAACCAAGGAAAAACTAAAAACAAGCACAGTGATCTTGTACTATTGACTGGATTGAATTTTTAAAAGGTGATAGTGGAATGAAAGTGCTGATCTTTAGGGTCTGCTGCAAATGATTCCAAGCATCAGCAGTAGAAAACTGAAAAGAGTAGCGACCAAATGAAGTGCGAAGGTATGCAAAGGTTAATAAAACTACTAGAGCGCAGATTCCGACTTGTTTCCTAAATGTTAAGAAGTAACTGTAAATATAGTGGAGTTGTTCCAATAAGAGTTTTGTAAATGAACAGAAACCAATGAATTTGTCGATGGATTGAAGAGAAGGCCAATTCAATAAAGAATACAGTTGACAGTGAGGAGTATTAAATGCCGTGCCAGTAACAAAACAAATTGCTGCATGGTAAATAACAATCAGTTTGTGAAGGAGAGTTTTTGAAGCTGATCTGTAAATTAAATCCCCATAATCCAGAATTGGTAATAATGTTAATTTGACCAAATGCTGTTTTAAAGAGTTTGTAAAGGAAGATTTGTTTTGAAAATAAAACCAATCCGGGCTTTAACCTTTTTGAGCAATTCATTTATGCGAGTTTCAAATGTCAATTTCCCATCTAACCAGATACCGAGATATTTGTAGCAGTCAGCATAATCAATCTCAGTACCATCCAATGAGGACATTTTAGGAGGAAACTCAACATGGTAAATTTCTATTAAAAACCATACATTTGTTTTATTAGTATTTAATAATATTAATAATAATAATACATTTTACTTAAAGGCGCCTTTATGGCATCTCAAGGACACCGTACAGTAATGTTAACATCAAAATTTTTAAATCAATTTGAAAATGAACAGGTAACCAGTGAAGCTGCTGCAGGACAGGGGTGATGTGATGAGAAGAAGGGGTTCTGGTGATGATACGGGCAGCTGAGTTTTGGATCAACTGAAGCTTATGGAGGGATTTGTGAGTGAAACCAAAGAGAAGGGAGTTGCAGTAATCTAAACGAGATGTGACAAGGCTATGGACAAGAACAGCAGTGGCATGAGGGGTAAGAGAAGGGTAGAGACGGCTAATGTTAGGTGGAAGTAAGCAGACCAGGTGATGTTATTGATGTGAGATTTAAAAGATAGGGTGCTATCGAGGATGGCACCCAGATTCCTGACCTGTTTAGAGGGATAAAAAGAACAGTCATCAATAGGAAGAAAAAAGCTGTCAGTTTTGGAGAGTGTTGATTTGGTACCAACAAGCAAAACCTCAGTTATTGAACTATTTAATTTGAGAAAATTAAGAGAGAGCCAAGATTTGATTTCTGCTAAGCAGACTGTAAGGGATGAAGGTGGAAAACAAGAAGAGGGTTTGCCAGAGAGATAGAGCTGGGTGTCATCCGCATAGCAGTGGAACTGTATGTTATATTTACGGAGAATATTACCAAGTGGAAGGAGATAGATGATAAAAAGCAGGGGCCCCAGGACTGAGCCCTGGGGTACACCCGAAGACACTGTAAAATGCTGAGAAGTGAATGATTTGAGTTGAATGAACTGAGTGCGGCCAGAGAGATAAGATTTGAACTAGTCAAGTGGGATATTAGTGATGCCAAAAGAAGAGAGTCTATTGATGAGGGTGCTGAGACAAATAGTGTCAAAGGCCGCACTCAGGTCAAGGAGAATGAGAACAGATATTAGTCCAGAATCAACTGCCATAAGAAGGTCATTAGTAATTTTAATAAGGGCAGTTTCCGTGCTGTGAAGTGGGCGGAAATCGGACTGGAACTGTTCATACAGGTTGTTCTGAGATAAGTGGGTTTGGAGTTGTGTTGCTATCATTTTTTCAAGGATTTTAGAAATATATGGTAAATTAGAAATAGGTCGTAAGTTATTAAAATTAGATGGGTCTGAACCAGGTTTTTTGAGTATAGGAGTAATTGCTGAAGACTTCTTCACTTGCAGTGAAGAAAGTGCTGTAGTCAGAGAAGAACTAGATATATAAATGACAGTATCATCAGCGTATAGATGTATATAAGAATCACCTGTAGCAGAGGCAATATCAGTAACATAAATGTTACAAAGTGTAGGCCCTAACACGCTACCTTGTGGGACCCCTTTCTGAAGCTGCAGGGAATCTGACAGAAGCCCCTCCACCCTTACTGATTGTAGACGACCAGGGGTGCGTTTCCGAAAACCATCATTAGCCAACTAAGGTCGCAAGTTGTGTCGTTACAAACATAGTTTGTTGATTTGGCATTTCCCAAATCCATCGTTCCAACGAACATTCGCAAACTGTGTCACAAACTTCTATGCTTGCAACTACACCTCTGGAGCTGTAGTTAGAAACCATAGAAACATAGCCCTGGCTCATGATGAAAGCTATAGGTGACCTATTATTTAAAAGTGGAATTTATGTTACGTCTCCAAAGCTTGTGAAATCAAAAAACATAGCATACATTAATTTTTGCTTTTAATATATAGTGTGTTATTTGTTAAGTATCTGTATTGTATATGACATGGGCCTGTTGATAAGATAATTTCTGCAGTGGTTTGCATGTGTCAAATTGTAAAAGTAGAATAAACAATATTATTAAAGATTGTGTTTTTTATTTCCTAATAAATAATAAATATTTAATTTAATTTCTTAATAAATAGCCTTATTTATTTATTTCTATGATTTGTATATGAGGTTAGAATACGTGTGGACGACTTCAGGTTCTGGTTAACATATGAAGGCAGCGCGGCCTCTGTCTCCCGCAGCAATATCTTTAAAAAGTTACTTTTTCTCTGGAACCTCAAACTGATCTTAATTCGAACTGTCAAAATTAAAACCTTAAGAAGCTAAGGAAAATGTCGAAAGCCACTAAGACATCAAAAAAGACTGAAATTGACGTCGCTCCAGCGGACAGTTACACTGGCTAACATTGCTACCTTGCTAGAAGACCAAAGAGTTAGCATCGCAGCTGATTTCAAAACCTGACTTGTGGCTTTAGAATCAAGACTCATGAACATGGGGACAAAGCTGGACGTCTGTTGGCACACCAGCTCAAATTAAAAAATGCAACAAACCAAATTACACATATATCAGATGAAACGGGCTCTGTACCTTCTGACCCAGACCAAATAAACAGTACATTTAAATCTTTTTTTCTCACATCGGTATAATTTAGAACTCCTTAATTATGACGAAAATCAATTAAATAATGTTTTTAGTGATTTGGATTTACCCCAGGTTTCACCTAGTGACAATCTCATAGTAGAAAATGCCATTACACTTTCAGAAATCAACGAAGCAATAAAATCGATGAATTACGACCAAATCTCCAGGCCCTGACGGATACCCAGCTGAATTTTTAAAAAGGTTTTCAGATGAATTGGCTCCATTACTACTTGAAATGTTTAATCATGCATACGAACAGGACACTACCCCCTACACTTACAAAGGCCTCCATCTCCTTCATTTATAAAAAAGGTAAAGACCCATTGAACTGTGTATCATATCGGCCAATATCCCTGCTCCCTGTTGATGTTAAAATTCTTGCAAAAATACTAGCTTGGAGATTAAAATCTATTATGCCCCTGATTATCTGCGATGATCAGATGGGGTTCATAAAAGGAAGACATTCCTATTCTAACATCAGACGACTTCTAGATGTCATCCTCACCCCATCATCCTCGGATAGCCCAGAGATTGTCATATCACTTGACGTGGAAAAGGCCTTTGATCGAGTGGAGTGGGCCTATCTTTTCTTTTCCCTGAAACAGTTTGGCTTTAGCAATAACTTTGTTACATGGATCAAATTGCTTTATTCTTGTCCCAGTGCTTCAGTATGCACAAATAATAAACGTTCTGCACCATTCCCACTCTTTCGGGGTACACGACAGGGGTGTCCACTCTCCCTATTATTACTTGCGTTTGCAATTGAACCATTATCGGCTGCTTTAAAAAAATAGGTTTCAAGGGAGTTACGAGATGGGGAGTGGAGCATCGAGTTTCCCTGTACGCTGATGACTTGCTCTTATATGTAAGAGATCCCCTAGTAAGTATTCCAAATATCCTGATTCAATTAAACTTGTTAAGTAAACTATCTGGGTACAAGCTAAATGTCTCTAAAAGTGAATATCTCCCTATTAATGAATTGGCCATAAATATACCATCGTCTCTCATACCTTTTAAAATGTCTAATACAAAGATTAAATACCTTGGCATTGCAGTTACTTATACTGCAGTTACTTGCAGTGTGTTACCAAGGTATTTGTATGTATTTCAGTGCCTGCCCATATTTCTTCCTATTTCCTTTTTTAGATCTATAAATGAAATTATTTCATCATGTATCTGGGCTGGTAAACAACCACAAACAAACAGAATGTTGCTATGCAGAAGCAGATTGGCTGGTGGGTTAGGTCTACCCAAATTTATAAGTTACTATTGGGCAGCTAATGTTGATAAAATAATATCCTGGTTCACCTCTCCCTAAACTGTTGTGTGCCAAATTAAGTCAGCCTCTTGTTCCTCTTCATTGAGAGCTTTGGCATGTAGTACCTTGCCCTTTTCCACAGAAAACTTTACCACCAACCCTGTGGTCATTGGAACTCTAAAAGTCTGGGGGCAAATAAGAAGCAACTTTGGCTGGCTCACCCTTCTCAACCTCTATTCGAAGTAATCATTTATTTATACCAGCTAAAAGTGACTCAAATATGATCAGCTTAGAGAATAAGGGAATACGAGAGTTGGGAGACTTGTATATTGAAGATCTGTTTGCAAGCTTCAACCAGCTGATTTCTACATTTTGTTTAACCAGATCAGACTTCGATACTTCCAACTAAGCGACTTTGCAAGAACACACACAACTTTATTCCCACATATCCCAACACCTAGCGGGATAGACTTGATCATTAAAGCCAAAACCTTTTCAAGAGGTGGCATTTTATATTTATATAATTTACTCTCCCCAACTAACGAAACTATCGTAAATAAGATTAAGATAGACTGGGAATCAGAACTTCAATTAAATCCCTCTGAAGATTTCTGAGAGGAGGCCTTAAATGCTGTAAATTCGTCATCTAGTTGCGCTAGATTATCACTCATACAAGGTCCTTCACAAACTACACTATAGCAAAGAGAAACTCTCAAAGCTCTATCCTGACAAATTAGATAACAAATGTAATAGGTGTTCACAGACCCCATGCAACCTCACTCACATGTTCTGGCCGTGCCCCAAATTGTCTGAATTCTGGCAGTTATTTTTCAAGGCAATCTCAGACATATTGGACATTAATCTAAACCCAAACCCACATATCGCTGTTTCTGGGAAACCCCCAGATGATTTTCAGGTCACAAACATTCAAAATAATGTCATTGCCTTTTCCTCCCTTGTTGCTCGTAAAATAATTCTCTTAATGTGAAAATCACTCCAACCACCCTCAATCAAAGTCTGGTTGTATGACATGTTAAGTCTTCTGAAATTGGAGAAGATTAAGTTCTTTCTCAGAGGCTCATCTCACAAGTTTTATACTCATTAGAGGCCACTACTAAATTATTTTGATGATTTAAAGGGCACCTATGGTGAAAAATCTACTTTTTAAGTTGTTTGGACAGACATATGTGTCGGTATAGTGTAAAGACCGTCATATTGGGGTGATATAAACACACCCAGTCCTTTTTTTTTCAATATAACAACATAAAAAGGGTGGACCAATTGGAGCGGTTTTGAGATCGACCGCAACTTGACGTAGGAGTGTGGTCTCCCCGCTCACCAATATTGACTGACAGGTGCGCACTACCATATCTTCAGTTTGTTTCACATCCGCCATTTTCAGCGTGTGAGTCAAAGCGATGTCACCAAAGAAGCACCCTTGCTCTATTTTATATGTAAGGCTCATTGGGCTCAACACCAGATCAACATTCACCACTTTATCGCTCTCCTCGGCGCCAGTGTTTGTAATTAGGTGGATTTGCATACATGTGTACTTTTCATTGCGTCTTCCTTTAATTTTAGCTGTTTGCATTTCCCGCAGTCACAGAAGCTCCCTGTCATCTTAACTAGGTGCAGCTGGAAAGTGCGAGCGCGTTGCCTCACGTGCGCGTCCCTCCATTGGAAATAACGAACTAACGACGCGCAACGCCATGCATTTCATAATTATAAACATATGTTTCTATCAGGGTACACACAACGGCGCCGCAAGTCGGTGGCTGTCTGCGGTGCCCAGCCACAACTCAGGACACTGTTCATATTACTGCCGCGCCACAGAGCTTTACCTGAATAGTTTTATTTTAAATAACATGCGAATGTGTGCGTCTGGTGTGCCGTGTCGTGGCTCTGAGCGGTGCATTCGGTGTATGACGCCCTTCAGTTATAGCCTCAAGCAGGTCGTACACCAGAAGCGCCGCTCAGCGACGCACAGCGTCGTGCATTTCTGGATTGAACTGCCATGGATGAACTGTCATGTGCGCGCCGTGTCGCGGTGCTGAGCACGCATCCGGTGTGTGATGCCCTTCAGTCAAAGTTAATTCAGTGTGCTTGGTTGTTAGTCTCGGTGTACAAGCTCGGAGCTTTAAACTAGCACACAGTTGGCTGTAAAAGTATACAAAGACACAAATGATTTTGTAGTCTCTGCTTGGTCTGTGTCCGAGTCGTACATGTACAGCTGAATGCTGGTCCTCTTACTCATGTTGCTTCTCTCTTTCTGCCTGTCTGTTGCCATACACAGCGGGGGAGCTCTTGGCTCCGCACCCTTGTTAAGTTGGGGCGGGAAGTCGAAACTAATTTTCATGTGAAGCAACACACCCCTAAAACAACAAACTGTGTACGCGCCCCCAAAATGGCACTTTTTAACACATTATAATAAAAAATCTGAATTGTGTTCAGAACCATAATATTAATATGACATCTTAAAAAAGGGGTAAAATAGGTGCCCTTTAACACCCCTTCAAGAGATTATTTAAGAAATCATTTTATGGTCAGAATTAGCTTTCAATTTAGCATTTTTACTCCAGTATTGTCATGCCCTAAACTAGACTCATTGGTTGGTCCAACCTCAGCACAACTAAAACCACAATAACCAAGAAGTAGGTAGCACATTATTGTTGATGTAACTAGCTAATGTAACTACTTTGTTTTATTTATTTATTTACTCATTTAATTGACTTTGCCCCGTGTTGTATTAATATCACTTTATTTACTTATGTATATGTAAGTATATATTTTATATTTTTTGTATTTAGTTATATATTTATTTTAAATTTGTTATATGTTTTCACAAAGAAACTGGCTATGTGTATGTATGGGTAGAATCGGTGAGGTGGGGGCGGGGGGTTAAATGTTTACAAAAGTGTTTAAAAGAAAAAAAAGCAGAAATTGGACATTTGTATTCAACGAATGCTATTCACTTGTGTTCAATAAATAAAGTTTACAAAAAAAAAGAATACGTGTTAGCTTTTGTAAGTGATTTTATGTTTTAGATTAGAATATGTAATGTGCTCAATAATATTTGTAAAGGAAACACAGGCCCTATATGTGCCATTTACATATATTTCAATTAATATGGAAACCAAGTGCATGTTTTTACCAAAACTAATATTGGATTTTATTTTAAATGCATGCGCTTGTAAAACAATATCATTTGCACAAAGAAATAGACTTAAAAGACACAAAGAAATAGAGAAGAACTTAGATCTTAGAGAAGAACCCCATAGAAATTGTTTCTCCACCCCGTTTAGAGCATCATTAAGGGCATTTTAAATTATAACTAACGTGGTTCAAAAGATGGATCTGCGACAGAGGAACTTCAGGTTTTGGGAAACACCCATCACTACATCGTTCTTTTCCCAAACGATGCATCGTACTGTGATAGTTTAGCCCAGGGGTTCTCAACCTTTTTCATTTCAGGGCCCACCTCCTTCTTTGAAATTTTTTTGAAGGCGCACGTCTGACTTTTTTTTTTTTTAACTGATTGTTTAGAGAAAATGCTTAATTTAAACCTTTATTTATTAGAAAAACATTTATTTTGCTTATACTATTATATTATTTTTCTACAGCATTTTATTAAACAAAAACTAAATAAACTAGTTTATATATATTATATATAGTATTTGGGCCTTTTCTTTAATAAATGAACCTTTACACACAAAGATTACAAAAAAAGCTGCTGCTTTGAATTGGACTGACTACTATACATCTATTGATCTTATCCAATACAATAAACAAAAAAATGTTAAATACATTAAAAACACTCTAAGTCTGTTGAAACACATTGATCTGACCACCAAGTCTTGCTAGATCCTCCTGTATGGGTGCGTGTCCATTATAAAACTCTTGCACTCTTGTTATAAAACAATAATTTGGACAACTATGCTGAAATTCTAAAAAGTTCACACAAAGAGAGAACGCATAGTTTGTGAATCAACGAAGATGTACGACTCTTATACAAGTCGCAGACGTGAGGCATGCACAAACTGGTTATAACTTTAATCACCGTTACCTTTACTTTTGCGTGACGTTTTGTTTAATACAGCTGAGCATGTAGTCCTAGTTAACATGCAGCGGTTGGAAGTGCAGCCACTGTTAAGTTTGTATTTTACAGTGAGGGTCTTTTTGCCGAGTCCAAAGTAATCAATAACAGAAAATGGAAAATGTCATTACACCAATCATTTTTATATAAAACATATTTAAAGTTAAATTTAAGCTATCTCGTGGCCCACCTGCAGGATTGCTGAGGCCCACCGGTTGAGAATCCCTGTTTTAGCCGCAAGTTACGTCGATGCTTGGGAAACGCACCCCGGAACAGTAGTTCCTGAACCAGACCAGACAGCTCTCAGATAGTCCAATATACCTTAGCCTATCCAGTAGAATTTCATGGTCCACAGAGTCAAAAGCTTTTGCCAGATTCACAAATGCAGCTACACAATACTCCTTATTGTCACATGTAATATCATTGAGAACCTTAAGTGTAGCTAAAACCAGACTGAGCCGGAATAAGAACATTATGTCTCTCCAAATAATAAATGAGCTGCTTCTTGACCAGCTTCTCTAGTATTTTAGAGAGACAGGGAAAATAGAGATGGGTCTGTCGCAATTTAAATCTGTTTTATCACCACATTTAAAAGGTGGAGTTACGGCAGCAGATTGCCAGTCTCTTGGTAGGACACCGGTTTGGAGAGAAGGGTTAAAAATACATGTGATAGGCTTTGCAATGATGTAAGCTGCTTTCTTTAAAAATGATGGCTCTAGATCATCCAATCCAGCTGATTTGTGAACATTCAAACTGAGCAGTTCCCCAAGTACCTCAGTCTCTGTTATCAACCGGAAAGAAAATGTGTGAGGACCTAAGGCAGGTGAGTGAAAAGTTGATGTCTGGTTAACAGTTTATTTATTTATTTATTTAGGTTTTAATGCCATATCAGCATCATTGGCTATATTCATGGCAAAAACATATACTGATAAATATACAATATAATCATATAATCAAATCATTTTCTTAACATACATACATACTTTCAAACAAACAACAAAAAGTATACAATTAGCAACAACACTGAAAAGAGTCATATACGATCTTTTAGTTTCGTTAAGGATAAATATTCTAAAATTGCTCCAGAAGACACCTTTTCAAACATTTCACTTAAAATATTTCCCATATAAAAACGTTCTCTAATATCATTTAAAGATACACATTCTATTAAAATATGCTTTATCGTCAAAATTTTCTTACACGAGTCACAAATAGGTTTTTCTTCTCCTTTCAATAAATATGCGTGTGTGAGTCTTGAGTGTCCGATTCTGCATCTCGTATGTACAACCTGGTCGTGTCTACTTTCAAAATGGTAATTTTTTCTTTCATTTACAAATGAATTCACTTCATACAATTTGTTATTCCTACATTCGTCCCATTCCATTTGCCATTTTTCATTATTATACCGATTTAAAACAGGTTTCACATCAGACACAGGAATTTTACATTCTGTTATCTCCAACTGTAAGGCTTCCTAGGCTGCTTTATCTGCACGTTCGTTTCCAATGAATCCCATATGACCAGGTATCCAGCAGAAAATAATATCAAAGTCTTTAGTCTTTAAAAGGTCCACTTTTTCTATTATGTTAAAAATCATAGGATGATCAGTTTTCATAGATTCAAGCGTTTGTAAGCAGGACATGAAATCTGTGCAAGTTAAAAACTGGCATTGCTGTTCTTTTTCTATTTTTCTATTTTATTTCCAATTTGAAGTAAGTTTTTGACACCTGGTTTAAATGAAGCCACTACTACAGGATATGTTTATGAGCATGAGCCTCATCAGACTAGTGGTGGTGAATTTGCATCAATCTTTAGGGATATTTTAAATGTTAATCAGAGTAACGTACTTGTGTTTAATTCTTTTGAAGTATTGGCACATAATATTATCCTTTCGGATTTTCAGAACAAAAAGCCATCTTATTGCTCTCTTTAATGACCGTGTATAGACCCCCAGGACCTTATGTCAAATTTGTAAAAGAGTTTTCTGATTTTATTTTTGACTTACTAGTTAATACCATAGACTGTAAAAGATGGTTAATACTGATAAAATACTAATTGTGGGAGATTTCAGCATCCACATGTCCTGTCCACTAAAGACAATTTTATAAATAACTTACCTGATCTTTTTTCTTCTCAGTGCACCCACAAATGTAAATGACATTGATGTAACCAGGGCTTTACATTAACACCTGTATTTCAGCGGTGGCGGGATAGACAGACACTCTCACTAGCTACTTCGGCTGGTTGAAGATCATTTTTAAATGATAGTTTTCTTAAAAGCAGGGTACGACAATAAAGATGGCCCAATATGCGTACAAATGTCATCTTAGAATCGAGAAGCAGCATGAACGACAAACATTGTGTTCGCGCGAGCAAAAGAAAGCAGGTAAAAACCAAATGAGAGGATGATCACTCGCATGCACAGGTGATGTGATGCGCGCGGCTGTTTAAAAAGTGTGCGCGCTCCCGTTTTCTGGCGTGAAGCAACCACGCCTGGAAACGCAACTACTGCGATCGGTTCTCTTTAAAATAGACTGGACAAAAAAGTGATGCTCGTGCACCCACAGTCCTGCGGCTTCTAAAAGCTCCGGATGTTTTTAAAATATGTCTTTTTGTAAACAGCAGCGGTTGCCAGTTTTGTTTTAACTGTTAGTGAACAGAACAGATTATGGGCCTAACGTGATCATCCTTCCAATATCACACACGGTATGTTTTTCACCTGCTTTCTTTTGCTTACGGTTATTTTTGTTAATATTGTTTAATTATTATTTTTACAATAACATTGCTTTAATAGGAGATTAACTCCTCATGTATGTGTAGTTAACTAGTGATCTGAGAGACCTTTAGCCTGGACAGACTAGGCTACTGTCCATAGTTTTAGATACATAGCAATAATTATTTTTTTAAATGTAATTGTTTTTTTTAAGAAAGGTTCTGTTGAATAAAAAGAGCATGTATACAGCTATATTTGGCATGTTTTGACAAATTATTCAACATTTGTGGCTAAGAAATAGTTATTTATTTATTTTTTGTTGTGGTCAGAGATAAATTTGGTAAATCCTTAGTGTTGACCCCTAAAAAGTCCCATGAAATAAAAACGAATTGCAATGCGACACTATGAAACCACAGCCCATTTGCTCATGCACATTAAGCAAGTTCATACACACAAAAAAGTGAAATGAATGAGGAGGCATGTGGACATAACACAATGTCTAAAATCAACTAATTTTAGCATGCCAAAGTCAAATTTATGCATATAAAACATATTTTCCCAACAACATATTGTGGCTAGTGAAAATGGCAAGTGGCTAGTAATGTTACTAGCCACTCAAAACTACTAGCCACAGTGGCTGGTGATCAAAAAAGTTAATGTCAAGCCCTGGATGTAACTATAAAATACTGTTGCTCCTCTGACATTACAAAAGGCTAGAGAGAATAAAATGACACAATGGTATACCAATCATACTTGTACTCTCAAAACAGCAACTCGTACCCTTGAAAGTAAGTGGTAAAAACTAAATTAGAGGTCTTTAGAATTGGGTTCAAAGACACTATATCCAGCTATATGAAGGCTCTAAAATCCTCCAGGGATGAGCACCTGTGCAACTGATAGAAAATAACCATACGAATCCAAGTTTCTTATTTAACACAGGTCTTGTTTGACACAGTCTAAATCAGCTACAGCTATGTTAGATCCGTTACTGAAAGGGTTGCTACCTGTAGTAGGAGAACCTCTTCTTATCGTTATAACTCTTCTTTGCATGTTCCATACCTGTTCAAGCTAGCCATTAAGCCTCTTTTTAAGAAACTTGATTCCAGCAACTTAGCCAATCTAACTATGCTCCTTTCGACAGATGAACAATGTTTTTGAAGTCTTTCAGTCAGGTTTCAGTATAGAAACAGCATTAAGGAAACTAGCCAATGATTTTCTCTAAGCTGTTGACTAAGGCTGCAACTCGCTATTAGTTTTACTTGACCTCAGTGCTGCATTCGACACTAAAGGTCATGATATCCTCATAGATAGTTTAAATTTTACAGGTGTCCAGGGACAGGCTTTAAAGGGCACCTAGGTTACCCCTTTCTCCAGATTTAATATGTCTTTTGTGTACCCAGAATGTGTCTGTAATGTTCCAGCTCAAAACAACCATCAGGTTATTTATTATAGCTTTCAGTAATTTGTATTGTATAGCTCTAAACAGCTTGTTGGTGTTTTTGTGTACTGGACCTTTAAGGCTAGTCCTCCCCGCCCACCGTTCCCATGTGCCTGTCAGTGCTTTAATCTCCTCCATTGGCGGCCTCAGACAACAGACAGACATGAAGGAAGCAGATCTCACGTAACGTTTGTGAGAAATACTACAGTAAGAACTTTACCAATGAGTATTTGACGCATTTGTAGTGGAGTTGCAACGATGAGTCACACACAATGTCGTTACATAGTTCACGCACACACACAGATACACACAGCGCGCGCGTTTAGCTTTTCACTCTTTTTGCACGCAAATGTGACAGGATACAGGTTAATATCCACTGCTGTATGGATATCTGGTATGTTCATGTACAAAATAAACCTGATTTAACGTCCACAAACCGGGATTGAAGCGTCTTGATGAAGTAAAGCTGAAGTAAATCGCTGTAATTCATTTCAAACATGCTCTGTTTTAAAACATTTTAAACTTGTAAAACTCATTTTCGATCACATTTGATGATGATTGATGATCCCAACGAACTGAACAGGTCTTTTATTCCCGGTATGGGGTGCCTCAAGGATCAGTTTTAGGCCCTTTGCTGTTTACAATATCCCGTGGGAAACATTATTGGAAGGCACAGGATTAGCCTTCACTGCTATACAGATGATACTCCATTAAAAAAAAGTGCATTAAAGATGTAAAAGACTGAATGACCAGCAATCTTCTTCTACTAAATTGAGACAAAACAGAAGTATTACTTATTGGGTCAAAATCCTGTACACAGCAGATCTCCATACTTAAACTGCAGTTAGAGGGATACAACGTTAGTATTAGTTCTACTGTAAAAATATGGGTGTTATATCAGACAGCAACTTTTGAAAATCATATCTCCCGTCTTTTTTCATCTCAGACTAAGCTAAGCTAAGAAGTATGCTATCTATCTCAGATGCAAAGCTAGTTTATGCTTTTATGACCACTAGATTAGATTACTGTAAAATGCTCTTTTCGCTGGTTGCCTGGCATCCTTTATTAATAAACTTCAGTTAGTGCAAAATGCAGCTGCCAGAGTTCTTACCAGATCTAGAAAATATGATATTAGCTCAAAACATCTTAAGTCTGATTTATACTTTCGCCTGGCGCCACATCGCGCACCTCATGAAACGGACGAGCCTTTATAGCTACTTGATGCGTTCGCCATTGAGATATTATTTTAAATGACAGGGGGTGGTCAAAAGAAACAGACAGTAAAATCAGACGGATAAATAGAGAAGTAGAAAGTTTCCCAAACTAGGTCATATCATTAATGTCATTCAAGATAATTGTTTTTTTTAATAAATTTTTAGAATTTATTATAAAGATTTTTATAACCATTTAAAATTTTTAAATCTAAATTTTTTTTCAATCTAAATGATGCATCACTTGCTTTTGTTCATATCTCGGACAGTTCTACCTATTAAAGTTAAATATCAATTGCAACAGAACTTACTCTACAATTATATTTTTTAGTTTGGCAAGGATATTTTTTATTTTTTTTTTGCCCATTCAACAATTCACACATTACTGTTGTTCTGTAGACAATCAAAAAAATAGAGAACTTAAGGGGGCTAATAATATTGACCTTAAAATGGTTTTTAAAAAATTAAAAACTGTTTTTATTCTAGCCAAAATAAAAAAACAAATAAGACTTTCTCCCGAAGAAAAAAATATTCAAATTAAATCAAATACGGCGCCGCGCGAACTGTTCACTCGAGTCTCAAAAGATTACGTGAGCTCCGCCAGCCGAAATCACGTCGCGCGCACCCAGAGCGAACGTCCGCAAACACAGCGATGACGTCACATTCGCCGCGCGCTCTGAGTTTAATAACAGAAAGCTGATTTGCTGATTCTATTCATTCAAACAGTCTCAATTCTTTTTCTCGATTTTTACAAAGCCTTTGACACGATTGAGCACCAGTTTTAGTTTGAAGCATTGAGGTTATTTGGAATTGGGGATACTTTTGTTAACACTATGGCTATGTTTTATAAAGGAATAGTTCAGTAATCGTTATTTGTAATACTTCTAATAGATTTAATATTTTGTGTGGTATTAGGCAGGGCTGCCCAATCTCTCCCTTTTTATTTTTATTAGTTATAGAGTTGCTATCCTTAAGCATTGTGCAGAATCAAGATTTGAAGGCAATTTCTGTTTTTGGGAGGGAGATTTCACAATTGGCAGAAGACACTACTTTGTTTCTAAAAGATGACTCGAACGTATCAAAGGCTTTAAACTTAATTTCTGACTTCTCATGTGCTTCTGGTCTAAAGCTAAATATCTCAAAATGTGAATATATAGAAGATATCCCTGTTAAATCCACAATTAAATATTTAGGTATTTGTATTACTAAAAATCTTTTAGTGAGACAGCGCTTACATTTTTTGTCTAGGATCAGCAAAACTAAAAATATTCTTAACTCCTGGTTACAACGGGACCTATCATTATATGGAAGAGTTTTATTGTCCAAGGCAGAGGGTCTTTCTCATTTTGTTAATCCGACTTTTAACTATTAATTTTGAAATTAATACTATATTTTTTAAATTTATCTGGAAGAACAAACCTCATAAGTTGAAAAAGGAAATTCTTTCTAATAGTAAAGCAGAGGGGGTGTAAATTTCTTAGATTTTTCTGACACCATAAACATTTTTAAAATTAATTGGATTAAGAGATGCCTAACCAATCCATCGTCTATTTGTTTTTTTATTACCAATAATTTTTTTGACAAAATCTTTTGCTCCTTCTTAAATGTAATTATCTTCCCTCTAAGCTACCTTTAGCTTTGTCTAAATTCCACCAGCAATGTCTGCTTGCTTGGAAGCTTGGTTACGTTCACAATTTTTCTCCCCACCGATTTTTCTTATGGAATAACCGAGATATTACAATCAGAAACAAATCATTATTCTTCCAAAGGGGGTTTCAAAATAATAATAGTTGTATCCTTTGCTAGTTTGATGATGATGCAGGAAATATTCTTTCGTATGAACAATTTATAACCTACCACTGTTTCCCAACTCCTCCTAACGAATTTTATAAAGTGGTTAAAGCAATATCACCCAGTTTAGTTCATCTAGTTAAAAGTCACTGTAGATTTAACCCAAGGAGCTCAGTGAATATTCATTCTCCTTTGCTTTTAGAAGGTGTTAGATTGTTAGATAAGAAATGTAACAAACAGGTTTGTGTGTCACATTTTTCAATTTAAAAGGAAAATTTCTTCTAGAGGAAAGTTTTACTGGAGGTCCTTGGTTGAGGATATAGACTGGAATAGAACCTGGCTTTTACCTGGGAAATATTGTTTTTCCAACAAGGCAAAAGAAATACATTTTAAAATTTTACATAAAATCTACCAATTATAGTATTTCCAAAGTTTTAGACATCGACAGCTCATGTTCCTTCTGCAAACAAGCAGAGGAGGCACTAGTACATATGTTTTTTTATTGTCCAATATCCAAGCAATTTTAGTCACTCCTATAAGCTCTCATATATTTGCTTCTGCCAATGCTGTGAATTGCTTTAGTCTAAAAGACATTATTTTTTTATTATAATAACCCAAAAGCTAAATCCCTGGAACACATTATAAATGTTTTTTTTTAATCTTATATGGCAAATTTTTCATTCACAAACAGAAATTTGCAAATAATTACCCATCCTTTGCTCATTTTAGAATAGAATTTAACTCCCTCCTAAAATCACTTCATCTTATTAAGAATAAAAAAAATCTAAGATTCCTGAAATATTATGCTGATGTATTTAAAGAAGATTCTCGATTTTAGTTGCTTTCCTTATGGTTATTTGTTTAAGTGTCATTGTAATTTCATTCGTTTAATTTAGTATTATTAATTTATTTTTAATAATACTATAATTCTTTTTTTTTTCTCCCTTTCTGTTTAATGGTATTTGTATTTGTATGCGATTTTATTTTATTTTTCTTATGACTATGTATATTATTGACCTTTTTTAATTTCTGTCTGTGATCCCTGGACTTTATGATGTTCTTGTATTGTCAGTTCAAGCAATATTAATAAAAAAAATAATAACAGAAAGCTGATTGGCTATTGCATCTTGGTCTCACTTGTAGTTGTAATACCGCAAATTACAATTGAACTAGAAGAACTACAACACCACGAAAACCAAGCAACAGCAACAAAAAAGAATTTAAATGAGCATTAGATGTAGCGTTACATGGACATCGGAAAAATAAGACCTGTGCAAAAATATTTAAGACCTAAAACAGCGAATTTAAGACTTTTTAAGACCCCGCGGAAACCCTGTAAATAGTCTAACTCCTGTTTATCTAACCAACCTTGTGTCTTGCTACAATCCAACCCACATTTTAAGATCTCAAAACTCAGGTCTCGTAGTAATACCCAGGAAAGCAAAGTCAACTAAAGGTGGTCAAGCACTTTTTACATACGTTTCCTAAACTCTGGAATAGCCTTTCTGATAATGTCAGAGGCTCAGACACACTCTCTCAGTTCAGAATCAAAACTAGATTAAGGACTTATCTGTTTAGTAAAGCATATACACAATGCATTACATAACTACGACGCATGACAGCATGAGTGTGCTCCGTGCAGCTGATGGGCTTGACAATACACTCTTCCTCTCTTTACGGACCAGACACTTTGTTAGAAACACTTCTGTTTTATATGTTTGTTTGTATAGTTAAGGATGTGTAAGTGTCTCCCATGCAGGTGAGTGGGCTTGACAAACCACTCGTAGGACACACTTTTCCTGTCTTATTGCACCAGGCATTTTGTTAGAAATGATTCTGTTTTATACATTTGTTTATATAGCATCTCTTTTCATTTATAGCACTTCATATTCACTTTGACACTAATATCTCTTGTTCAAATACATTACGAACGGCAACATTTTTTTAGCTCTCTTTTTCCTCCTGGACATGCCTATCCAGAGGCCTCTAGAGATTGTGCAGCGTCACTTGATGAGATCCAAGACCTGTGAAGAGATGATGCCAACCATCCAAGGAGTTCGAGGACAACACACACCTAATACACTTCACTGAACATGTACACATAGACATCACCTATATACTATATAACTGCAGGTTAACTACGGTTATATACAACACGTTAACTGTTAAAAGTCATTAGTAATGAGTTATTAGTTCAAGCTATTAGTAACTAATAAAGTTATAGTAACTGATAACCTTAACTTTTCTGATTTTGATTGTAAAGCAATAATGTGCACCTATTGTAAAGCTGCTTTGAAACAATAATTATTGTGAAAATCATAATACAAATAAACTTGACTTGAATTGAACCTCATTAAAACTGTTATCTGTGCTCCTGGAGCAGTGAACATGAAGTAGGGACCGTCAGTCACACAGTTCATGCATAAAGCTCTCAAGCTGATTATCTAAGAGCAGTGTGGTGCAGGAACAGGTACTGAGAACCAAGTCAAGTCATTATTAATTCTATAGCACTTTTATGTAGACTGTGACAAAGTATTAAACAGTTGAAGAACAGACAATAAAATCCATTTTCACGAAAGTGGAGGTAGAATGCTGCAGTAGTTCTACTTTAATCAAAACTAATTTAGTTCAGTTTCATTCACATCAGTTTAATACAGATGTCACTGTTGAAGCTGCTTCAGTTTCATTCACATCAGTTTAATACAAATGTCACTGTTAAAGCTGCTTCAGTTTCATTCACTTCAGTTTAATACAAATGTCATTGCTGAAGCTGCTTCAGTTTCATTCACATCAGTTTAATACAAATGTCACTGTTGAAGCTGCTTCAGTTTCATTCACTTCAGATGAATTCAAATGGGCGAAGCTGTAGTCTGGATGTTGGAGGGTTTGATAAGTATGAGTATCCATCGTGGATATGGTGCAGGTCGAAATACCCTCTGATAGGCTTATTGACACTTCTGGTGGCACATCTGGAGGCCTTGATCGGAGATATGATGCTGGTCCAAGTAGAGCAACAGGCAGGTGTTTAGATAGACAACAGGATCAATGCAAAGATTCATCTAAACCTTTAGTTAAGTGACACGACATCTGACGCACAGAAGCCATTGCACCTGTTAATATGCTTGGCGACTGGTGTCAGTGGATAGTGGCCCGTGCCACTGCAGCTTGTGACATGTGCTGATGCGTTGCGTCCTGTGTCACTGAGATTGTCGCAGTACATGTCGCTGTGTGGCTCCTCTAGTGGTGACTGACAGCTGCTTCTTCTGCTGACTGAGCATGAAGTAGGTTGTGTAACACACACACTTAACGACAGAACAATATATTTTATATTAATATTAAATGTCAATATAATATTGTATTAGTCTAGCTAGGGATCAAAATGACATAATAATATATAATATAATAATAATTATATAATAATCTAATATTTATAAAATATCAAAATTATTAGCCCTGCTGTGAAAAAAATATCTTTATATAACTTTCATATAAATATTTATATATACACGTAACTTGAACAATATTTTTAAAGCATTTTAAACAGTAGTTTGAATAACTAATTTCTAATAACAAATGTCTTGGCAACACTTAACAATAAGGGAGTTTTAGTTAATGTTAGTTATTGCATTAGGTAACATGAATTAACAGTGAACAACACATCTGTTGTGCATTACTTAACCTTTGTTAATGTTAACTAAACATATATTAATCTGGTATTTAATACATTAGGTAACACGAACTGATGCTGAGAAATGACTATTGGTCGACATTACTTGTTAACTTACTCGTCCTCTAATGCACCACTTTACATTTATTCTTTATAATTAGATAACGTTTACTTACACATACACTAATGCATTTGTTCATGGATTAGATAACATGAACTAACAATGAACAACCCATTTATTCAGCAATACTAAATCTCACATGTAAACTAAACATATATAGTTAATTATTAATACATTATTTAACACACTAGTTAATGCATTAGTTATATAATTAACATATATAATTAATATAATAATAAACAATCATTAAGTCACACCAGATGACAACAAAACTTAATTTTAAAACTTAATTTTTAAACTTAATTTTATAGTGGTTTCAAAAAAGTGAAATATTTGAAAACAGTTACATTATGACAATACTAATTCTATTCACTTTTGTCATGTGTGACGGTGAAAATGTAAAGTGATGTCAGCGTACATTGCAGTGTTTATTTGTACAATATTAGGCTTTTGTATTTTAAAATTAGTTCATTAATTTTACATGATTAGGTCATTTATTTAGGATATTGTATCACGTACAGGTATTATAGTAATTCCTTACTTTACTTTTTGCAGTGGATAAATAATTAAATAATGGCATTTGATATTTTTGCATTTTATACTTTGTGAAATGAACGAAGTGAAAACTAAACATTCAAAAATGACACGTTTATTTATTGTTTTTGCTTTAATCAAAATGACTTTAAAATATGTTTATTATTACTTTTGTGCATTCTATCATTTTCCAGTTATAATTTAGACATTCTCATTATAATTTATATAATTTTAATAATATTAATATATTTTTTAGGATTATAATTTATAAAGATTGATAAATATTTTTTGCATTAAATTTCATTTTCAAAAGCATTGTTGCTGACATTACCATAATTACTTGACAGTATGTATAGAGAATGCCAAAATAATAAAACACTTTAGTAAAATCTCCAATTTTAACAAACTAAACTACATATTTTACATTCTTTTCTGATGTTTTTTCTTTAAACAAGTTATCTTACGCTGTTTTAGCATTACAGTGCAGTAATAATAATAATAATAATATTAATAAGCCCAGTATGTTGTATAAACAAACTCTGCAATGTAATAAATCTTATTTTTGGCGGTTTTTATATTATTAATAAAATGTTGTTCTGTCGTTAAGTGTGTGTTACACAACCTACTTCATGCTCAGTCTGCAGCAGTAGCCGCTGTCAGTCACCACTAGAGGAGCCACACAGCGACATGTACTGCGACAATCTCAGTGACACAGGACGCAACACATCAGCACATGTCACAAGCTGCAGTGGCACATGCCACTATCCACTGACACCAGTCGCCAAGCATATTAACAGGTGCAATGGCTTCTGTGCGTCAGATGTCGTGTCACTTAACTAAAGGTATAGACGAATCTCTGCTTTGATCTTGATGGCTAGTCTAAACACCTGCCTGGTGATCTACTTTGACCTGCACCATATCCACGATCAAGCCCCCCAGATGTGCCACCAGAAGTGTCAATAAGCCAAATCAGAGGGTGCCAGTGGTTTCTGTCCATTAGATGTCATTCTCTTTCTTGCTGAACCATTTATGATCCATAACATCCTCTAAAGTGGGTCCATAGTTAAGACAAAATCTGAAGCACATTGTCAGAAGATCTCGGCATTCTGTAGAAAAGGAGAGAACTGATTAGTCCTGTATGTTCTCATATGCTTAACATGAAAACTGTATATGAGAGTTATACTTCATTTCCCATTTTTACAGTCATGACAACACTGTCCTATTATATCTGTAACAGCACTTTATGTTGGGTTATTGTCTCACCTTTGGATACACTGGGGTGAAATCTTGGATACTCAGTCACAGAGCGAAGGGGCCAACATCCATTCACCATCCTTGCCAGGAGTCTTGCCACAGACGTAACATTTTCTTCTAGAGCAAAATTTACAGGCCTCGGGCCAGAAAGGGTTACTAGACGAGAATGCATGTAACATCTGCAGTAGAGCTGGTCCATACCTGTAAGCAACAGATTTTAAGTTAGAAGAGCAGAACAGCAATTTATTATAATTAAGCCATCAAAACTATTTCATTCCAAGTTATCAGTGTAATAGTAGGAGATCAATAAGCTGTGCTGTTAATAAGTAGCATTAAAAAATGAAAAACTATCACGGCTAAATTTTCAGCATAACAGCCAGCATAAATTCTGAAATCTAGGACTGCCGGTGACCAGCAATACCAGAGGTTTCAGCAGGGGAGGTAGAAGAACAGCATCTTACCAACGTGCGGTTTTAAGCGGCCCGGACAGAAGTCACTGCTGCCAAAATCAATCAACTTGACTTGAAGGGTCTTTGGATTCACCAGGATGTTATCTTCATGGACTGCTCTATGTTCAATGCGATGCTCCATGCAGTTCTGTAATGCAATTAGGATCTGCAGGGTCAAGTGACGTGCGACACTTTCAGTCAAGCGGCCATTGTTTCTCCTGATGAATGCAGTCAAGGTCATACTCGGCTGCATGTACTCCAGGACCAAAACATGATGTTCCCCCGCATCAAAAAAGTCATACAACTCTATGATGTGGGGACATACGGGAGGCGTCTTCAGGTCCAGAAGTATTTTAGCCTCGGAAGGCGCATAATAGGCAAATCCATGCTAGAGAAAAACATTAGAAAAAGGTTAAAGTATGTGTACTATATAATGTATCTGCATAATTATAACTGTATAATATAATGTGTACAATATAGATTCCTACAACAAAGATTTAACACGTATATTCATTGTGTTGTGTTTACTTACAATCTGCTGTGACCAAACGTCCGACTGATGAACGAATTTTAGGGCAACCTGCAAAAGCAACAAAATATTAATACTTTTTCCCAAAGTAATGAAAACAAATCATAATAAATCCAATAATACATGTGTATCATACAACATAGACATGCGTCCACATGCACACCACTCCTTTTACAAGAAGAAAGATTAAGTAAACAACATGTACAGCAAAAGTGACTTACCTTTTTTCCATCAGATTTGCGTGTTGCCAAGTAGACAGTGCCAGTGTGTCCCTTTCCCAGCTTCCTTCCAAGCTCATATTTGTCAAGAGGAGATCCTGAAAAACAAACAAAATGGATATGATAGTTTACCAGGAAATATATTTCTGTTGAGTTTCATCGTGCTATAAAATGGTGTTTGCTTACAGACAAACCGATCAAACTTAGCTCGGCACAGATGTTTCAAAACTAGTGCTGGGCAAAATGTATCGTGATTAAATCCCAGTATATTTATTATGTAAATATAAATAGACACGTGTATGCAAATATCTGAGTAAATGTATAGAATATTATATAATGTATAACAATTTATATATCAATGTAACAAAATAGTTTTGTATAATTTAGAATTTTGTTTTATGTATGTGGATGATCAGAGGAAATGGACAGTGCCTGAGTTAAATATATGAGTGGCACAGCAAAGGGTCTGAATACTTAGGATCATGTGATATTTCAGTTTTTCTTTTATAATAAATCTGCACAAATGTCAACAACTCTGTGTTTTTCTGTCAATACGTGTGTACATTAATGGGGAAAAAATGAACTTAAATGAGCAAATTGCTGCAATATAACAAAGAGTGAACAATTAAAGGGGTCTGAATATTTTCTGTACCCACTGTGCATATATATTTATACAGTGTTGGGAAAACACAGTTACTTTAGAAAGTAATGCATTACGATATTGAGTTACTCCCCAAAAAAGTAACTAGTTGCATTACTCATTCATTCATTTTCTTTTCGGCTTACTCGCTTTATTAATCCGGAATCACCACAGCGGAATGAACTGCCAACTTATCCAGCATCTGTTTTACGCAGCGGATGCCCTTCCAGCTGCAACCCATCACTGGGAAACATCCATACACACTTAATCACACACATACACTATGGACAATTTAGCTTACCCAATTCACCTGTACTGCATGTCTTTGGACTGTGGGGGAAACCAGAGTACCCAGAGGAAACCCACACGAACATGGGGAGAACATGCAAACTCCACACAGAAATGCCAACTGACTCAGACGAGGCTCAAACCAGCAACCTTCTTCCAGTGAGGCGAACGTGCCCTTGCATTACTCAGTTACTTTTTATGTTAAGTAATGTGTTATGTTACTTTTGAGTTTTCTGACCTGGTTTAATTTCTTTAAAAGGTTTTTTTATAAATAGAGGAGCTCTGCAATAAACAACACACTGCATAACCTTCATTTACCTTTAAAAACACACCAACAACTAATAATGTAGAATAATGTTATCTTCTTAGAACTTCCTGACCCCAGAGTTATACATGCTGTATTTACAGATTAATGAACGTTAAAAGCAATGTGTCTGATGCTTTTGTACTTTTTGTCTTATTAGTGAAGTTAAATGAGCACTGAGACTATAATCCCCCTCTCCTTTTCTTCTATGTGTTGAGAATAAAGAGAACATTTCCATTAAATGAAAATTAAGGCCCTGTCATCTTGGTTTCTGTCTGTTTCTACAGGGAAACAATTCTCTGAGTGTGGGATTCAACATTAATTTTAATTCAGCAATTTATTTAGAAAAATGAATTAATTAAACTAAAAAGTAACTCGCATTACATTTTTAAAAAGTAACTCAAATATTATTACTTACGTTACTCTACTTTACTCATTACTTAGAACAGTAAGGTTATTAGGTAACTCAGGTTACTTGTAACGCGTTACCCCCAACACTTTATATATAATACAGACACTTATATTATGTCAAAACAAACTTTTACTTTGGACGCGATTACCCTTTGCTCAGCACTATTCAAACACTGATTTAAACACCCATGTCACATTCACTCGGTGATCTGAGACTTGACATCCCTTCTGAATCTGCGTTTGATTAACAGGGTCTGAAAAACCACACAATCCCACATACAGTAGCCTAGTGGGCAGTGCGTCAACATGTACCGCAACTACAGCACATTGCAGATGCTCTGAATCCTGGCTTGTGGACCTTCCTACTCTTTCTCTTAAACTTTGCATTTCTTTACAAAGAGTTTATTCAGATGTCAGACCGAACACATTACAAGAACAGAACTATAAAGACACTTATTTTAAATGTTTATTACATGCTTTGCTCTGGATTCAAACTCATGACAACTGCATTCCAGGCGTGAACATTATCCACTCTCCATCACTTGATGGAATGAACGGTTTACACAATATATTATAATTCCTCAATGTGCTTAACTGTTTCTCTATCAAAGTGGGTTCGGACCAATACATTTGGTGGTGATTTGGATTTCAGTGTTTCATGAATCTTCGCTCTGCCCACCACTAATAAAAATGATCCAGAATTAACTGGAGATTTTTCAGGAAAAACATGAAACCATGTTACAGGAATTACAGGAGAAATGTGAGGTCTTGTGATAGAAGACTGACCTGGGCTGGTGTCTGTTGTACTAACATCTGACTCGTCGTTGGAAGAATCATCGTCATCTTTATCATTTTCATGATCCAGAATATCTTGCTCAGCATTTCCTTCTCTGCTTCCTTAAGTGGATTACAATGAACAAAGATTTATTATTGTGAGATGAACAGGACCCATAATATATAGCTTTAGCTTGTTTTTATTGCACCATTGCAGCGCGTCCATTCTTCAGCATAAACATTCCTTGAACCCCGTTCACCCCCGACTCCACCCACTTCCACTTACATGACTTAAACACACATTAAGCTACAAATATTATTTATTAGGGCTGTAAACCTTCACTGGCCTTATGGTTTGGTTACAATTATCCTGTTATTGATTTGATCTAATTCTACATCACGATGCATTCCATACACAGAGTTTTTGATATAATTCACATGAATACAATTTTGTTATTTAATACAAAACAGAAAAACAAAAACAGTCAGATATATGAACTGAACTTTTAATTATATCTGCTTCCTGAATGTATCAAACCAAACTCAAATACGGCACGGTTTATACCACACCTCTCAAAATGATTACAATTCCATTCGGTTTGACCATGTTCATTCCACTGGGGTGTTTATATGGAGCATTTTTCATTCAGATTAAACTTTTAAACCAATTTAAAGGCTCCATGCAAACACACCTACTGTGTTTTTGTCATAGTAAACTGACCTGAGCTGGGGCCGGGTTCATCACTTTCATTAGGGAACTGTGATGGTTCATTGTGTGTTGCCGGGATCAAGTCCTCCTGATCTTCATCATCCTCAAAAGCTTCTTCAACTAAAGTGGATTAGATATATAAACATTTTAATCATTTTTATAATATAAATAAATTTTATATCCTATATTTTATTTAATTTAACAAGTGATTATAATCTGTGACAGTTTCTTCAAATGAAAGAATTTAAGACACTGTGGTTGTTTCTATGCATTTTACATATTTGTGTCATCAAACGGTAACATAAACCCAATTTCACACTCCTATCCATGTTATATCTCTTACAAAAATGGGCTTTGGTAATCCTGCTGTCCTGCTTAACAAAATAAATTTACCACAGAACAAATAAGCAGAGCAAAATATGACAGGATCACCACAGCACATTCTGAAGTAGAGTATCACAAGAATTTAGAATTATACATGTGATTTTTCTGTTGTTTTCATGTGGCAATATCAACTCATCACCACAAGAACATTACAGGAATATTGCATCCAGTACAAGAAAATCCTGTGGTAAATACTACAAAAATGTGAAATTATTACCACAATTTACCTGGACAATATTACAGTATACAAAATATTGTGGTAAATATTACAAAAATATGAAAGTAACAGCGTTCATTACTACAAGAACATTACAAGTATAATACATACAACTCTTCTTCTGTCTTATCATATGAAATACCACAGGAAATTTTTGTGAGGGATAGCTTCAGTTTATTACCCATAGCACTCTTAACAAACTGTATTTTGCGGACTAAATTTATCATAGTAGATTTGGAGAAATGAAAGGTCTTGTCATAGCAAACTGACCTGAGCTGGTGCCGGGTTCATCACTTTCATCAGGGAACTGTGTTGGTTCATGGCGTGTTGCCGGCATCAAGTCCTCCTGATCTTCATCATCCTCAAAAGCTTCCTCGACTTTTCTTTTCTGCCTCCTAAAATGGATCAAAATATGGAAGAGTTCATTACAGATTATTACTTATTTTGGTAATCTGCTTTTATTCATTACTTCTCGCTATAGGGTGACCCCGAATAGTCAAAGCTTCGCAACAACCAATCTCTCAGTCGAATATTTGCAGAGGTAAATTATGAAAGGAGCATCACGCCATTTTGGCTATATGGGGGTTCCTCAATGTCTGATTTCACATCGAATCACTGGTTTTTACCCCTTAAGTTGGTATATAGTCTGCTGTTATAACAACTTTACCAGATATGTTTTTCCTCGTGTCAGTTTTGCACTCGATATGTGATTAATTATTTATTTATTTTATTATCACACCCCCACCAATCTCCACTCCCACGAACACCAGCCCTGCCCAGCTCGCCCCCAAACCATTTGATTTGACTATCAGTGGAATACAGATAAGATTTGTACATTTAAATTCAACTATGTAAATCTGGATTCAGGAACACTCCTACTACTTGTAATTTAATTCGCTATTTTCATTTGATTTGATTATCGGTTAATTGATTAAAAATACTTCACTCCCAACTTTACAATGTAGAAAGTTAAGCACCAAATGAAAGAGATAGTTCACCCCAAAAAATTATTTTACTCACAATATAATTCCCCTCAAGTGGTAACAAACCTTTTTGAGTTTATTTTTTCTGGTGAACCCAAAAGAAGATTTTGAAAAAAGCTGAAAACCTCTAACCATTGACTTTCATAGCAGGAAAACAAATACTATTGAATTCAATGATGACAGGTTTCCAGCTTTCTTCAAAATATCGTCTTTTTTGTTTGACAGAAAAAAGAAAATCATAAAGGCTTGGAACAAGTAAAGGGTGAGTAAATGATGACAGAATGTTCATGTTTGGGTGAAGTATATCTCTTTAACAAAGCTGTAGAAAAGTGTATTCTTGTGTTAGTAAACTGACCTGAGCTGGTGCCGGGTTCATCACTTTCATAAGTGAACTGTGTTAGTTTACGCCGTGTTGCCGGCATCAAGTCCTCCTGATCTTCATCATCCTCAAAAGCTTCCTCGACTTTTCTTTTTCTGCCTCTGCCTCCTGAAGTGGATTACATACAATAAACTTTTTTATTCAATTTTCAATTCTATATTTTATTATCATTTTCTTTAAAATCAATTGACAAGTGATTATAATCTGTGACAGAGTTTCCTCAAACAAAAAGATTTTTAAGACACTGTGGTTGTTTCTATGCATTTTACATATTTGTGTCATCAAACGGTCGCATAAACCCAATTTCACACTCTTATCCATGTTTTATCCATTACAAAAATTGGCTTTGGTAATCCTGCTGTCATGCTGAACAAAATAAATTTATCATAGAGAAAATAAGCAGAGCAAAATATGACAGGATCACCACAGCACTTTCTGTAGTAGAGTATCACAAGAATTTAGAATTATGCATGTGATTTTTCTGTTGTTTTCATGTGGCAATATCAACTCATTACCCAAGAACATTACAGGAATATTGCATACAGTATAAGAAATTCCTGTGGTAAATACTACAAAAATTTGAAATAAATACCACATATTACATGGAGAATATTACAGTAAACAAAATCCTGCGGTAGTTATTACAAAAATATGAAAGCTTTCATTACCACAAGAACATTAAAAGAATAATACATACAACAATACCTTACACAAAACAACACAGTACTACACAATTACCACACAAGTATTTGTGTTCTTCTGTTTTATCATATGGAATACCACAGGATATTTTTGTGAGTGATGGCTTCAGTTTATTACCCATAGCACTCTTTCTGAATCACAATCAGCAACGACAGTCATGTGATAATGCTCAACTTAACAAACTGTATTTTAAGGACCAAATTTATCATAGTAGAATTGGAGAAATGAAGGGTCTTGTCATAGTAAACTGACCTGAGCTGGTGCCGGGTTCATCATTTTCATAAGTGAACTGTGTTGGTTTACAGCGTTTTGGCGGCATCAAGTCCTCCTGATCTTCATCATCCCCAAAAGCTTCCTCAACTTTCCTTTTTCTGCCTCCTAAAGTGGATCAAAATATGGAAGAGTTAATTACAGATTATCACTTATTTTGGTATTCTTCCTTCATTCATTACTACTCGCTATAGGGTGACCCCGAATAGTCGAAACTTCGCAACTACCAATCTCTCAGTCAATATTTGCTGTTGTTATACCAACCTTTAACAGATTTATGATTTTCTGCGTGTCAGTTTTGCACTCCATATGTGATTATTTATTTATTTATTTATTTTATTATCAGACCCCCACCAATCTCTACTCCCACAAACACCAGCCTTTCCCAACCCCTGCCCCAAACCATTTGATTTGACTATCAGTCGAATACAGAATTTGAAAATTCAGATTCGACTATGTAAATCCTGATTCCGGGACACTTCTATTACTCTGTTCTTTTTAATTTACTTTTATTAGTTTGTTTCTTGGTTAATTGATTAAAACGCTTCACTCCCTACATCACAATGTAGAATTTGAAGCACCAAGTTAAAGAGATAGTTGACCCAAAAATAAAATGTTACTCACGATTTACTCCCCCTCAAGTGGTAACAAACCTTTATGAGTTTATTTTTTCTGGTAAACCCAAAAGAAAATATTCTGAAGAAAGCTGAAAACCTCTAACCATTGACTTCTATAGCAGGAAAACAAATACTATTGAATTCAATGATGACAGGTTTCCAGCTTTCTTCAAAATATCATCTTTTTTGTTTGACAGAAAAAAAGAAAATCATAAAGGCTTGGATCAAGTAAAGGGTGAGTTAATGAAGACAGAATTTTCATGTTTGGGTGAAGTATATCTCTTTAACAAAGCTGTAGAAAAGTGTGTTCTTGTGGTAGTAAACTGACCTGAGCTGGTGCCGGGTTCATCACTTTCATCAGGGAACTGTGTTGGTTTACAGCGTTTTGCTGGCATCAAGTCCTCCTGATCTTCATCATCCTGAAAAGCTTCTTTGACTTTTCTTTTTCTGCCTCCTAAAGTGAATCAAAATATGGAAGACTTAATTACAGATTAGGGTTGCATGGTTTACTGGTACTACGGTAGCACAGCAAAACTATGGCTCCAAAATTGTTGTGGTGCCACTGTAGTCTGTAAACAGTAGTATCGTCATTAACAGTTCTACAATATGTTGCATGTTGAAAAGTCACTAAAATGCTCAAACATTTGTGCCAGCAAATAATCAATAGACCACTTTATTTTACTTTCATTTTAACTGTCTGCATACGGGTCATAGTTTACTGTAGTCATGACAGATCATATGGCGTGATCAATTATTTATTTATTTTATTATTATTATTATTGCAATAACAATAAAAGAGTCACAATAAATACAAAAAAGCAGAGAAAGTCTGTACAAAAATGAATTTTCAATAATAAGGGAATTGAATTTAAGTATTATGACATATAAAATATAGTATTTCTGACAATTTGCTTTGTTTCGTAGATTTGACTTATGAATTAATACAGTATTGCGATACTACTAGGTATCGTGATATTTCAGCTGGTATAGTAGCGTGCCCTGACTTGATGGTATTGTGACAACCCTATTACAGATTATCACTTATTTGGGTAATCTGCATTCATTCATTACTACTCGCTATTGACCTTATTCTTCAATGTGGAAGTGCGCTCGTTTTTGCGATTGTTTTAAAACTTCCGATTCAGTTGCCTATGGGAGAAATGACTAGGAATAATAAACGACAGAAAACGATCAAACTACTTGCTCTACAAACAAGTGTTTGCATGACTATACCGACAAAATAGAATAATATAATGAGAAAACATTAGTTTGCAACATCAAGCAGTAAAACGAGCTGTTTTTAATGTCTAAAAATAAATGAAAGTGAATGAGACCAAAATTCTCGAGCCAAAAAGATTCAAATGGCTAAGCCCGCTTGTATGCGAAGAATAAAGTGAAAAGGGTGACCCCGAATAGTCGAAGCTTCGCGACTACCAATCTGTCAGTCGAATATTTGCAGAGGTAAATTATGAAACGAGGATCATGCCATTTTGGCTATATGGAGGTTCCTCAATGTCTGATTTCACATCGAACCACCAGATTTGACTGTCAGTCGAATACAGAATTTGTACATTTAGATTCGACTATGTAAATCCTGATTCAGGGACACTCCTATTACTTGGCTATTTTTAATTTATTTTAATTAACTTTGTTTTGTTTGTTTCTTGGTTAATTGATTAAAACGCTTCACTCCCTACATCACAATGTAGAATTTGAAGCACCAAGATAAAGAGATAGTTCACCCAAAAATGAAATTTTATTCACAATTTACTCCCCTCATTGGTAACAAACCTTTATGAGTTAAATTTTTCTGGAGAAACCAAAAGAAGATATTCTAAAGAAAGCTGAAAACCTCTAACCATTTTGGGTGAATTATATCTCTTTAACGAAGCTGTAGAAAAGTGTATTCTTGTGTAAGTAAACTGACCTGAGCTGGTGCCGGGTTCATCACTTTCATCAGAGAACTGTGTTGGTTTACGCCGTTTTGCCGGCATCAAGTCCTCCTGATCTTCGTCATCCTGAAAAGCTTCTTTGACTTTTCTTTTTCTTTTTCTGCCTCCTAAAATGGATCAAAATATGGAAGAGTTAATTACAGATTATCACTTATTTTAGTAATCTTTCTTCATTCATTACTACTCGCTATTGACCTTATTCTTCAATGTGGAAGTGCGCTCGTTTTTGCGATTGTTTTAAAACAGGGGTGTCCAAACTCGGTCCTGGAGGGCCGGAGTCCTGGAGAGTTTAGCTTCAACCCTAATCAAACACACCTGAACCAGCTAATCAAGCTCTTACTAGATACTAAAAACTTCCGGGCAGGTGTGTTGAAGCAAGTTGGAACTAAACTCAGCAGGACACCGGCCCTCCAGGACCGAGTTTGGACACCCCTGTTTTAAAACTTCCGATTCAGTTGCCTATGGGAGAAATGACTAGGAATAATAAACGGCAGAAAACGATCAAACTACTTGCTCTACAAACAAGTGTTTGCATGACTATACCGACAAAATAGAATAATATAATGAGAAAACATTAGTTTGCAACATCAAGCAGTAAAACGAGCTGTTTTTAATGTCTAAAAATGAATGAAAGTGAATGAGACCGAAATTCTCGAGCCAAAAAGATTCAAATGGCTAAGCCCGCTTGTTTGCGGAGAATAAAGTGAACAAGGTGACCCCGAATAGTTGAAGCTTCGCGACTACCAATCTGTCAGTCGAATATTTGCAGAGGTAAATTATGAAATGACGATCATGCCATTTTGGCTATATGGAGGTTCCTCAATGTCTGATTTCTCATCGAACCACCAGATTTGACTGTCAGTCGAATACAGAATTTGTACATTTAGATTCGACTATGTAAATCCTGATTCAGGGACACTCCTATTACTTGGCTATTTTTAATTTATTTTAATTAACTTTGTTTTGTTTGTTTCTTGGTTAATTGATTAAAACGCTTCACTCCCTACATCACAATGTAGAATTTGAAGCACCAAGATAAAGAGATAGTTTACCCAAAAATGAAATTTTATTCACAATTTACTCCCCCTCATTGGTAACAAACCTTTATGAGTTAAATTTTTCTGGAGAAACCAAAAGAAGATATTCTGAAGAAAGCTGAAAACCTCTAACCATTTTGGGTGAAGTATATCTCTTTAACGAAGCTGTAGAAAAGTGTGTTCTTGTGTAAGTAAACTGACCTGAGCTGGAGCCGGGTTCATCACTTTCATCAGGGAACTGTGTTAGTTTACGCCGTTTTGCCGGCATCAAGTCCTCCTGATCTTCGTCATCCTGAAAAGCTCCTTTAACTTTTCTTTTTCTTTTTCTGCCTCCTAAAACGGATCAAAATATGGAAGAGTTAATTTCAGATTATAGCTTATTTTGGTAATCTTCCTTCATTCATTACTACTCGCTATAGGGTGACCCCGAATAGTCGAAGCTTCGCGACTGCCAATCATCAAGCCATTTTTATCTACATGGGGGTTCCTCAATGTCTGATTTCTCATCAAACCACCAGTTTTCGCCCCTTAAGTTGGTTAATTGATTAAATATACTTCCCTCCCTGCATCACAATGTAGAATTTGAAGCACCAAATTAAAGAGATAGTTCACCCAAAAATGGAATTTTATTCACAATTTACTCCCCTCAAGTGGTTCCAAACTAGGGTTGCAAAGATTGCGATCTTGATTCGACTATTCACACAATCTTAATTCAGCTTTTCTACGATTCAGCCAATTAAATTTTTAAGGTCAGGGGAGAAGCATAAAGGCAGTCGCACAAGTCTTCACTGCAACCTGGACACCTCCAAATGACGTTAAAAGTGTCACATACTGTATTTTTAAGGTATAAATCACCCAAAAATGTAATTTCTGTCTTAATGTAATGATGTATTTGCAACCGCGAAATCACACGTGAGCTGACCGCTAGCTGTTTGTTTACAACCGAGAGGATGTGTGCGTGCCCACCAATGATGCCTACTTTAGTGAACAGAACCTGCATAGGCTTTGAATAACATTTAATTAAGTTATAAACAGCGTTCAGTTTGTTGCACAGAGTGATCATTTGAGAGGAAGGAAGGAATGTATGATTTGCACGTGTGTGTTTTTTTCTGACAGTGATGGCAGCCATGAGCCGCACTCGGAAGTGAAAGTGAAATGGGCGCGCACATAATTTAAACGATCATATCGCATTTTGGAGTTATGATTACGACAAGCATTTGATGTTTTTTCTTTCATACCGAACACAAAGTGTTGTGCATGAAAATAAATGTTTACTGTGTCAGTATAACTACTCTAGCCTATATAATGTTGAATATAATGCAAGAGGGAATCTGATAATGACAAATGTCTCATTTTACCAGTGAATAAAAGGGTCTAATAATGTTGTCAATGACAAATGACAAGCACATGTCTCAAACAATAATTCACTTCAGAATTATGAATAGTTGTATTCTGATGTCATCACTTTACTGTGCATTACGACCAGGACATATTTAAAGTCTGTTCAAGTCCACTAATCCAAGTCTATACAAAATTTAGCATTTTAACCAACAGCAGACCTACACTTAGGCCTAATAATATTGTTGTTGCTTTACCATAGGTTTGAGAAATAACAATAATAATAATAATAGCTGACTCATATATATTTTTTATTTTACATCTACAGAATTGTGAGAAAATTGTGATCTTGATTTTAAGCAAAATAAAATCGTGATTTACATTTTAGCCAGAATCGTGCAGCCCTATACCAAACCTTTATGAGTTCAATTTTTTTGGTGAACCCAAAAGAAGATATTCTGAATAAAGCTGAAAACCTCTGACCATTGACTTCCATAGCAAGAAAACAAATACTATTGAACTCAATGATGACAGGTTTCTAGTTTTCTTCAAAATATCGTCTTTTTTGTTTGACAGAAAAAAGAAAATCATAAAGGATTGGATCAAGTAAAGGGTGAGTAAATGAAGACAGAATTTTCATGTTTGGGTAAGTATATCTCTTTAACGAAGCTGTAGAAAAGTGTATTCTTGTGGTAGTAAACTGACCTGAACTGGTGCCGGGTTCATCACTTTCATCAGGGAACTGTGTTGGTTTACGCCGTTTTGCCGGCATCAAGTCCTCCTGATCTTCGTCATCCTGAAAAGCTTCTTTGACTTTTCTTTTTCTGCCTCCTAAAGTGGATCAAAATATGGAAGAGTTAATTACAGATTATCACTTATTTTGGTAATCTTTCTCCATTCATTACTACTCGCTATTGACCTTATTCTTCAATGTGGAAGTGCGCTCGTTTTTGCGATTGTTAATTACAGATTATCACTTATTTCCTCAATGTCTGATTTCACATCGAACCACCAGTTTTCGTCCCTTAAGTTGGTATATACTGTAGCCTGTTGTTATACAAACCTTTACCAGATATATGTTTTTTCTGCATGTCAGTTTTGCACTCCATATGCTATTACTTTTTTTTTTTTTTTGTTTTTATTATCAGACCCCTTCAATCTCCAATCCCACAAACAAATACTATTGAATTCTGTAATTGCAGGTTTCCAGCTTTCTTCAAAATACCATCTTTTTTGTTTAACAGAAAACTGTGGTTGTTTCTATACATTTTACACATTTGTGTCATCAAACGGTTGCATAAACCCAGTTTCACATTCTTATCCATGTCATATCCTTTACAAAAATTGGCTTTGGTAATCCTGCTCTCTTGCTAAACAAAATATATTTACCACAGAACAAATAAGCAGAGCAAAATATGACAGGATCACCACAGCACTTTCTGTAGTAGAGTATCACAAGATTTTAAAATTATGCATGTGATTTTTCTGTTGTTTTCATGTGGCAATATCAACTCATTACCACAAATATGTAAGTAAGTAATGTGGATTTATAAAGCGCATTTATTATGTATGGCCATACACCCAAAGTGCTTCACAATCATGAGGGGGGTCTCTCCACATCTCCACCAGTGTGCAGCATCCACTTGGATGATGCGACAGCAGCCACAGCACAATGCCCCCAGTGTGCTCACCACACACCAGCTATTGGTGGAGAGACAGTGACAGAGCCAATTCGGTGGATGGGGAGGATTGGGAGGCCATGGTTTTAAGGGCCGATGGAGGGAATTTGGCCAGAACATCTGGGTTACACCCCTACTCTTTACGAGAAGTGCCATGGGATTTTTTTTAAATGACCACAGTGAGTCAGGACCTCGATTTAACGTCTTATCTGAAAGACGTCATCTACTAACAGTTTGGTGTCCCCTGAAGATCAGGAGGACTTGATGCCGGCAAAACGCCGTAACATTACAGGAATATTACATATAGTAGAAAAAAACACCCCTGTGGTAAAACCTACAAAAATGTGAAATTAATAGCACATTTTACCTGGAGAATATTACAGTAAACCAAATGGTCATGTGGTAAAGTAATACTGTTCATTACCGCAAGAACATTACAAGAATAATACATACAACAAACTTATACACAAACAACACAGTACTACACAATTACCAGTCCTGTTTTTGAGTATTTTCTGTTTTATCATATCATTATGTTTTAAGGACCATTTTGAGGACCAAATTTATCATAGTAGAATTGGAGAAATGAAGGGTCTTGTCATAGTAAACTGACCTGAGCTGGTGCCGGGTTCATCACTTTCATTAGTGAACTGTGTTGGTTTACAGCGTTTTGCCGGCATCAAGTTCTCTTGATCTTCATCATCCTGAAAAGCTTCCTCAGCTTTTCTTTTACTGCCTCCTAAAACGGATTAGATACAATAAACCTTATATTACATTTTTATAATAGAAATAAATTTGATATTCTTTATGGTATCAAAATTTTCTTTAAAGTCAATTGACAAGTAATTATAATCTGAGTTTTCTCAAACAAAAAGATTTTTAAGACACTGTGGTTGTTTCTATGCATTTTACATATTTGTGTCATCAAACGGTGGCATAAACCCAATTACACACTCCTACCTATGTCATAGGTTATCTTTACATAATGGGCTTTGATATTCCTGCTGAACAACATAAATTCACCACAGAACAAATAAGCTGAGCAAAATATGACAGGATCACCACAGCACTTTCACAAGAATTTAAAATTATGCATGTGATTTTTCTGTTGTTTTCATGTGGCAATATAAACTCATTACCACAAGAATATCACAGGAATATTGCATCCAGTACAAGAAAATCCTGTGGTAAATACTACAAAAATGTGAAATTAATACCACATATTACCTGGAGAATATTAGAGTAAACAAAATTCTGTGGTAAATATTACAGATATATTGAAGTTACACAGTTCATTACAGTAATATTACATACAACGAAACCTTATAAAACAGCAACAACACAATACTACACAATTACCACTGCAGTTTTTGTGTTTTTTGTTTTATCATATGGAATACCACAGGGTATTCTTGTAAGGGATGGCTTTAGTTGGTTACCCATGGCACTCTTTCTGAATCACAACCAGTATCTCATATTGCTCAACTTAAACTGTATTTTAAGGACCACATTTATCAAACTAGAATTGGAGAAATGAAGGGTCTTGTCATAGTAAACTCACCTGAGCTGGTGTTTTCTGCTTCAGGGCGGGAACAATTGTCCCCTTTAAGAAAACCAATCAATGTCCAAATGTACTCCATTTCTGTTAGTTAAAACAACAAGTAAATATAGAAATTCAAAATAGCAAAGCTGATAAATCTCGATAATTCTCGCACTGAGCTTCTTTCCCAAACTCGATTTGACAGCTGTAAATACTACTTGTGCTTGAACTGATTGGAAGATCCTATTGAACACTCAGTGTGCTTGCGCCTGTGACGTCATCATTAGAACGCGTTCCGAAAACTCTGGTAGTAGGGATTGATCCAAGATGGCGGCCTACACGAAGGTACCCAGCAAACATTTGAATGTCCGATGACCATTAAAAAGACGTCTCTCTGACACTGATTCATGGTTGAAAAATATATACAAAACGGGAATTGAAATGACGTCTCGGACGTCTTCTGGACGTGAATAAAATGTCTTTTTTGCACGTCATCTGAACGTGTAAACATACCTTATTTTGGTTGTTTATAAGATATGTTGCTGCGTAATTTAAGTGTTTAATAGCCTAAATATACATATAAAATAATCACTCATTATTTAAAGCTGTGAACAGCAATCAGGTTCTTTGATTTTAGTCCAGTCATACCTGAACGTCTTTATAACATTGTATTCACGTGTACATCATAATAAATACATTATTTGAGGATGCAATCATGTTGCAATTTAGCTAAATTATTTATTGTGCATATTAGTAGTTTTAACATAGTGACAGATTTACATCACTGCTAAACAGCACACACCTAATAAGTAAATAAAACAACAATAAAACAGAATTATGGGCAACACAAGTGATATTTTATTTTAGAGTCTTTATTTCTAATATCCTCCAGCTCTTCCTGGAAGGTGCTTGCTGTGCTCCTCCATTGCTGCATCTTTTTTTGTGTCTGTAGCATCTGGACTCACTTCACAGCATCTGAGGGAGGAGAATATGATTTTGTATTATCCTACAACTAAAACATAATAGATCAAGGATTATTATCATGTTTCATGAATGAACAGCAATGTGCAGAGTAGCAATTGTAATCAAATGTCAATATAAACACATTCCTCCCCACTCATCATTTTACAAGTGTCCATATCCACATATTGACCCAAGTCCACAGTTTTGTGACAAAGACTCATCCATGGCTTACACTGAAATTATGATTTAATGTAATATTTTAGTCTGGCTAGCAGTCTGTATAAACATTTTAAAACATCTGAACATTAAAACAGCAAAACCATTTTTTGCACCATTTTAAAAGTAAAATTTATTGCTTTTTAAGACCTTTTTAAGACCTCAACAAATATAATATAATATATATTTAATAATTTCTTTGCAATAGGTTACTCAATTTATTGCCTCCTACAATGGAAATCAAAACTTGAAAGTTTTCCATTTGCATCAATTATGTGCAATGTGTAGACTTGGTAAGAAAAAAAAAAAAGAAAAAAAAAGGAAAAATACTTTTCTTTGACACCTTTTTCTTTTCTTTTTTTTTGTCCCTTTGTGATGTAGAACAGAGCCAACAGAGCATAGGTAAGTTGGATTACACTAAACAACACAATGCCTTGTATGAAGGAATCATACAGAATACAATACTGAAAATAAGCTCAATAATGAAAGTCCTCAAAACAGCCTTTCACAAGCCAAAATGTTGACAAATAATCTACATAATTGTTGAAAAACACAAATGTTATTACATGACTTTCAATGAGAGAAAGTTTTGTAACATCCCAAATTCTCCTCAAGACATGTGGCATCTCTCTTCTCAATATCATGATCTAGGTCCATCAACTTCCTTTTCTTTTCCTTGCATCTTTTTCTCATGGAATTAGATTTAGTGATAAATTCTGCCATCTTGGTCCATGCCACCCATTATTATCAGACAAACGATAAACACATATCCCAAGCGCAACATTGTGTTAGATTTTAGCAAATACAGAGGTGACACTATTAATGACTACTTTTGTGATGATGATCAGACCTGAAGCCGCGGCGCGCTCTACTGAAAAAACAAAACATGGATAAATGCACCGCATAGAAACAGTCACGCGCAGACGGTGAGACCTCCGTCCGCCTCCCGTCTGAAAGGACTTTAATGCATGCATCCTTGTTTCTTTTGTGCGAAGATAAATATAATTTCATTTGCTTTCATCCATTTATATTATATGCATTTTGCAGCAGTCCCGCTGATAACGGCATGGAACCATCGAACCACCCGAAGTCACCATCAAATCCTGTCCCGCGCACCCGCGCCGCACTGTTGCAGTCTTTTAGCTGTAAGAGCGCGATGATTTGCATTGGTTTGAATTATTTTCTGAGATAAAACATAATGCAAATGAAGTAGGTTATTAAATAAGTTTTTAAAAAGTAGCCGAAAGTTTAGAGCAATTCAATACGTTTACAAACGGTTAAATAAATGAGCAAATTAGAAACATAACACTGCCGCGCCCATATATCGTGTCTGCGATTTCACATGGGGACTATATGGCAATCTGAAAATGTCTTATATTGCCCAACACTAGCCGTGAGATAGCATTGGTCTGTCATAGCCTAAATGGTTTGTTCTTCACTGAAGCTTTAACAGAAGCGTGTGCCACATGTTCACCTCTGACGCATCGAGCCTGTAGCCTAGTTTGGGTTTTTTACATATAATGTTGATTACTTAAAATTTCTTATCTTTTATTTTTATAGTTTATGTCTATAAAATGAATGCTTAGCTTATTTTGTTGTGATGATTAAGCAAGAATCATAATGCATTGCATATTCGGCTCATTATTCAGTAGCCTATTCGTATGTATTTTATAAACATATGGTTTATAAGGATTAATGATTAATCGATTGATTGATCGTTAATTTAAATGATCATCGTATATATATATATCAAGGTTTCCGCTACATTCATTCTTCCGTGGCGGGCTGCCACACCAAAATTCATCCCGCCACGGCTACATTACAATGCATTTAAAACATTCAGTCGTGTTTTTTTATAGCGGGTTATAATCGCACCAAAACATATTGAAAGGCAAGTGAATTAAACAGCGCAAACTTTTCTGTAACCGTAGTGCTGTGCGCTATTTGTTCAACCCTTTAAGGTGACATGCTGACTGACTGACAGCTGTGTGATGCGTGAGGCCAGCAAACACGACGTAGCTTTCAGTTAAGATGAACACAGTTTCCATATAAGTATACTTTAGTGATAAAGGTCATTGGCTCTGCATACAATGACTTTATCTTGCTGGAGTTTATAGCCGTTTCACTTTACTTCAGGACGCATTAATGTCGCAAAACACACAAAAACGCACTTAATCACACTTCAGCTGTGTTTATTTGACAGCGCACATAAAGATCTGCACTTGAGCAGAGTATATTTGAGGGCGTGCAAGACGTTTTATGCACGAACAAAGGAAATCGGCGCGCAAGCAAAGAGATTCGCATGCTCGTATTACATGAATGCGATCTCGACTTGATACTGTGTGTAATATTTCTCTTTAAAATAGTTGGAAGATCTGTGTAAAAAAAAAAGCCTGCCGCCACAGCTGGAAAAAATCCTAGAGGAAACACTGTATATATATACACAGGGAGTGCAAAATTATTAGGCAAATGAGTATTTTGACCACATCATCCTCTTTATGCATGTTGTCTTACTCCAAGCTGTATAGGCTGGAAAGCCTACTACCAATTAAGCATATTAGGTGATGTGCATCTCTGTAATGAGAAGGGGTGTGGTCTAATGACATTAACACCCTATATCAGGTGTGTATAATTATTAGGCAACTTTCTTTCCTTTGGCAAAATGGGTCAAAAGAAGGACTTGACAGGCTCCGAAAAGTCAAAAGTAATGAGATATCTTGCAGCGGGATGCAGCACTCTTCAAATTGCCAAGCTTCTGAAGAGTGATCATCGAACAATCAAGCGTTTCATTCAAAATAGTCAACAGGGTCACAAGAAGCGTGTGGAAAAACCAAGGAGCAAAATAACTGCCCATGAACTGAGAAAAGTCAAGCGTGCAGCTGCCAAGATGCCACTTGCCACCAGTTTTGCCATATTTCAGAGCTGCAACATCACTGGAGTGCCCAAAAACACAAGGTGTGCAATACTCAGAGACATGGCCAAGGTAAGAAAGGCTGAAAAACGACCACCACTGAACAAGACACACAAGCTGAAACGTCAAGACTGGGCCAAGAAATATCTCAAGACTGATTTTTCTAAGGTTTTATGGACTGATGAAATAAGAGTGATTCTTGATGGGCCAGATGGATGGGCCCGTGGCTGGATCAATAAAGGGCAGAGAGCTCCAGTCCGACTCAGACTCCAGCAAGGTGGAGGTGGAGTACTGGTTTGGGCTGGTATCATCAAAGATGAGCTTGTGGGGCGTTTTCGGGTTAAGAATGGAGTCAAGCTCAACTCCCAGTCCTACTGCCAGTTTCTGGAAGACACCTTCTTTAAGCAGTGGTACAGGAAGAAGTCTGCATCCTTCAAGAAAAACATAATTTTCATGCAGGACAATGCTCCATCACACCAAGTACTCCACAGCGTGGCTGGCAAGAAAGGGTCTAAAAGAAGAAAAACTAATGACATGGCCTCCTCCTGATCTGAACCCCATAGAGAACCTGTGGTCCATCATCAAATGTGAGATTTACAAGGAGGGAAAACAGTACACCTCTCTGAACAGTGTCTGGGAGGCTGTGGTTGCTGCTGCACGCAATGTTGATGGTTTACAGATCAAAACACTGACAGAATCCATGGATGGCAGGCTTTTGAGTGTCCTTGCAAAGAAAGGTGGCTATATTGGTCACTGTTTTGTTTTTGAATGTCAGAAATGTATATTTGTGAATGTTGAGATGTTATATTGGTTTCACTGGTGAAAATAAATAATTGAAATGGGTATATATTTGTTTTTTGTTAAGTTGCCTAATAATTATGCACAGTAATAGTCACCTGCACAAATACAACTTGCCTAATAATTCTGCACTCCCTGTATATATATATATATATATATATATATATATATATATATATATATATATATATATATATATATATATATATATATAGGGCCGGATTAACGTAAGGGCTAGGTGGGGCCACAGGAGAAGGGGGCCCTTGATTGGCTGAAGAATTAATTTGCGCTATGACGCGGGAAACGCCTCTTTGTGTTATGCTTTCTCTCGTCGATAATGTGAAGTATTCCTTTCGGTTCGATGCTGTTCAAAAACAATGACGCTGGTGCTAAACTGGGGCTCAAGTGGCTGTAGCTCAATCAGAATATTGAATAGCCCTGTTTTAGTCACCCATAAGGGTGCTTAGATGTCCCAATTTTCCCAGGACAGTCCCTTATTTCGGCACTAGCGCAAGAACCGTCCAGTCAAAGGTAGGCTAACCAAGCTCGTAGTGGAACAAAAAATAAAATTCAAACAGTCTTCAGTCTTCATTGATACACTTGTACATGTAGTAACAGAAGCTGTGATGATAGGTGGAATCAATCTAAATAGACTCATGACTAAAGCGCTTTCTCGGCTGCACAGCGGTTACAGCTGGACTCAAACCGGTGTGCGCCCACACAATCCTTTCATCTCACAATACAACCGAGACAGTGTGCGAACGCATAAAATAGCCTACACGAGCAGTTATCAAAAATATCCATCGTTGCGGTCTATCTATCTCAAGTAAATACACTCGGTTAGGCTTTACAGTAAGTCTAACTGAACCAGCTAGAAAGCAAACTTTTTTCTCATGAATGTTTACTTTGCCCCTTTTATGAAAACGAAAATTATAATATTGAGCAATGAAATAACAGCGCTGACTTTCATCAGACATTATATTTGATGCAAAAAATATATAAATAAACAAGGATGCTAGACCACAATAAACTATTTTGGATATTAGAAGCATGGATAATAAAGATATCATATCATTAGGGATTTATAGTCAGCTAATGTTCTAAAGAAACTTTTTAAAGGTGAACCCCTATTTAAAGTATTTATTATAAAGCACTAGTTTAGGAAGTATTGCAAATGTTTTTTTTCGTTTTGTTGATTTTTGCAGCCTGTTTGAACTTTAAAGTTCATATTATGTCATTACTTAGTTTTGTATACTTGCAGGTATACAAAATAATAAAATATTAATAATATTTTAATAAAATAGAAATAATATACAATACTCAAATATAAATTAAATGGTGTAAAATTAGATAATATTAATTAGTAAATTAATAATAATAATAACAATAATAATAACAACAACATTTTATATATATATATATATTTATATATATATATTCATTCATTCATTTTCTTTTCGGCTTAGTCCCTTTATTAATCTGGGGTTGCCACCGAAAACCGGAGCACCCTGAGGAAACCCACGCGAACGCAGGGAGAACATGCAAACTCCACACAGAAACGCCAACTGACCCAGCCGAGGCTCGAACCAGCGACCTTCTTGCTGTGAGGTGACAGCACCAACTACTGCGTCACCCATATATATATATATATATATATATATATATATATATATATATATATATATATATATATATATATATATATATATATATATATATATATATATATATATATTAGTGGTGGGCCGTTATCGGCGTTAACGTGCTGCGTTAACGTGAGACTCTTATCGCGCGATAAAAAAAAATATCGCCGTTAATCTACTCTCAAAGTTGGGTGAGAGCTGGGTCTATTCTACGCAAGCTATGATGACTCCACACAGAAACGCCAACTGACCCACCTATAATATATATATATATATATACTTTTGTGAGGGTTTAAAAAAATTTAAAGGGGGGCCCTTGGATTTGCTATAGCCCCAGGGCCCAATGTGTTCTTAATCCGGTTCTGTACATACATACATTATATATATATATATATATATATATATATATATATATATATATATATATATATATATATACACTGCTTCACTAGCGTTCCACATAGAGAATAACATCTTTATTCCGGGATTACCAGTCTTAATAAATACACTTTGCATATGAAGTAAATCATATCTCAAAGCATTTACTGGGGCACTGCGATTTTTAAATTGGGTCTAGTGACGCCCCTTTGCTACGCACTCTAAATGCAGAAAGTAATATGTGAATGTTTGCACATGGATTATAATTTTGGCTTGAGGGAGAGGGGGGCGCGAGCGAAATTGGCCAAACTTTTTTGGGGGGAGGGGGGTCCTAAAAGTTAGAAAACCCCTGGTATGGAGAACCCACAGTATCTCTGACTTTTGGGTGTGTGGCGGTGAAGTGAAACTTGTTATAGCCGACTGTGAGGTGGCGTCTGAACTAGTAACATCGTTAGGTCGAGCTGCAAACAACACAAGGATTAACCCTGACCCGCTATAACTAGCAGCTGCCAGGGCCGGAGCAAGCTGAAGTGGCGCTCTAGGCGAATGGGGAGGGAGGAGGTGGGTGTCGCGGATGAAAGTGAGGACCGGGGGGTTTGCTCACTATTCTGCCGTCCGAGGCGGCCGCCTAGGTCGCCTCTATAGGCGCGCCGGCCCTAGCTGCTGCAACGTTGGTGCTTTTCTCCTTTCATGTGAGACACAATATCATTGAGCCCCATGGTCACCTTACCTCGGTGCAGACCGACGTTAGCATCTGTAGCCGACCTACCGTAATAAGCTAATAAATCACGCAGACTGTCATTTCACTCCTGTTTCACACATACTAAATTGATCGAATATTAGATGTTTTACGGTGGACCACTGTGCTTCCGTCATTAAGCACACCGGCTAAAAATTTAATACCTACAGCAACTTTACAGTAAATTTAAGACAATTTAAGACCTTAATTTCCCGGATTTTAATTTAAGCATTTTAAGACTTTAAGGACCCGCGGGAACCCTGTATAAGGAGATATACAATTATGCATAATAGATTAAATCCAGAATTTAAATAATATCAAGAACTGGGTTAATTGTTGCAGTAGTAAAATATATTTTCCAAAAATATTATGCAGAAAAGGGGTAGCACGGTGGAGCAGTGGGTAAAACAAACACCTCACAGCAAGAAGGTCGCTGGTTCGAGCCCCGGCTGGGTCAGTTGGCAGTTGCAGTACAGGTGAATTGGGTAAGCTAAATTGTCCGTAGTGTGTGAGAGTATGAGTGAATGGGTGTGTATGGATGATTCCCAGTGATGGGTTGCAGCTGGAAGGGCATCCGCTACGTAAAACTTATGCTGGGTAAGTTGGCGGTTCATTCCGCTGTGGTGACCCCTGATTAATAAAGGGACTAAGCCGAAAAGAAAATGAATAAATGAATTATGCAGAAATAAACACAAACAATGCAAGATAAATATGTACCTGTTCATGACATTTTTACTGCTTTACCTATTTTTCTTGCTAAACCTAAATGTGACACCAAAATCACAGTCAGAGCGATCCCTCTAGACAAACAGAGACATACAATCTGTCACATTTTAAACTTACGCTGACCCAATTCTTCTTTTCAGCTTTGATGAACCCTTCACAGAATCTAGCTCTCAGAATCCAGTCTCTTAACAGAACATGCAGACCTGCTGGAGACAGACCAGTAGCTAACATCAGGCTTAAGATGACATTAGGGCCCAATCCCAATTCTATTTTTGTACCCCTACCCCTTCCCCTTCCCCTTGGCCCTTACAACCGAGGGTTAAGGGGAAGGGCTTCAAAACTTTCCCCTAAGAATTGGGACAGCACTACAACACCTGCACACGTCATCATATGTCATCGCGATCTCTTGCTTCACATGAGATCAGATGATCACGACTGCTGTAGTTATTCCAGTTGTGTTATTTTTTGGTGTTTATCATCAGGAAATCACTGAAGGGATATATCATGTTATCATAACAATCTAATGTGGCAATAAGATCGTAACTATACTGTGCATTTACACAGTGGCCGTACTCATCTATGTAAACACGAAAACAACATTAACATTATACCAGACACTGTAAAAAGCTCATTTTCAGCCACTAGACTGCTCTGACAGGGTGTTCGAGTGTCATCCAAGATTATGGATTATAGGTCGTGAAATTTAGCGGGTTTTTTTGCAGTATTTTTAAAAAGGATGGTGGTAAAACATGAACCCGGTTATGAATATATTAAAACATGTTTTTGTCATAAAAATTCGTAATTATGACAAAAAATACTTATTTGTGGATCTCCTTTCTTCCGGGTGCAGTGAAACTGCCGTTGTGGCAGGTGTATTCTGGGAAATTTTCTTACCCTCCGTTTCGAGTGTGCTCCTGAAACATCTTCGTTCGAAGGGGTGTATACCCCTTGCCCTTAGCCCTACGCCTTCAAGCTAAAGAGAATTGGGACACCACTAGTACATTTTATTAGTTGACTTATTTTATTTTATTAATTTTATTATTTTATTAATTCACTTATAATTCATTCATTCATTCATTTTCTTGTCGGCTTTGTCCCTTGCGGGGTCGCCACAGCGGAATGAACCGCCAACTTATCCAGCACGATTTTACGCAGCGGATGCCCTTCCAGCCGCAACCCATCTCTGGGAACTTCCACACACACATTCACACTCATACACTATGGACAATTTAGCTTACCCAATTCACCTGTACTGCATGTCTTTGGACTGTGGGGGAAACCGGAGCACCCGGAGGAAACCCACGCGAACCCAGGGAGAACATGCAAACTCCCCACAGAAACGCCAACTGACCCAGCCCAGCCGAGGTTCGAACCTGCGACCCAGCGACGTTCTTGCTGTAGTGCTGTTGCCTCACAGCAAGAACGTCGCTGGGTTGCAGGTTCGAACCTCAGCTGGGTCAGTTGGCGTTTCTGTGTGGAGTTTGCATGTTCTCCCTGTGTGGGTTTCGTCCGGGTGCTCCGGTTTCCCCCACAGTCCAAAAACATGCGATACAGGTGAATTGGGTAAGCTAAATTGTCCGTAGTGTGTGAGTGTGTGGATGTTTCACAGAGATGGGTTGCGGCTGGAAGGGCATCCGCTGTGTAAAATGTGCTGTGTTCAAAAAATTTTCATTTTGCTGTGGCGACCCCAGATTAATAAAATGAGTAAGCTGACAAGAAAATGAATGAATGAATGTACAATAAAACTATAAAGAGAGAATTTTCAAGTAATATCTCAAGCATGTCACAGGCCAGATTAACATATGAAAACAGCAGGCCAAGTATTCCAGCACGTGGTGAAATTGTGTTTTTGAGCATCACTTCACACTACAGGCTCTTTGTTTGCAAATATGAACTCAGAAATTCTAAAACACACTTTTGAGCATTCAACAAGTTTCTCACCTACACTGGCGTGTTCTCAGAGAGTGGGATGACAAAGGATCATTTGATTCTGCCAGTCGGGCTGGAGAAAGAGTCTTGAATTTTGTCTGACAGATCACTGATTATTGCCATTAATAGTAACTTCACAGTAAAATAGTTAATTTTACAAGAGAATACTGTGAAATCACAGTAATGGGCCTTACTATCTACCTATGGCTGTGATTTAGTGTAAAACAAGTCACAGTGGCTTACTGTTAAAGTTAATGCAATTATTAGTCAGTAATTTACTGTGAATTTAGGGTCAAATATTTTAGTGTATAAAAAAAGTCATGTAAACTTTTTTTTCTGTCATTCCATTTTTAAGGTGAGTCTTAAATTTGAGAGAGAAGCCACTGTGACCCGTGGAACTTTACAGCAGCTGAAGAGCTCTTGGAGTAAAACTAAACTGACTGAACTAAGACTAAAGGTAGAGTTTATGACATTTATTATTTTGGGCTGTATACACATCATAACATGATCACAGATTGTTAACATATTTGATCTTTTATTCATTTTTTTCCTTACTGTTGCTCAGTAGTGTTGGACAATGAAAAACCAAGAGGAACTGAATGGCTTGTGATGGCAGTAATGTTGACCAGAACGGCTGTCTTCTACAAGTGGCCACCTAAAGACACTGGCATCATCATTATCGAAGGTATTAAAGTTCTTACAGACCTTATCTTCAAAAGACTCAGGCAAACTTTGCTTTCACTCCACCCCAAAGCCCCCACTGACCTGCTTTGGCCCAAGGTATCCGATCAGGCCCCGGAAGTGACTGTGCAAACGCGACTGGCCCTGGCGAGAGTGGAAGCATGGCTCTTGACTTCATTTCCAGAGCTTGTGTCCTCCTGGGCTTGATCTATGCATTTTAACTGTGACAAAGAAAAGGTGTTTTTATAAGTGACTGTCTAGTGAACACTGGAAGATATTAGAGGGGGAGTATTCCCAGGAACAGTTGTGTCCTCGTTGGTTCAATAAATCTGCAATAATCTGGCAAATATTACCTTTGATGTATTAAAAAATTATAAATTGCCTTGAATCTGGATACTTAAACTGTCAAACAAAATTTAATCACATAAATTTCACTTTTAGTTTACTGTTTATAAACAATATTGTTTATTGTTTAATGTCCATTTGTTTGAAACTATGCTGTTTAAAAAACATTATCAAAGTCCTTGTTAAGATTATCAATTTGTTTAAATGTACACTTTTTATTGTGTATTATATGGTGTATTGTCTATTATGAGATTGTTGTTAATCTGTTTTGTGGCTCCACACTGTATGAGGTCTGTATGTGTGAAAGGGGCTATAGGGTGTTATTTTTTAGAGCTGATAAACAGGCTCGACAAATTTTGTGTTAAATCTAAATAAAAGCATGGAGTAGTTTTCATTAACATTGTGTTGGGTTTTCTGTTCAATTAAATTAATATTTTTGTTTAAAAAGTACTCTTTGCAGTTACCCATTTTAAATAAGCTAATTTAATTAAATGTTACTCAATGCATATTTGTTGAATTTAATAAATAATATTGCTTGTAATCTGTTACCTCAATTTTATTGAGTAGATATCGGGTATTATTTTTCAGTGTATATGTGCCGTTTGTATATATTTCAGTTAATATGGAAAACGAGTGCACGTTTTTACCTAAACTAATATTGGATTTATTTAAAGTGCGTGTGTGTGTGTGTAAAACAATATAAGTTTTTACAAAAAATGAGGGCCAAGAAATAGTTACTCCGCCACATTTAAAGTGTCATTATGGAGGTTTTACGTTACAACTAACGTGGTTCAAACGATGGATCTGCAACAGAGAAACTATGGTTTTGGGAAAACACTTGTCTCTACATCATTCATTTCCCAAACGATGCATACACACCCCTGGTTTGTTAAATAACATTTTAATGCAAGTAAAATAAAGTGAAATATTCAATTTCAAATAATGTGTTTTTGTTAACTGTATGATTAAAAAATAGAGTAATCGGTCATCGATATCGACAATCATCGAGTAGCCTAATTATTTGTTAAATACAGTAAATAAGTACATAAATTGTATTTAGCATTATTGTAGCAAAACTGAAAACCCGTGACAGTGAAAATTCTATACAATATTTCAGTAAAGTCATGAAGAAAATGTTTTGGAAGTTGTAAACTTTTTTAAACTGTTTTTACTTTGATTCTTTCTCTCTCACAAACACAACATTCACACCTTCCATGAATACAGTTGCACAAATCACAATATGAGAAATTCATAGACATATTAACATTTTGGGTATGCAATATGCATATTATGTATGATTATGCATACAATACAGTATGTGCAAAAATCCCCAATGTTTGGCCAATACAATGCCACATGAACGTAGAGAAAGTCTGGTTAGGCCATAAATAAATAAATAAAGAAAGAAAATGATTAATTGCAAATAATGTTAAAAAATGCTAAATGTTTTGCAATTTTTTTTAAATGACACAGTTAAGACAGTTAAGACACAGTGAAGAAAAAGTAACTGTTCGTACTAATAACTGTAGGACACACACGCACGCACGCACGCACGCACGCACGCACACACACACACACACACACACACACACACACACACACACACACACACACACTTATTCATATTTATTTATTTTATTTTAAAAGGAATGCCAAGAAATAAGAAATACTGCCAGTGAAAAAATAACTCATTTATTATAATACAAAATGGAGGAAATAGGTACTGAACAGGTCATGTTTATTTTCCTGGGAATCATATTTCTAAAGGAACTGTTGACATGGAATTGAACCACATTTTGGTAAAATCCCAAACAATACAAACAATAAAAAATAAAAATTTAAAAAAAAAAAAGTTAAATAAAACGATATTAGTTATTTGTAATAACAGTGGAATGACACAGGGTGAAAGTACTGAACTACTGAAACATGTTTAATACTTTTCATAAAAGGCTTTTTTGGTGATGGCAGCTTATTTTCTATTGAATTGGAGTCAGGTGATTGGCTGGGCCACTCTACAGCTTGATTTTCTTTATCTGAAAGCATTCAAGAGTTTCCTTGGCTGTGTTTTAAATCATTGTCTTGCTGAAACGTCCACCCTAGTTTCATCTCCATCATCCTGCTAAAGTAGATGTTGGACTGAAGTAGCTAATTGAAAATGAATGACTTCCGGCTACTTTGACGCCGCTTTCGGTGTGAATGTACAGTAAAGTCAGCACGTTGGGTTGGGCGGCGGGGCGTGTTTGTCGCCCTTACAATTACTGTACGTTCACACTGAAAGCGGCAAGAGCGTCAAAGTAGCCGGAAGTCATTCATTTTCAATGGGAGCCGGTGGCGATAAGCGGCGAGGAGCAGCGCGGCGCATCTTCGCCGGTGTGGGCATCGAGGAGAGTTGAAATCAAGTCAACTTTATGGTAATGAGCTATGACGCGGTTCGGCGGCAAGCAATCGGAATGTAGAAGTCCACCGCTTGAGAGGAGTCTAGAGAACACAGTCACTGTGAACTTTGTTTCCGACCACAGTTGTTCCCAAGGGTTTGATTATTGCGGTTGCTGGATTTCCAATTATTTGCAATGTTTTCCTTACAGGAACATACATTAAAAACAGTTACTGGCAAGTTACTAATGTGCATCAATGTTATATATTTTTTTTTCTTAAAAAAAAGCAGGAATTTCATGCCACAATACAAAACAGTATTGCTGCTTCAGAATATTTCAGGCATATGGACACATATTGGAGCAAAGCTACACCACATGCATCTAGATCTTCCGTAGTTAAGTGAATTTGATAATAAGTGTGCAACATCTTCACGCTAGAAAGCATGTTTTATGCTGGAAAGTAACTGATATGATATGCAGCAACGGCTCCTTTAAATACGAGATCAGTGTGTATCGAATTTTGACGCTCTCGCCGCCGGAGCTCAAGCCAGACAGCGTTGTTGCCAGGGCGGCCAGAGCGACCTTTGACGCTCTTGCTGCTTTCGGTGTGAACGTACAGTTATGCCGCCCTAGGCGGCCGCCTAGGTCGCCTCTATGAACGCGCCGGCCCTGCATATATGTAAACCTGCAAGCTATTTTAAAATACTCGGAGGTGTGCATCACAAGCCCTCATAATCATCCTCTCATTTTTGTGCCCTGTATGTTTTCAGTTGCATCCTTTATCTCGAGAGAACACTGTTTTTTTTTTGTCAGTTCTGCTGCTTCTCGATTGTATTAAGTTGTATGAACTCGTCTACTGTCCTGAGTAGGGCTGCACAATATTGGAGAGGGGTCTGGATGCAGACCTGGTCCAGTGCACTCTGAGCTGCATCCACTGCTTTTTAATGTGCTTACCTAACGCCACCCCTAACCCTACCCTTCACAGTGACGTCACTCACTCCATTGAGTACATTGCAGGGTTCAACGCTAAGGATTTTTTTTACTGGCCCTAGCGGGCCAGTGGTTCAGATTTTTACCTGCCCTGCCAAAATTTTCACTGGCCCCACCAAAAAATAAATAAATTATAGCTATTTCTTAGCCACATACAGTATTTTAAATAATGTTTCAAAAGCCAAACACAATTGTAATACCTACCCTTTTTATTCAGCATAAAAAAAAAATTATACATATATATACTCATTTCCGCTACCGGTTAAAAGTTTGGGATCAGGGTCAGGGTTTTTTTTAAGGAAAATTATTCAGTTCATCAAGGCGGCATTTAATAAATGTTTAAAAAATGTTAAATTGTTAAATATTTATTAAAATTTTAAATGACTGCTTTTTTATTGTATGTAGTTTCAAATAAAATTATTACTCCAGTCATTATTGCTTTTATTACTATTACCATTAAAAATAATAATAATAATAATAATAAAAACAATAATAATTAATCTAAATTAAACTACTTTTAAACAGTTATTTTATAGTGGAATAACATTTCACAATTTTACAATGTGTGCTGTATTTATGATGAAATAAATGTAGCCTTGGTGAGCAGGAGAAGCTTATTTTAAATATTTAACAATCATACTTACCCCAAACTTTTGACCAGTTGTGTATATATTTTATAAGCGAAAATGTGCACTTTAATTTTGACACCCACAGACATAAATACAAATCAGAGAGGTCAGACTTTCTCATACAGAGCCTCATTTCAGTTGTCAAGTTTTGTAAAAATCTATTGACTTAATCAATCTATTAAAGAAACGTTGGCTAGAATTATGCATTATAGGCTTAAATTTTATAGAGAAATAACAGATGAACCGTTCATCAGATCATGCATCAGATCATGAAGCAGACTCGTGTTGATCTTTCTTTCGAGCTGTCAGTGCAGAAATGAACAAAACAGGCCTAATACAACACATTATAAGATTAAAATATGGAAAGATTATCAGATGGTAACTTCGGTCAATCTTTCTAACTGATAAACAGCTCTATATACAGTATATATATATATATATATAATATTTCAGCATGCTTTCACTTTCGTATTAGACATGAAACGCACATTTCCCGCCCTGCTCATCATTCCCTCTTCGTATATATTACACAATCATAATACACTGTGATATAGCCTGGGTCCTTAGTTCGTTGGATTGTTTTGTTTTCTCATTACAATTGATCCGCTCAATCGAGCAGAGACCACCTCATTCAGGCGATCTCGGACGGATTGATTTGCCGCGGATCCGAGCGAGATTCCTGGACTCGCATATGCCAAACGAACCGCGATAACTGGGGAAAACGAGACGTCTATGTGTGAAAGCACCCTAATATTGTATTTGCACGCAATTGACAGACAGTCGCAGCCAAAGTTTTGTGACAAGGCAGCACTGGCCCGATTGGGAATAATATAGAGTAATGCTATTTTTGTTAGATTCCAAAGAAATCATATATATGTAATGACCATACTAAAATATTTCAAACATATAAAATATAAATTATACTAATTTTTTTTTAAATCTATCAGGAAGGTGCAAACATATTGATTTAAAAAACAATGAACGACTAAAACCCTCTATAAACCCTAGATATTCTGATTTCTGGTTTGGTTTTACCATAGACACGTAAACATAAAATCCATTTATCTCACGCATTGTTTTTTATTCATATGTAACCACCCAGCATATTAAAACTAGAGCATCTTTTAAGCAAAATATTTCCTTGCCTGTCTTTATAAATAAAATAAATGAATAAACAAATATAAAAGTAACATCACAAGTCAAATAATCTAACATTATATTGTTGCATCCCTATATGTTAATAATGTTTACATGATAATACCTAATTATTTTATTCATGTGGATGTTGACAAGATGTCAGTATACCCATGTCAATTATTAAAAAATGTATTTATAAAGACATGCAAGGAAATACGCTGCTTAAAAGATGCTAATTTTAAGGTGCTGATAAAAACTTTAAAATCAACAATGTTAATGTTATAAATGAATTATTAATTAACAAAAATAATGTTTGACGTAAATGCAATTTGTGTTTACATGTCTATGGTAAAACCAAACAGAAATCAGAATATCTACCAAGGTTTTTAGCCATTCAATGTGTTTTAAAGTCAAAATGTTTGCACCGTTTTGGGGTGCGTTTCCCAAACAATGATGTAACTCGCTGCTAAAATATCATAGTGCGATGGATCGTTTGGCAAAAGAACGATGTAGTGACGAGTGTTTCCCCAAACCCGTAGTTTCTCTGTCGCAGATCCATCGCTTGAACCACATATTTATAACGTAAAACACCCATAATGATGCTCTAAACGGGGTGGAGTAACTTCTTTAGAGAACAACCCCATCATTTCTTTGTGCAAATTATATTGTTTTACACAAACACGCATTTAAAATAAAATCCAATATTAGTTTTGGTAAAAACATGCACTCATTTTCCATATGAATTGAAATATATGTAAATGGCACATATAGGGCCAATGTTTGCTTTACTAATATTATTGAGAAGTTGAACATTACATATTCTATTCTAAAACATAAAATCACTTACAAAAGCTAACACTATTCTAATATCATATATAAATCATAAAAATAAATAAATAATGAGGTGATTTATTATAAATATATTTACTTTAATAATAATATTAATGATGATGATTGTTATTATTATTATTATTATTTAGGATATTGTTTATTTATTAAAAAAAAAAAATACAATTTGACACATGCAAACTCCAGCAGATAGTTCTAACCAACAGACCCATGTCATATACAGCAGAGATACTTAAGAAATAACCCACTATAAAATAAAAGAATTAACGTATGCTATGTTTTTTATTTTCACGAGCTTTGGAGAAGTAACATAATTTCCGCTTTTAAATAATACCTATAGCTTTCGCCATGAGGCTGTGTTCAAAATGATATCAATGTTTTCAAAGTGCACTGCGAAGGGAGCACAATTGTAAACATGAAGATCGCTAAAATTGAACTGTAAAAATACTTTGAAAGCAAATTACACCTAAGAGAGATTAACTTAATGCTTTTTTATTTTTAATAATTCCAACTTTGAATGTTAGAATGTTCTAAATGCATAGGGCATAGGGGGGATAAGTGGGAATAGAACACAGCCAGGAACTATGCTTCTAGCTACAGCTCCAGAGGTGTCGTTTCAAGTGCTCAAGTTTGCGACGCAGTTTGCGAATGTTTGTTGGAACGATGGATTTGGGAAACAGCAAATCAACGAACCATGTTTGTAACGACGGAACTTGATGTGAACTAGATTTAAGATCATTTTAAGATCATTTTAGTATGTTGAATATTTTATATGTTTAAAATATTTTCGTATGATCATAACACAGATATGATTTTCTTAACAGTTCTCCATGTTAGTGCAAAAAAATCTTTATAGCAATATTCAACAATATTGCATATTTTCCCAATATCTTGCAGCCCTAATGTGTGCGTGTGTATAAGGGGTGGGATTCATAAGAAATTCATAAAGGTTTATAACCACATGAGGGTGAGTAAATACACTGTAAAGACATATATGAAGAGTTCAGATGCAAAAATATCTAAGTGCCGTCTGAACTTTCCAAAGAAAATTTACTTTTTTCTCAGCCTCCTTTGTTTATGTTGAGTTATTGCACTTTAAAAACCATGAAAATGACTTATCCTTTACCATAAATTTTTTTATTACTGGACCTATACACAGGAGCCTGTTAAAATGTTAATTTTAGAAGAAACTTTCAGATGGCATTTAGAGGTTTTTGCATCTAATCTCTTCATATGTTAATTAACAGTTTTGGGTTTATTTACGGTTGTGAATTGTGTTATGTATTTGTGTTATTTGTGCTCTGTTTTCTCTTTCTTGCTCTGTTCTCCCTTATCTGCTTTCATTTTCTCAGGTTCCGTTCATTGGTCGATTCAGCTGTCAATCATTCCCTCACCGGTTACTTCACACCCAATAGGCAAAGACCAAAAACGCGCGCCAGACTCCTCACCAGCCTTTTTTCCCCTCTTGTTTCTGTTGTTGCGTTACGAAAGAAAAACCCTGTCTGACTGTGTAATTTTTGTTGTTGCCCGTTTCTGTGTGCACGTTATCCGTCCGTCATCCATCTCATTCCATTTCTCAGTTACGTTGTTTACGAGGCTTGGACGAAGCGGACAGGTAAGAAGGTCACGTGACATGCATCTTGCAACACGTAGGACTACTCATGTGTATAGTACATTAGGTTAGGGGCGAGCGCCACAACTTGTACTTTTTGGATAGACAGATAGTTAGGACTCGGAAGACTCTTTGCTTGTTTGTTATTTTGTTTTCATATATTTAGTTAGTTAGATGCTTCTGGGGAGTTAGATATAGTAGCCAGCTCTCTTGTTTTTCCCCGTCTTTGTATTTGTCTCAGTGTTGTATATATTGTAAATATATATTTTTGCCTTACATTTTCTTTATTTTTGATTAATTTGTTGTTTTGTTCACTTTTGGGTATTGTAAATAAAGTCACAATTTTTGGTATCTACTTTGATTGTCTTTTGTACTTCATTCACTGTTTGTATAAATTTGTTTTAATTGCATCTAAATGTCAAACCCCATTTCCTCTACAAAAGGGGTGTCCAAACTCGGTCCTGGATCCAGCTAATCAAGCTCTTACTACATATACTAGAAACTTCCTGGCAGATGTGTTGAAGCAAGTTGGAGCTCAACTTAGCAGGACACCGGCCCTCCAGGACTGAGTTTGGACACCCCTGCTCTAGACAAATATCAGGGGTTTGTGTAACAATTGCATTATGAGACCATGATCTCTGCTCTGTCGACTTTTGATGTTGAAAATTCAACTCTACAGTTTATGCAAAACTGACTTTTATTGACATTTTAGTAGTTTGAAATAATATAATGTTTAAAAAATAATATATAGAGAAATAAATCAGTAAAATAACAGAAAATATACTGGCAGTTTATTACGAGGTGTTTGTAGCATAATATACAACACCAACACAGAGAATACTGACTTGAAACTATAAAAAATGTTAATAAAAGTCTGACTTTTTTAGGTTAAAAATTGTCAGAAGAAAGATCAAGGTCTCATACTGCGAATCAAAACAAATGGGGGAAAAAATAAAAAACATGACTCACAAACAATAGAAAACTGCTAATTTACTGTTATTTTTGTATTGAGTACATTTTCATCTTTGAGTGAACTATGCATATAATGATGATGCCTTTTTCACCAGGTCTCATATCTCATAATTGTGAATCTACACATTAAAATGTTTTATTTTTTGCTTGTTCAAACTATTTATTTAAAACGAGCTGAATCAACAAAATTCTTGAGATTTTATTGGGACAACTTAATTTTTTATGTTGAATCCACATAAATTTGTTAAACGGTTTAAGTCAACTTAATCGATTTGTGTTTTATTTTTACAGTGTAGGACTATTTATCAACTTGCAGATCAATGTTCCAATTAACTTGTGGTCTTTAAAATGCATTTTTAACTTGAGCAGGGCTGAGTAATCAGAATGGACCAGGGCCAGCATGAAAGATGCTCAGGACAGTTTGTCACTTTGTTTAAAATTTGCCTCTGAACATTTTTCAAAATGCATTCAAATCTGATCATACAATCCAGAAGCAGCAAGACTGACAAAATAAGTGTCATGATCGCATAAGACACAGGTTATTACTGCTCACGAGGGCTTGTACTGCACACACAGGTGACGTGATGCACACTGACATGTGTAGCACTTTAACATAATTTTCTCACGAAGAGCAAATGTCACTATTAGCGCAACGCACAGACAGCAGCTTACTGTTAGTCAGAACTACAAGACATTATTTATTATGAATTATACGTATGTGTTTAATTAGTTCCTTTGACAATTTGTTCATTAATCCAGTGTTTTAGAGTGTCTCGAAAGTCTTGTTTAGTGAGAAAAGGCATGAGAAATAGGCATTGCGGCTGATCGTATTGTATAGGCTTTTTTGCCCTTAAACTTCTTTTAGTTTGGCTCTTAAATGAGTTGGCTACCTGGAGATGTCACTCATGCACAGCCACCGATTCTATTGTATTTTATTTAAACCCACTTATTTAAAATATTCCACATACTGTAGCCTGCCATGAGCTAGGCCTATTAAAAAATCTATATTATTTATACATTTATATATTATGTATATATATTATACAGCCTAATCAAAATCAATAGGAGGAAATAAAATAATTAAAAATGGTACCCTTTGTTATAGCAACTGGGCCCAATGTGTTTTTATTCTGGTCCTGCTAAAAACTCAGATTTCAGAACTCAGATCAGAGGTCAGATTTGGTTGAAAAAACATTTCAGTTTCATCACCGCCAACATGTGTATAATTTTCCTACCCTAAATTAAAAAAACGAAAATCTCTTTTCTTGACCAAAATCTTTTTTTTTACATTTTTCGAGAGCAAAAGAAAAACGTCCGTTTTCCTTTTTTTATTGAAAACGGATATGGATTGGACAGAAGATACCCTGATTCTTCTTCCAGCCCCTTTCAACTACAAGATATTATTTGTTACTATAAAGGTAAAACTGATATATCAGAGAACTACATTACTAACTTTATTTTGTATGGAAAATAATTTTATTCACAAACAAAAATTCTCGAATTCGCAGCCTTCTTTGTCACATTTTTGAATTAAAATTAATGTTTTTATTAAATCTCTTAGACTGGTTAAAAACAAAAAAAAATGATAGATTCTTGGATTATTATGATAATTATTTTGGAAATATCATGGATACACAAGTCCTTCTTTCCTCTTGCTGTATCTCTGTTTAATTTTTTTCTCTTTTGATTCTCTTTTTTTTTTTACTGTTTTATGTGTTTATAATATTATTTAACCTGATCTGCAAAGTTGTTATCATTGTTACTATTATTGTCTTTTTTTGTGTAAGATCGGATTTTGTATGTTTGTTATTGAAGTCAATAAAAAAATAATAATAATAATAAATAAATAATAATAATTGATCACATTTTTGCATTACTTTCCCTACCGCGTGTGGAGTCACATGACCCCACTCTGTTAGCCACACTTTGCAGCCACATCTTAATTCTCATCAAGTACGACAATGGACCCATTCTTAGGCCTTACTTTGCACTACATTGACGATGATGGGAAGCTGCGCTGAGATGCCTTGAGATGGCATATTTTCAATTACATTAAAATTATTATTTATGTTAAAACATTTGTTTACAAAAGATGCAAGAAATGCACTGTTTAAAATATTATTTATAGAATATACAAGAGTTTTTTTTTAGAAGAGATAATGCTTATTTTCTACCTTTAATATAAAACTGAAACACTAAAAATTATTTATTTTGTTTCCAAAATTGCAGATTATTTATTTTCCCTTTTTTATAATAAAACTTATAATAAAACTTGTCGTTTTAGACAATGTGTGTTTTAATTACAGCTGTTCAACATTGATGTTCAATTAATTAAGATTTTGGCGACGCGGTGGCGCAATAGGTAGTGCTGTCGCCTCACAGCAAGAAGGTCGCTGGTTCGAGTTTGCATGTTCTCCCCGCGTTCGCATGGGTTTCCCCCACAGTCCAAAGACATGCGGTATAGGTGAATTGGGTAAGCTAAATTGTCCGTAGTGTATGAGTGTGTATGGATGTTTCCCAGGGATGGGTTGCAGCTGGAAGGGCATCCACTGTGTAAAAAAACATGTGCTAGATAAGTTGGTGGTTCATTCCGCTGTGGCGACCCCGGATTAATAAAGGGACTAAGCCAAAAAGAAAATGAATGAATGACTGAATAATCAAGATTTTGATTTTAGGCCAAATCGCCCAGCCCTATGGTTTAATTATACTTTAATAAGACTCTTCATTTAGGAATAGTTAACTGGTAATCTAGGACCTTCAACCTTCATTAAAATATCAATTGTTTAAAAAAGTTAGATTGTTAAATAAAAAGTGTAAATATATACATAACTACTCTACATTTGTCTTCTTTTGACACATCATTTTAAATATGTGGCTAAAAAATCATTATTCTAATTTCTCTTTTTTATGAGCTCACAGAGCTGGGTCCACCTCTGAAAGTATGTAGTGGACTCAGACACTGCTCCAAACGTATCGACACTGTTTTACAGCCTTCATAAAGCACATAAACACAGTTATTTTATCAATAAAATCCATGTTAGCCATTTAGCTGGAAGCCTCCGTCATCCAGGTTAAGTTTCTGGAGGAGTTTATGAGCTCACAGAGCTGGGTGCACCTCTGAAAGTATCTAGTGGACTCAGACACTGGTCCAAACGTATCGACGCTGTTTTTCAGCCTTTATAAAGCACATGAAAACAGTTATTTTCTCAATAAATTCCATGTTAGCAAGTAAACTCAAATGTTCAGGCGTCTATTTACACGCGAATAGCGCAATTTAGCCGCGCGTTCCGCGTCTGGTGTGAACACAGCATTAGAGTTGAGCCCTGTTGAGTAATTCTCAGTCTCATTAAAACTCAATTGTGCATCGTGTTGTAGGGTTGTCATGATACCATCAATTCAGGACACGATACTACACCAGCTGAAGTGTCACGATACTAAGCAGTATCGCAATACTGTATTAATTCATAACTCAAATCTACGAAATAAAGCAAATTGTCAGAAATACTATATTTTATATGTCATAATACTTAAATTCAATTCCCTTATTATTGAAAAAGTTATTTTTGTACAGACTTTCTCTGCTTTTTTCTATTTACTGTGACTCTTTTGTTGTTATTGCAGTAATAATAATAATATAATAAATAAATAAATAAATAAATAATTGATCACGCCATATGATCTGTCATGACTGCAGTAAACTATGACCTGTATGCAGACAGTTAAAATTACAGTAAAATAAAGTGGTCTATTGATTATTTGCTGGCACAAATATTTGAGCATTTTAGTGATTTTTCCATATGCAACACACTTTAAAAAATGCAGGGTTCCACACAATTCATTCATGTTGTCCCAACACAAATCGATTCAGTTAACTTAACACTTTTAACAAATTTATGTGGATTAAATATAAAAAAAAATTAAGTTGTGCCTATAAAATTTCAGGAATTGTGTTGTTTCAGCTCATTTTAATTATTCATTCATTTTCTTGTCGGCTTTGTCCCTTGCGGGGTCGCCACAGCGGAATGAACCGCCAACTTATCCAGCACGATTTTACGCAGCGGATGCCCTTCCAGCCGCAACCCATCTCTGGGAACTTCCACACACACATTCACACTCATACACTATGGACAATTTAGCTTACCCAATTCACCTGCACTGCATGTCTTTGGACTGTGGGGGAAACCGGAGCACCCGGAGGAAACCCACGCAAACCCAGGGAGAACATGCAAACTCCACACAGAAACGCCAACTGACCCAGCCCAGCCAAGGTTCGAACCTACGACCCAGCGACGTTCTTGCTGTGAGGCAACAGCACTACCTACTGCGCCACTGGGTTGCCCTCATTTTAATTAAGTAGATTGAATAGGTAAAAAAATATATTTTTTGAGTGCTTATTTTAGAACCGTTAATGACAATACTACCATTTACAAACTACAGTGGCACCACCAGTATTTTGGAGCCATAGTATCGCGGTGCTACCGAAAAACCAGTAAACTGCGCAACCCTATCGTCTTGTGATAATTACTTAAGATTTTTGTAATAATAAAAATGTATTTAATACAACCATAAAAACGGCTTAAAGATTGTCAATACACTGTACTGTAAGCACAACCAGTGGTTTGGTGTGTTTGTGAGTGAGAGAAAAAACATTTGCAACTCCGATAAAACACAAAACCTTTCTCAGACTTCATATATACTGGTCACTTCAGTCATGGGTGCTGTGGTTTTACTTCAGTAATACCTTCAGAGAACATAGTAGACAGTGATCCATACATAAGCAGAGAGATTGACGTGGTGTAGGCAGAACTGGAATAGACATCTGTCCAGGCTGACACAGGTTAAAGATCTTGAAGTCTTTAACTGGAGATTCCAGAAAAACTGCCATTAAAAAAAATGTAAGAAAAAAACATGTTACTCAGTAGGAAATCTCACCTGGTATCTACTATTAAAGTACAACCCCAAATTACATTTTAAGTTCAATCCACAGTATCTGTACCATAAATTTGCCACAATTTTTGACTCCTCACTCAGAATATTTTCTGAGAAATTCAATGATCTTCATTTCCTTCTGAAATTCTAAAAAGCTTAATGATATAAAATATTTTTAAAAGCAATGCGTTTACAAATATTTGTTTAGATAACGTACTGTTACGAGTAAACTGCAGTAATGTGAATCAAAAGAGAAGCATGTAGACAAAATGAAATTGAATAAACAGGAACACAAAAACGCACACTAGAACATAGCACAACAATCAGAAAAAACAGACAAGCATTGACTGTGAACAAATGATATCAGGAACAAAATCAACGAAAACACAAAGAACTAACTTGACTAGCGACAAATCGAGTGGGCAACTTACAAAATGGCAAAGCTTTTCCCATTCAACGCTGTGGAGCGTCTCTGGTGAGGAGTTCATCACAAAATGTAGAAAGAAACAGGGGAACAAAACAGTGAACCGACAGCGATTCACTTCGTTAGCATTATTACGTGTTAAAAATGTCGTTTAACGTCAGCTCAATGACACGTAACATTAATGTTATTTGCGAACCGTTTCTCATCATAGATATATACACTAGATGTCGCCTACCCTGGGTTATTCTCACGAAACCACTAAAACAACATGGCACTTAAGATTTTAAATATAAAACTTGCTAATTTGATAATACAAAAAACATCATAATAAAGACAAAACTGTTCTCTATGAAGCACAATGTGTAATTTCAACATAATTTATTTATTTTTAATAATTTTACGGCATTTTCTACTGAAATTCTCATTACCGAAACGTGTCCATGTGTGTTTGAATGTGTGTTATGTTGTAATTTAAACAAATTGGCATAACAATTTTACAATAAAAACAACTGAATTGTTCTAATAGGTTATTTTAAATGACAGAACAAATAATTTACAGAATATTTATGTATAATGATAATGAGAAAAAACTGAAAAACGATGTGTCCATGACAGATGTTCTCATCCTCCGCAACCATTTTAAAGTACTGTTTAAACACACATAAAGAGTTTAAATAAAGTTTAATTTTGAATAAAGAAGCACATGGGCCAGTTGTTTCAAGATGGCTGCCAGAAAAGAAGATATTTTATATTTCTCCAGTTTAATGTAAAATTTTCTCCAGTCAAAATGGTTAAACGACTTTTTGATTATCATTACCGAAACAGGTAGTTTTCTAAATTTACATAATAGTTAGATTTACAATTTTTTATGAAAAGAAACTTTTTTTAAAAGTCTTAATTATATGCACTGAGATTTTTTTTTCTAAATCATCATAGCTTCCCTATTATTAGCAAAACATATTGAGGCATCTCATTCTCCGCAACTCTTTTCTCATACACCGCAACCATTTAAGGACAGTTGCGGTAGAGAGAATATCTGTTTCAGGAATGAGAATTTAAGTAAATTGCATACTAGATTCAAATAACTCTTTTGAATTTAATGTTAATTTAAAAATGTACCATCTGTTTATATTTTGCTTTGATTTGTTTCACTTTAGAGAGTCAGCAAGTAAAAAAAAGATCATCTTTAGCAAAAGCTAGGTTAGGAAAAATTGTTACGGAGATCCCATTGAACCATGTGAGATGTCACAATGAGATGTTATTGGCAAGATGGTGGAATTACATATAGGCAGGTATAGGCATTAATAACTGTGATGGTTGGGTTTAGGTGTGGAGTTGGTGTAGATGTTAATAACTGATTGGTACATTGCCATTTTGCCGACAACATAGTTTGACATGTGGGTCTCCATAACTTCAAGTTACGCCTCTACTACAAGTTACGCCCCTTCATGTTATGCACCTGTCTTGCAGTCCACAGACAGACCCTACTCGGAAATACAGCACTAATTTAAACATTATTAAAAATAAAAATTATAAAAATTCCATTGTTTTCAATAGGGGAAATGTATGTTAATTAATGCATAAAGACCCTCTCAAAATTCTAAATAATATAAATATTATATACATTTGATTAAATTAGCTAAAAAAAACAACAACAACAACAGTTGGTACTTTACTGTTGTCCATCCCTTTTTGACCAGTTAAGACTACAAGTTTGATTCCCAAATAAGGAATTGCAGAGGGTTAAAACTGTACTAGAGACCACACCATCTAGCAGGGATGATGATTCATTTCAGCTTATCCAAGCAAGTGGAAATTATTCTTTGAAATTAATTTTTTGTTATTAAAGCACTAAAAAATAAAATATTTTAAATTCAATGTTGTTTTTTCTAAATTAAATGTTTTTTTATTTTTTATCTCATACATAGTATACCTAAAATCAGTATTGAAATAATTACCCTATATTCTGCAACCTATTTATCATTACCGCAACCAATGTTCATTAAGTGTTAATTATTTATTTATTTTTAATCGTTTGCTTTTCAATGCATGTGCACAATCTACAAGTTATGTCCTTTTAGGTTAGCCACATCATTTTGAAAATACATCAGGTTTAATCAAAATATATTAAAAAAAGGGTTGTCAATTGTGTAGGGTGTTTCGGTAATGAGAAAAAACAATCAAAATAAAAAACCCTGTTAATTAAAAAATAATTGTTATTTCAAAATCTCAAGTAACTGTACATGATGGTTAATAATCCCTTTTTAAAAAATGTCAATGTAAATTCGCTTTTTTAACAGAGTTGATTTTTCAGACTGTTGCGGTAATGAGATTTTTCATTACTTATTTTTTTTAATTATGCTCAAAAAGGCACTAAATGATATGTATATATTTTTAAATTAATGTTGACAAACACTCCAGACTTTGTTTCAAATATCTGCAAAAACAAAAAGTTAATTTAAACATTTTTTAAAAATTTGGTTTGAAAATTTTTAAGCTAAGTTTTCGTGAGAATCACCCACCCTACTGTTGTCTATTAGAAGGGATGCGTCAAATGAGCCGCCATTTTAGTACAGGGTAGCGCTCCTTTGAAATTAATGCAGGACCAAGGTGAAGTGGAGGACTGTGGCCATCCAAAGCCAGAGATATACACATATACACATATATCTATGATCGGGAGTTTTCCCCGGTGGTCAGTATGCAAATATTTTTTTAAATTACGAAATATTATAATTTTACATCACTTTTCTACATTGATGGATGTGACCGCACGGGCATTCCTGACAAAGAGCGTGTGTTTGTGTGCATGGGAATGTATTATTCTCTCTCCCTGTTTAATTTGATCTAATCGATGTCCTGAAACACACCCCCTCACCTGCTTTCACTTCTCATTCTGACGGAGGGAGCGATTCGTTTGTGAATGAATCTGCGTTATTACAGTTTTTCCCAATTGTTTACACACATTTTCTGAAAGCATGTCTCATATTGTCACAACTCTACACACAAATCACAAAACACACACACATTGGGCAAAACCCTTCAATTTTCCTCCAAAATCAAACTTTACATTCAAAACGATGTGATTTCTTCACAAAATAGTGTTTTGTTTTCAAATGACACACACAAGCCATCACATGAATAGACATTTATAAGAAGCATTTGAACACTGATGTGCTTAATGTGTAAAACACTATGACCACTTCTTCTCTATGTATCATAATGACTTACTGTGAACCTTTTTTCTTCAGTGTTACACTTACAGACAGTACACAGGCCTACAGAAGTGCATTGTAAAAAATTTCAGAATATTATTTTATACAAAACACACAAATACATGGTACCAAATATATTTGACTGTATTTTTCCCCACAAAAACAGTGTACACAGTGTTCATCCCAACCAACACTAAGTTGCACACAACGTAGTCTACATATGCCATCAACAGAAGGATTTACACAATAGTTATTGTAAAAAAACAAAAAAACAAAGAAAAGTGTGGATTTCGGTCATACACTTTCCATCCCCAGAGAGAAAAAAAATTCCTCAATAGGATTGAGAAATGGAGAATATGAGATGAGCTCTGATTTCTAAATTGTAATTATGTGTGACAGGTGTTTACCTATGTGATGAGTTACAATGCAAAGTAGGACAACTGACTTCACAATTTTGAATGACAGTGTGTTCCTTGTGAAAACAAGAGATTTTCTGCATGAAAATTGTGCCAAATGCAGAGAATTGTGTGTAGTGTTTTGAAAAAAGTGTGTTTTAAATCTGCAATTTGAGTGTAAAGCAGGAATTGTGCTTTCAGTTTAGCAGAATTGGTTCAGGGGGTTGGTGCATCAGTTACATGTTGTAGTCATTGTGTCTGAAGTACAAGTAATTGTGTGTAAACAATTGGGAAAAACTGTAACGACTCGTTCACTTAGCTGACAATAATACAAGTTTCTGGCACCACAGCGTCTTCTTGTCATATTTCATAACATTGTTTGCTTATTTTATTCAACAAAACTAGCATGAGCTTAGAATTTAGCGCGAGTTGATGCTACTTTGCCTTATGGTCACTGCAGTACGAGACTGTATTATCATCAATAACATTACTTGTTAAGCACAAAAGTTCATAACATACAAAAACATAAAAAACGAAATCTTACCTATGAAATGTGATGACTTTGTGCTTTGTTTTCTTTGTTTGCTCGTTACTACACCCGTACACAGCGCTAAAGTCCAGCATCTTCACACTGTCTTGACTAGTGCGGTTGAATGACGTTGGTCCTAGGAGCACTGTACCAATGTGCCGGCGCTATTGACGCATCTTCAGGGTCCCTATGCGATATCTAGTGTATATATCTATGATTTCTCATAACGTTAGCCTATAACTTAGCCGGAGCAATATGTTATGTTCATTTCCAAGTCGATTTGAAAGATCATCTTATATTTTTACACAGGTCAGAAAGCATTGAAGTCATAAAGTGAAGTTAATCGTGTTAAAATCGCCAATTAAATAACCAAAACAGCTTTTCATTTACGTTACCTTCATAGATTAGCTGCTGTCAATGGCCTGGCCACTTACAAGCCGACATGTAGGCTTACTAAAAACGTAACGTTATAAGCTAGGAATCGGTAAAGTGTTAATAAAAAATGTAAAACATTACACATCTAAAGCTACATTTAACATAAATTCTAGGGAAAACGACAAATAAAACATGTGAAACGTCGAATATAATGTACTTACCTTCAGATTACCGTTCTGTCCGTTGCCTTTTGTGTCCGTTATTTGATTCTAATAATGAGCCCGCGCACGTCACGCTGACTCGCTCAGAAGAACCGAGTCCTCCAATCAAGTTTCAACATCGAACCAGTGTTATGATTTCGACCAGATGATTCGGGTAGCCTATATGTTAAAGAGTCATCTTCATTTCGACATTGAATCATTGTTTTATCCTCGATGTAATAACTTTCCGACGTCCCGACCAAATATAAAATGTTGATTCAATGTCGAAATTTGATCGACGACTGATATTGACGCTTAAGCAATATCGGCATTGATTCAACGTCGACCTACTATCTGGGAAGTGCCTTTCAATCTCCTTAAAAAATACTGCTTTGTCGCTAAATTAAGCAATTCCATAAATAATAAAGAATAAATAATAGATTCGTGTAGCTCTTATTTGATAATTACGTACCTGAAAAAGGTTTAGTTAAATTTATGCATTATTTGAAATACAAATACATAACAGTGCTTTCTATCAATAAGATTTGAAGGGCTCTTATTTTGTAATTACGAATAAATCAGACCCAAAATTTTGGTTAGTTATTTTGGTGCTTTTCTTTGTTATTTGTTTCGTTATGAGTTAATATTTCATCATTAGAGAGGGTTTAGCTAGACTTTGAGGCGAAAGATGATTGGTTGCTCCCACGACTGTCCAATGGCATTTTTAAACTCGATTTATTTTTCAACTCGAGAAATGCATCTAAGAAAATGAAAAGAAAAGCGAGTGGCAAATAGAGAGAGAAAAGCATTTGTCAAATACATTTAAATGCAGATTTTAAATGATCTATAAATATACTTTTTATTGTTTGATTAATCAGTGTTTATATATATATATATATATATATATATATATATATATATATATATATATATATATATATATATATATATATATATATATATATATATGCTGTATAAATTACATTTATATATAACATAGATATACATATATATATATATATATATATATATATATATATATATATATATATATAAACATTTATAAAATGTTTCATTTATTTGTACATTTAAAAAAATATTTAAAAATGAATTATTTTATTGCTTTATTTAATGACATTTAAAACACAATTTAAATAAACACATTTAAATATGTCTATCTGTTTGTCCAATAATTGTTTATTTAAATTGTGGATTATTTATACACATTTTAATGCTTCGATTAATAAATTGACAATTTGTTTCTTTGTTTTATTTCTAACCGGCACTCCTGGTCCTCCACAGGGAAACGAATGTTACGTTTTGGAAAACTCAATGGGGAAATTCTCTCCTTTTTAGTCATGGCAGCAATCATTCAGCTGGAACTGCTATTCTGTTACAGTTTTAAAGGGATTATATTAGGAACTTATTTTGTTCAGATGAAGGCAGATGGGTTATAGCTGTAATTAAACAAGATAACACCACCTTCATAACCTTATGGCCAAACATCTCGAGCAACTAACCGAGTATTGTTCTCTCTCAAGCTTCGGGAGGTAAATGAGAAATATGCTGATGCTTATTTTAATTTGGAAGGAGATTTTAATGATTGTACAAATGACTGTATGGATAGATACACCCCTAGAATTGATGGTGTGGTGAATAATGATTTAATTTTTCTTCTTTGCACAGATCTCTCCCTGACTAGTGCATGGCGGTTCTTTAACCCTTTTACTATAGATTGTACGTGGTCAAACAAAACCCTGTCTCTTAGATAGGATTGATTTATTTTTTATTTCTTCATCCATCATTAATTACGTCAATTATATTTCGCACAGTAATGCCCCTTTATCAGATCATAAATTAGTTTGTCTAAATTGAGCAATATTCATGATAACCAAAGACTAAGATGCTACTGGAAAATTAAGGATTAAGTAAATTAAGGAAGAATTAAGGAAACTTAAATGAAGATTATAAAAACACTTGGGAATTCTTCAAATATAAAGTTAGACATATTGCAGTTAAAAGAAGTAAAGAAATGTAAAAAAAATAAATAAATAAAAGTCAAATGGATTCTGAGTTAATTAATAAACTTAATTTACTATTAGTCAACAGTAAAACTGCAGAAGAAAAACATTTAGAGATAAATAAAAGTTTAAAGCATCATACATTCAGTCTCGAGCAAAATGGTTGGAGGAGAGGGAAAATTCTAGCTATTTTGTTGCCTTAGAAAAGAGGAATTATTAAAGAAAGTCTCTTTCAGCACTCAATATTAATGGTGTCACTTCTAAAGACCCAAAGTTAATATCAGACTTTGTTGGTATAATTTTTATAATTTTTACTTATCTAATTTCAATAACAACATCTGTGAACAATTCATTGGTTTAATTAAGCACCATAAAGTGATAGATCTTGAATATAGAGAAGCTTGTGACAACCCTTTATCATTAGATGAAATCAAAAAAGCTCTATGCTATGAAAAAAAGGTAAATTCCCCGGAGTCGACGGCTTTTGGTTAAATTCCATTTCAGAGACGTTATTAAACTGCCTTTATTTAATATGTATAATGAACGCATCAGTCATAGAGATTTGACTTCAACCATGAACCAGGGACTTAACTCTTTGATACCCAAGCGTGACAAAGATTCGCTAATTGTCCATAACTGGAGACTTATTACTCCGTTAACATTAGACTACAAAATATTAGCCTGTTTATGCCAAAAGCTTGAGCATCTCTAACAATATAAGGTTAGTACACTCTCAGAAATAAAGGTCACCAAGCTGTCACTGGGGTGGTACCTTTTCAAAAGGTACACATTTGTACTTAAAGGGTCCATATTGGTACCTCAAAAGTATATATTAGTACCTAAAGATTTTAAGAGGAACATTTTTGTACTTTTTTGGTACTGATATGTACCCTTGGGGTATTACAGTTTTTCCCAATTGTTTACACACATTTTCTGAAAGCATGTCTCATATTGTCACAACTCTACACACAAATCACAAAACACACACACATTGGGCAAAACCCTTCAATTCTCCTGCAAAATGAAACTTTACATTCAAAACGATGTGATTTCTTCTCAAAATGGTGTTTTGTTTTCAAATGACACACACAAGCCATCACATGAATAGACATTTATAAGAACCAGTTGATCACTGATATGCTTAATGTAAAACACTTTGACCTCTTCTTCTCCATTTATCATAATGACTTACTGTGAGCCTTTTTTCTTCAGTGTTACACTTACAGACAGTACACAGGCCTACAGAAGTGCATTGTAAAAAATGTCAGAATATTATTTTATACAAAACACACAAATACACGGTACCAAATATATTTTACTGTATTTTTCCCACAAAAACAGTGTACACAGTGTTCATCCCAACCAACACTAAGTTGCACATAACGTGGTCTACATATGCCATCAACAGAAGGATTTACAGAATACAGTTACAGTAAAAAATAAATAAATTTTTAAAAAGTGTGGATTTCGGTCATACACTTTCCATCCCCAGGCAGAAAAAAATCCTCAATAGGTTTTGAGGAATGGAACATACAACTAAACAACGTGGGTGGGCAGTGAACCAGTTATGAACCAGATGAGCTTTGATTTCTAAATTGCAATTATGTGTGACCTAAGTGATGAGTTAGTATGCAAAGCAGGACAACTGACTTTATAATTTTGAATGACAGTGTGTTCCTTGTGAAAACAAGAGATTTTCTGCATGAAAATTGTGCCAAATGCAGAGAATTGTGTGTAGTGTTTTGAAAAAAGTGTGTTTTAAATCTGCAATTTGAGTGTAAAGCAGGAATTGTGCTTGTAGTTTAGCAGAATTGGTTCAGGGGGTTGGTGAATCAGTTACATGTTTTAGCCATTGTGTCTGAAGTACAAGTAAATGTGTGTAAACAATTGGGAAAAACTGTAATATGGACCTTGTATGTACAAAATTGTACCTTTAGAAAAGGTACACCCAGTGACAGCTAGTGTACCTTTATTTCTGAGAGTGTACTACACCAGCCAGATTATTCTAACTTGATTCATTCAGATGCATTGATACTCTTTTTAAACTTCCACAAAGCTTTCGATTCCACAGAACACAATTTCCTTTTTTACACCAGAACTTTTGGGGTTTGGCAGAATATTGATAGATATTGTAAGTATGTTTTATAAAGACATCAACAGCTTATTGATTGTTAATTTTGAGACTTCTAAGAAGTTCAATATTTGTAGAGGAATTAGACAGGGCTGCCCCATCTCCCCGTTTTTATTTCTTAGCCACAGAGTTACTTTGCCTAAGAATTACCCAAGATGACAATTTGAAAGGAATTTCGATATTTAATAGGGAGATTAAAACTGCACCACTTGCTGATGACACCACTTTGTTTTTGGAGGACAAAAGTCAGCTACCAATTGTTTTAAAAATGATTGAACAATTTTCAAAATGTGAAATGATGTCAATTCATGATACGGTAAATGCATTATTAAAAGGAATTCTAGTTTTAAAAAAGTGTAAAATATTAAGACATTCATATTTCCAAAAACTCTATTAGCAGACATCATTAAATCTTTCAGACAAAATCATGAAAACCAAATATATCTTTAATGTGTGGTTTCAGAGAGATCTCTCACTACATAGAAGAGTTCTTTTATCAAAGCTGGAAGGCCTCTCTCACTTTGTGTATCCTACTCTTTCTTTATTTGTTAATAGTAAGGCTATAAAAGAAATTAATAAAATATTTTTGTACTTCATATGGAGAAATAAACCTAATAAACTAAAAAAAGAAACACTTTCTAACCCTAAAAGTGAAGGTGGCTTGGATTTTCTGAATTTCGAAGATATTTCGAAGTAAATTGGTTGAAAAGACGTCTAGCAAATCCAGTATCAATGTGGTTTTTCATCCCTAATCATATATTTCATAGTCTAGATCGTCTAAATTTCTTATTGAAATGTAATTTCCTGCCAGGCAAGTGACCTGTTTCTTTATCTAATTTCCACCAACAATGTCTTTCGTGGAAAATTTGTTTTGTTCATGGCTTCTCCCCCCACAAAATTTTACTTTGAAACAATTCTGACAACTATAAGAAATAAGTCCTTTTTTTCTTTAGATGGTTTAATAATAATTTAAATTTTATATTATCTGTTTAATGATGTTAGCAATATTTTAAGTTATGAACAATTTATGAGTCTCCATTACATTTGAATCCCATTTAAGGAATATTATACTTTAATAAAAGCCATTCCAGCGTATCCAAGTTATCTTCTGTTTAATAAAGCTATAGTAATGTTCCAGGTATGTGTTTGGGTGGTATTGATATCTTAGATTAGAAACGTAATAACAATCAAAATCGCAAAAATTTTCAACAGAAGAGAAGAATTACCCCCAGAGGTAAATTCTACTGGGGTTCCTTTATATAAAATGTAAGCTGGAGAAAGGACTGGCTTTTGCTAAGTAAATGTTGTATGCCTAATAATGTTGAGGAGATTCATTAACAATTTTTTACAAAATTTACCGTCAATTTATCTTCATATATGCTTATGTTGATGCGTTGTTTTTGGTTTTGCTGAAGAAACAGCTCCCATTTGTTTTTTGAATGTGGTGTAACAAAAAGATTTTGGATTAAGTCCCCATGTTTTTAAGTTCATAAATTTGACACACGCTTTGAGCTGTTATTCTTTACTATAAAAATCCTACATTTTTATCTCTTGAATACATCGTTAACTTTTTTATACTAAATGCAAAATATTTTATTCATAAGCATAAATGGCTTAAATCTCCTTTGTTTTTCCCATTTTCTTGCTGAATTTCACTCTCTCGTTTCCTTTCTTAAATGCACTAAAAATAAGAAAAGCGCAACGATTTTGATACATTATGACCTTTTAAGGACACATAAACCCTTGTCGATTTATTTTTTTCTCTCTATTATGTAATAGCTTTAGTTCATATAAAACTACATGTTTTGGTTTATTTTTTCTGGTATTGTTATTATTGTTTTCCTATTTATGTGAAATTTACAATTAAGAGATATAATTGTCATATTGCCATGTACAAATTTGACAAAAAAAAAACATAAAAAACCTTCTGTAGTAGTTTAGTATATTAGTAGTATATAAATGTATGCAGAGTAGGCCTACTACAAGACCTTAATTCAATACATTTATGCTTCAATTGATTTAATCAGATGTGTAGATCATTTTGTTGCATTTGAAAGTAAATCAGCTCCTTCAGAGCAGCTCAGTGTACAGGTTTGGCGCCATCTTGTGACTGAATAATAATAATAAAAGAAGGTAAAAGACAGTTTAGAAAATCGACACAAATATTGAAAGTCCATTTCCATATAAACACCAGCCACTGATGCATAATTAAAATGATTATAATCTTAATTAGTTACTTAAAAACTAGAACTTGGGTTAAAGTATATAAATTGTAGGTCCTGGGTACCTTCTGTCCTCATTGAGTGCGGACAGTATCAATATGTGCATCAAGTCAGTGCTTAATTTGTAAGTAAATAATTTCAGGAACAAAACCGGGAAATAAACTGTGATCGACGTCTACCATAGAACATGACATCATCAAATTTCTGAACGGTCTTTAATTATTTTGTGCCACATAACATTACGGGTCACTCATAGATAAGATCAAACAAACAGCTACAAACATAAATTAACATCACTGTATTGAGTTTACTAACACCCCTGAAAAGCCCACAGTTCTGTCATGTTTTCTGGCTGACTTGACTCGTTTAGCTTCTGTCTTCTATCTTGATCCAGGAGCGCAGTTTCATCTTCTCGAGATCTCTTTTGATCAGGCTAATTATCAGATTTATCAGATATATGCCAGAGTAGTTGGCAGTTCATTCTGCTGTGGCGACCTGATAAATTATAGAATAAGCTGAAGGAAAATGAATGAATGAATTATGGTCAAGTATCAGTCAAGTTACTTAAATTATTTAAGAGAATCACGTTATTGATCCATAACATTAATATAAAGACCCACTTTATTCATTCATTTTCTTTTCAGCTTAGTCCCTTTATTAATCTGGGGTCGCCACAGCGGAATGAACCGCCAACTTATCCAGCATGTTTTTACACAGCGGATGTCCTTCCAGCCGCAACCCATCTCTGGGAAACATCCATACACTCTCATACACTATGGACAATTTAGCCTACCCAATTCACCTGTACCGCATGTCTTTGGACTGTGGGGAAACCGGAGCACCCGGAGGAAGCCCACGTGAGCGCAGGGAGAACATGCAAACTCCACACAGAAACGCCAACTAACCCAGCCGAAGCTCGAACCAGCAACCTTCTTGCTGTGAGGCGACAGCACTACCTACTGCGCCTCTGCGTCGCCTGACCCACTTTATATTGTGTTTCAATCAGGCAATGAAGACACAGCCAGTTAAATTTCGTTCACCAGAAGTATCCAGCCTGGCTTATTCAAAATTAAAAGTTATTTGGACCACGTCTATTACTCTTGTATTGTCAAGTCCTGTCTACTTTAACATGAGTTAAGATAACTCTATTTTTTAAGTTCACTAAACTTAAACCATGTTCATTTTACTTGAATTATAAAGTCCTATCAACATCATTCTTCATTATAACAACTTATCTATTTAAGTTAACTAAACTTACACCACATCCATTACACTTGTATTGTTAAGTTAAGACAACTTCACTATTCAAGTGAAGTACACTTAAAATTTTAAAGCAGCATGAACACTTACTCTTTTAAGTTGAAACAACAACAACATTCTTCACAGTGAGGTGAAGCTGAAACAGCTTATTCACCCGACACAGAAAACGTCATGTGAAGAGACGAACTGTGCAATTATATTTCAAATTTACCCAATATGATCATCTCAAATATATTCAAGCACACAGACATTTCTTTAAACAAATTTTCATGACTTTGCCAAAACATTTTGGGTTCATTTGTTTTTCTAAAATAATTCCAGGCCTGGAAAATGCCTTGTCAAAATTCTATGGGTTTTCCAGATTTTCCAGGACTGTATGAAGCCTGCAGCATTTATCTGAAATAAAAAGCTTTTGTAACATTATATACTATACCATTCAAAAGCTTAGAGCCAGTACAATGTTTTCCCTTTCAGGCAAAGAACTTTAAAAAAAATAATATTTGTATTTAACAAGGATATTTAAATTGAACAAAAGTGACGATAAAGTCATTTATAATGTCTCCTATTTTTAATTCTGATAAATGCAGTTCTTCTGAAATTTCTAGTCATCAAAGAAAGCTGAAAAAACTCCTCCCTATAAGTCTGTCCGCTCTGCCCACCAGGATGGAGATGTCTGTCTGATGGACTGAAATCCCCCCTGAAAGAAGCAGAGGAACATGATGCTAAAATACTTGGAAATAGAAAAGAATCCATGTGCAAAATATTGATATAAATAGCCTGAAGGGTCAAACAGCTCATTGTTATTCGTTTTAAGCTGATATCTACATTTTATTCTTCGCCTTTTTCACATATTTCATGCCTGAAGCCTGTAACTGCAAGAAATATGAAATAAACTTGAGTTTACATTGTCATCAATAAAAAATGAGAATATGCAAGTCATCTGCAAGTAAATTGTCTTCTTTAGGTTTAAAATAACTTTTAGAACACAAAATTTCAAACATGGATGACAAAATGAGGCAATGGCATGTAGTAGGCTATGTGGGAAACAGGTTTAATCAAAGGAAACCAAACGCTTTTATTTGTCAAAGGAACAGAGTGACTGTGGATGAGGACCCGCCTGGTGCTGTCAGTGTTGAGTTGAGTGCAGCTGAGCAGAGATCCAGTATCAGAAGGCAAAGGGAAGGTGGTCTTTCATGGCTGTTCGAATGCGTTGAACCACATAAGCATTTTAACAATGAAAGCAATCTGACAATGAGATTTCAACTACTTCTGAAAGGGGCAGCAAAGACAAGCTCAGAACCTTTCACCCTGTTTACAGCAGTATTTAGCATTGTCCATAATCTTACTATCTTAATCTTAATTAAAATGTCATCTTAATTCCAGGTATACACAGGGCCTCGTATTTTACAACTAAATCCCTACCAAACCACATTTTATTAAAGGGTTTTAAACATTTTGTAATGATCTGCTTTCAACATCTAGAGGAAGTCAAAAAACTAATCTGAGTGGACTGTTTTTGTTCATGTTTAGAAAAGGACTAAAGTTTGTTAGAAAGCTGAGTAACGACTAAGTTATTATGTTTGAATGACTATAAAAAAATCACAAACTCCTCCACATCCGTTAGGGAGTGTGTTGTCAGAAAGAGCATCAAAACACAAGGACTTCATTCTTCACTGTATTGTAACAAACACATGAATTACTTTCTCGAAATTCATTATTTTAGTAGTGCCGCTGGATTGTATCGAGTGCTTCCGTGAAAGTAAAGTAGAGATACACACATGGAAAATAATTTCAATGAAATTCATTCACAAGTAATAAAGCAATACTGCATCTCAGCAGATCATTCTTGACAATGGCAGGTGGAAACAGGGCCTCAAGTGTGTTACTCACATCTTTGCCTCTGCGAGCTGCTCCATCTTGAAGGCTTCAGCTTCAGCTGGTCTCCTCACAGTATCGATCAGCTCTTTATCCATTCTGAGGATCAACACCTCAATCTCAGTCTCTTTCAGTCGGATCTTTTGCTGCTCCTTGGCCGCCTGAATCTTATAGGACAGCTGCACATCAGTTTTCTGAGATAGGAGACAAGAAAGACAAATATAGGAGCACTTACAAACTGTATTTAGATGCATATATTAGATATAAATACACATATTTAAACAAACATGTATTTACTTATTAATCATAAAATAGCTTAAAGCCAACATTTAGCAAAACAATACATTTTATTCAATATTTTTTATTTTTTTATTTTTTTATTATTGACACAAGTAACAGGGAATACATAAAACATTAATTTGTGCAAACATTGTGTGACCTGAATACAAATTATACATATTCATTGTCCATCTAGTAACACAAATGATACAAGGCATAAGGAGAAAAAATAGTACATGAACGAAATAACAATTAGTTAAGAAAAAAAATAAAAAGAAAATATAAATATATATCAAAAGAAATAAAACAAATATCTCAAACTACACTTAGAATATTAAAAAAATGTTACATTTTATTCAATATGTTAAGACAAATGATCTTATTTTCCTTCAGCCTGCATGTCAGCCCCATGGCTGTATCTGATGTGTGTTTACTGCACCACCAGAGCTAACGTAGTGCTACTTTTACAAGCTTTAAACCTCATAAATTGGCCAACAAAACTTTCTAAATCTTCTACATCAGTTCAATAATTACTAATGAGGCTGTTTTATAAGACAAAACATAAAACATGATTGCATTTGTCATTAACATGTTACACACTTCAGCTCCATCCCCTGCTATAAAAAGTGTTTAATGTGAATATCTTATCTGTCTTTAAACACTCATCTCACAATTAATAACATCAACGTGTAGTATTTTATGTGATGATAGTATGGGCGCTACTGCATACTTCTAGCAGATATTAGCGCTGTATATTAGATAGTTATAGCGCTAAAGAGAGAAAAACTACAGTAGGCCTATTTACAGATGAACAACTGACCTGTACATGAAGCCCTGGAAAGCTGAAAAATGTAGCAACATTTCGCTTCTTTTCTTCTTTAAACGCTTTATTTTTATGAGCCCTTTGTCCACCTGGTTGCTTTCCCTCCAGTCTCCTATGGTTAACCGGCGGTTTGGCGGTTGTTGCCAGATCAGATACGGTTGCGGCCGGAAGTTAACGAGAATTATTTATGTTATTTATTAAATTACCCAATGAATTGTATTTTATTCATCGTCTACTCATACCCTAACTCTAAATCCACCGCCGCAGTACTGTAAAAATATTAATTATTGTTATACAGTCTTACAAACATTATGCTATATTGATGTGCGTATACGCAGCTGTATCCTATCTAGACTTTACCAAGGTTAACCGCTTTGGCGGAGAGATGAATAATAATAATTATTAATAATATTGATTTATTTAAATTAAATGCTGAATTCTGAAATGATAACAACTTTAGTACAATGCTATTGTCAATACTATAAAATAAATATTAAGAATTTTCATCGATGCCTTTAAAATGGAATAAACATGGGGTTAATTAATACTTAAAATAAAAATAACATTTATTTATTTATTTATTTTCTTACAGAAATAGATTTTCTAGACATCCCACACATTTTGTTTTGATGTTTGTGCAAATACGCGCTGAGTTTTTTTTAAAAATTGTTTTTAAATTACGAACATCATCAAATAATTGTTTTTAAATTACTTTATTATTTATTACTGTGTGCTGTATATTTAACAATCAACTATAGCAAAGTTTTGTAATTATGACATCCACATCGTAAAGGTGAAAGTCCTTTAAGGGTTTAAAATAAATCTTTAAATGAGCATAGAAAGGGAAGATATTGAGTATCCTTTAGGTCCATTTGCATTTGTTTGTGTAAAACGTGCCTAAAATGTAAGAGATTTAACACAGAAATGTGACTTTTATCTATATCTTTCTCGTGAAAATCAAATATAAACATTGGTCTTGGGTTTGTCTTTGGGCCGTGACGTCACGGTTTATAGAACTATAATTCCATATATTCGAACGCGCGAAGCCATATTCTCAGTTGTTTCAGAACTAGCGAAATTATCTCTATCTATTGTGTATTGTATCATTTTCTCAGTTGTTTCTGAACTAGCAAAAAAGTCTTTATCTATTGTATATCGACAGACCTCCAGAGTTTTTACAGCACAGTTAAAATTTTGACTTGTTTTTTTTGAAAATTTTCCACTTATGGATTCTTCAGCGACTAAACCTCCGATCGCCGGACCAGCTTCAACATCAGTTGGAAGAATTACAGGTATTGGAAATAGTATTTTATACATATCAAAATCATTTGATACTTTTGCTCGATATAATTTAGGCCTAACGTTAATTGGGTCATTCCTTCTATTCGGTGCTGTTTCAGGGTAGTAACTGTCCCTGAAAAAATGTATAAAAGTAAAAAATAAAAAATAAAAAGTCTTTATATTATGAATATATTATAATGTACAAATAACCACACTGTGCATCTGTTTACAGCTATGAGAGAAAATCAGGACACCGAGCCTGTTCCAGGGCCATCAATGACTGAAGGACCGTTGACTGAATTTGCTTCAATGCCAGTCGAGTCATCGAGTGTATCAGGTACTATCAAAACAGATTTTTTTCCTCCATGTTTCAGGAAAAAAAATGTGGGTCTGGACAATATGACCGAAATGATTATCACAATATATTTCTTAGTTTCTGTTGATATAATATAATTCTGATATTGATATAAACAATATTTAATCCTCCTGATGACTTAAGCATCAAAGAGGACCCGTGATCATTTTAACAGCAGATTAAATTATATGTTTTTTATGTTTAAGTTTTTGCTCATATGCAGGTACCTTTAGCATTAGAAAATATTATCATTTACTTTAGTAATAGAAAATGAGTGGTGCTCACTGATTCTGTTGTATATATATACTGATAATATTGATAAAAAAAACTACACACTGACCAGTGAAAACCTACATTCACATAGCTTGTGATGAATGATGAGGTTGTTTCATCATGCAAAGTAGATTTGAGGATTGAACTCAAATTTTGCTGCTTACTTTTAGTGGGTTAGTGAAGGCTGGTCATTTTTGATGCTTATAGGACAAACTAAGACCACAAAAGGGGGTCAAAAAACCTCTAAAAACTGCCAAAAACACAGACAATGAACATTTGTTTTTTTTTAAAGAAAAATAAATTCTTTAAGTCTATGATTGCACCAGTTGACTGTCAAATGCTTTAATGTAGCCTACTATATTGAAATATCAGATATGTGTTTAATAACCCTGTTCACTGTAAAAATCACTGTTATTGAAAAACATATTGTGATATAAACTGATAGCGAATTATTGTTCAGCCCTAGTTTTATGTTTAAATGTCAAAATGACTGTCTTTGTCTTTGTGGGAGAAGCTAAAATGGTTCATGAAAGTATGATCAAATATCAATTGTATTTTTTATAACTAATATTGTATTGTCTTTATATTATGAATGTATCATAATCTGTTATGAAAAACATGCATCTGTTTACAGCTTTGACTGAAAATCAGGACACAGAGCCTGTTCCAGGGCCATCAATGACTGAAGGACCGTTGGCTGAATTTGCTTCAGTGTCAGTTGAGTCATCGAGTGTATCAGGTACTTTTGGAACAGATTTTTTCCCTCCATGTTTTAGAAAAGTTATTTAATTACCCGCCTGGGCCAAATATGAAATCTGCATATTTGTAGTGGGGCTGGATGATATGACCAAAATGTATATCACAAAATATATTTTTAAATTTCCATCAATATTATATAATTCTGATATAGATCAGAATAAATAGAAATAAAACAATGGCTATTTACATTTAAAGATGCTATTTACAGTAAGTTAATAGCAACAGAAGTATTCATTTATTTAAAGGTGCAGTATGTAAGTTTGACACCCAGTAGTTAAACTAAGTATTGCACTCCTTGATCAAAACAAATGCAAGCGCAGGTTGCCAGATTGAGAACAGGGGGGTATTCCAGTTTGATTATATTAAGAATGTATCATAAAATGTACAGATAAATATCATCCTAACTGTGCACCAGGTTTGAGAAGAAATGAGGAGACTGAGCCAGTCCCAGGCCCATCAGGGCTGCACCCTACACAGGCTACATCAGTTTCAGGACTAATCAACCAGTCGCCTGGATCAGGTACATCTGAAACATTGATTCTTTTTTATTGGTGTTTTTTAACAGTGTTTATTATTAGTATTGATACTTGTTAAGTACAAAGCAAAGTGGATTTTGGTTTTAGATGGTTTTAAATAATAGGTGATGCCGGCAGCTAGCTCTCTGCAACTCTCACATGGTTGCCCACTGAAGCTAAGCAGGGCTGCGCCCGGTCAGTACCTGGATGGGAGACCACATGGGAAAGCTAGGTTGCTGCCGGAAGTGGTGTTAGTGAGGCCAGCAGGGGGCGCCCAACCTGCGGTCTGTGTGGGTCCTAATGCCCCAGTATAGTGACGGGGACTCTATACTGCTCAGTGAGCGCTGTCTTTCGGATGAGACGTTAAACCAAGGTCCTGACTCTCTGAGGTCATTAAAAATCCCAGGATGTCCTTCGAAAAAGAGTAGGGGTTTAACCCCGGCATCCTGGCCAAATCTGCCCACTGGCTTCTGTCCATCATGGCCTTCGAACCCTCCCCATATCATAATTGGCTTCATCACTCTGTCTCCTCTCCACCAATCAGCTGGTGTGTGGTGTGCGGTCTGGCGCAAAATGGCTGCCGTCGTGTCATCCAGGTGGATGCTGCACACTGGTGGTGGATGAGGAGATTCCTCCCAATATGTAAAGCGCTTTGAGTGTCTAGAAAAGCAGTATATAAATGTAAGGAATTATTATTATTATTAATTTCTGTAACAATTAAAACACTCAAAACATTATTTACAAATAAAGACAAAGGCTCCCAAATGAAGAATAACTCTCTTTTACATCTCTTACATTACTTTTTACACAGACTTTTTTTTACTGTTTGTTCAGGCATAACAAGAATCTTAAATGAACATGTCTTATATCTTTCAGTGAAGAAAAAGTATGATATAGTTAGAGAGCTGGGACGAGGACGCTATGGCATCGTCAAAATGGCAATACGAAAGTCCGATAAGCAGAAGGTAAACCTCCTCTACACTTCTCTCTGTTTTCCTTTTTCAGTACAGTGACTGCAGATCCATATAGACCTGTGCTCACAATACAAGAATGAATGTTTTTCCAAGAAGTTTACTAACGTTCTCCATCTTTTCATCCACAGGTTGCCATCAAATTCACTGAAAAGCCTACAATTCCGAAGAAAAACTTTGTAAGATTGAACAACAATGCATATTACTATATGACGCTGAATCCAAATTATATTGAAATAACAAGATTATATAACATCCAATTATATTTTTTTCTCCAGCCTGGCTATCCCAAAGGATTCCCCAAAGAAGTGGTGCTACTGAGTTTGCTCATGGAACCGCCAAGCACCTACTCTGTACGCCTCTTTGAGTGGTTTCAAGAGGAAAAATACTGTCACCTGGTCATGGAGTATCCAGAGCCCTGTGAACCACTGGCACGCTTTCTTAGCCACTGTGGACACTTGGAAGATAGTGTTGCAAAGAGATTGATGGTCCAGATTGTCCGGTGTGCTCAAGAGTGCATAAACCATGGGGTTTGCCATAATGACATGCACTCTAATAACGTTTTAATCAATACAGCTTTGATGCAGATCAAGCTTATTGACTTTGGACAGGGACTCAGAATCAGGGGTAAGTTTTCCTTTGTTCTTTTCACAGTTTATTGACAGACATTTACTGCAAATAGAGAAAAGCTTAAATGTCAGAGAGGGAGTAGCGAATCTCTAGTGCAGAAACTTTTTCAATTTAGAGTTTAGTTTTACTTTGAGTGTGCTTCACTGCTGTTTACTAACCTCAAAACTGTTTTTCTTACAGAACCAGAAGTGCATCCACACTGCAATTTCAAAATATGCCTACGACATGCCCTTAAAACCACAGTGCATTCTGTGGGTCTTCTTTTGGGTAAAATAGCAGCCCACGCCTGTGTTCCTAAAGGTGAGATAATGAGACTAACAACACAATGGCAATAAGATTCAGTACATACAGTAAGCCCTCTGTATAATGTATCTATAATACTACAACATATCTGTCTATAAGGATTGGCTTACGTTTGATGAACTGTATTTTAGAAGCTGTTTGGATGCATGTGAAATGTGTGTGGCCTTGACTAACCAACTTTCTTCTTAAAATGCATACAGAAATGATGAATTGTATTGCTGCTTGTGAAACTAACCGACAGCCCAGTCTGGAACGCATTTTACGCAAGCAATGGCTTAGAAGTGTTTCAGACATTTAAAGCAATAGTTCACTCAAAAATGTAAATTCTGTCTTTAATTACTTACCTTCATGCCATTCCAAACCCCTCAGACCTTTGTTCAGAGCGCATGTTCACAAGCACAGTGCACTGTGTACCCCAAATGCCTGAATGCAACTTTTTCAGAACATCAGTATACATCTGTGCACAGTTCATGAATGCTAGCTATGGAGGGTGAGGGAGCTCTCAGATTTTATCCAAAACATTTTAATTTGCCTTCAAAAACTGAACAAAGGTCTCAGGAGTAACGTGAGTGTGAGTAATTATGACAGAATAGGCCAGTGAACTGATTAAAAACGCAGTTCCAGCCCCAAAGCGTCTACCAGTTTCAGCATTAACCCCAGGAGTGCCAGCCAGTGTCGGCTCTAGCCCCAGAGCGCCGCCAATGACAGCTCCAGTCCCCGAAACGCTTGGCAGTGACGGCTCCAGCCCCAGACTACCCGCCAATGACGGCTCCAGTCCCCAAAGCACCCGCCAGTGACGCTCCAGCCCCAGAGCACCCGCCAGTGTTGGCACAAACTTTAAATAAAGATGTATTTTATAAATGCAAAGAAAAATGACATATTGCAAGTGCATTTTGTGTCTTCAAGATAAATCTTCTATTATTTCTGAACATTCAACAAAAAAAATTTATAATAACACAAATTTAATTTATCTATAAAAATAGTGTTTGTAGCCCAAGTGTATTTATGTCTTGAAAATATTAACTTTTACTTTTTATCTCTGTGAAGTTACAGGGCAAAGTACCCATTAGATCATTTATTTTACCCTGTTAAAAATGTACATTTTTGGGCCAGATGGAATTTGAGCTGTTTACGCCTATGATTTAAATGCAAATGAGCTGGTTCTCCCTGCTCACTCCTAGGGATGTTGGGTCAGAATGAAACCCAGCTTTAGATGTCAGATGAGCACAGCACAATGACAGAGACTGAGAGACTGATGAAGCAGAAAGCCACAGTCAAAAATTCCAAAGTTTAAGACTGAAACAGGAAGTTTCCAAATGGTTATTTGATGTAGTTGTGGAGCTTATTCAGCCTTCCCTCAACGATGAATGAGCCACACAAAAATGCTGTTACAATGTTTGCAGTGCACACACACACACACACACACACACACACACACACACACACACACACACAGAGGTTAAACAAGTTGTGCTGTTTTTGTTTATCTACTAGCAGCAAATGGGACAGGATGTCCACCAAACAGTTGCTGTATGCTGCTGTATAGAAATTCATTATAGCTAACCCTGCAAACAAGCCTGTTTCCATCCATTCCATTCGGTCGTTAATAGAGAGGTTGCTTGCTGAAGAGATACATGTCCAGTGCTCAGCAAATATAAGTACACCCCTCACAAATCTATCTTTTAAATTCATATTTTAATAGGAACTATTCAAAATTATATTTGTGCATGTACATTAGATTAGTCATTACTGAATCCAAATCTGGAGCTTATTTAACAAAATAACTTACGATAACGCTCCAAAAACTACCACACCCTAGTGAAAAATAAATATGCTTAGTATACTTGGATCCGGACTAATTGTTAGTATATCTTAAGTGTATTAATGATTAAATAACTTAAAGTGTGACATTTTGGACATATTAATTTTGTGCTAAGTATATTTTAGTTGTAATAAAATTGCACTTAAGTACAATTTTAAGTGTATTTTTGTGTGCTAAATTGGAACAACTTTAAGTATATTTAGTACACTTTAAATAAGCATAGTATGTAAACTAATTTCATGCTTGCTTAGTGATATTAAAGTGTACTTTTTCTGTATTACAAATATATTAGAAATTAATTACGAGTGCATTTAAAACACACACGCAATATACCATAAATATTTTAGTTTTCTTACTAATTATGTTAAATGCAATTTCAATAAAAGTCAAATACACACAATAAACAATTCAAACTGTTTTTATTAAAACCTCAGAATGGTTTAAATGTTTTACAGAATCATTCAAAAATATATATTTACTATATTAAAAATAGCACAAAATACTGCAGAAAATGTCCTTCAGTACAAAACATTACAATTTAAGAACAGATCTTTTAAAATGCCGCGATATTCCAGAAAGTCCATGACTGCAAAGTCTGCACACTGTACAAAATGTACTGCGCTTCAACAAACAAGTGCATAACAAACATCAAATCTCAAATATGTTTCACCATATCCTTATAGTGGAGCCTTTGATTAAGGCCCAATCCCAACTCTACACCTTAGCCCTTCCCCTCGGTTCATGCGTTCAAATGAAGAGGTCGGGTGTCCCAATTTTCATTATTAGCTTGGTGGTGTAAAGGGAAGGGCCACATAACCCTTCAAATGAAGATTTTTCAAGACCACACTACAAATGAAGAGGTATGAGAGTTTTCAGTGGCTACACCAGCAACATGGATGTAAAAACCGAGCAAAGAGACCCACAAATGTAAAATAAATGTGGATTAATAAGACTTTTTACTACAAAGCAGCTGCTTTATTACATTCATAATGACAGCAATGTGTTGTCTTCCAAGAAACATTTTGAAAAAGAAAAGCTAAAATTTCACTGAGGATAGTCCCTTAATAATCACTGCAAAATATTACTCAGCATATTTTTAATTCAGATAACCCAATGACTGGGTCAGTCACAAATGTCTGCTGGGAGTGAAATAGCTTTTTACTGCACATCTGGTATAATATTACTGTTGTTTTTCAGTTCATTCATACAGAAGATTAGTGTCAACACTCACACAGTGCGTTACACTCAACTTTTATATGATTTATTTATAAATGGGGTGGGGGTAGGCAAAGGGAAAGTGGTATAAAATAGAATTGAGATCGGCCTGAACCTCATCAATTTTGGATTTCCGTGATATTTGGGAATAATTTTCCAAAAATAGTTTACATAGATGAAGAAAAAAGCCATAATATTTAAAATTGCGTAACATTCCAGCATGTCAGGCAGGGATGAGAGTAGTGGTAAAATGATGGTGTAGCTATAATTAAAAGTTTAATCAAAACTGATTCAGTTCAGTTTAATACAACTGTCACTGTTGAAGGAAGATCCACTAAGGAGCAACTCCGCCAGCTCTGACCAAGCAAGCCGGGACAGTGGACAGAACCAAAACTCCACCGGTTGATGAAAGTAATGAACAAACGTTAAAGAAACCAGGCTCAGCCAGGGATCAATTCTTCTCTGGCCAAACATAAAGGGTAGAGCTGTGGTCTAAAAGACTCTGGAAGGCTTGAGAACGATGAGTGTCCGTCATGGAGAAAGTGCAGGTTTGAGTCGGTCAACAGCAGGTGTCCAGAATAGCCCATGGAATCAATGCAGAGACTCGTCTGTCACTGCTGTTTTTCAGGAATCAGTCTTACGCTCTCGACTCTTCCATGATCACCACAGCATCTGCTCTGGATACATTAGACATTGACAGCACACAGTATGTCAGTAATAGCATGTCACATTTATAGCATTTACTAGAGTCTCTGTGAAAAGAGAAAAAATATCTTTTTTAAATAAAAAAGTCAAATTAAAGACCACAATTACTGTATAATAATGTAGAACAATTTAACTGTATTATTTTAGCATTAATATTATTTTTATTCAGTACTCCCTGACATGTAGGTAGATAAATTAAATACAAAATAAATAATTTAACAAAATTAATTTAAAGGTGATGATGTACAGAATATATGAGCTTGCTGACCTTACCTGTGAGAGTCCAACTTGTCCTTTCTTGGGTAAAAGAGAAACTCATTATTTTTTACCCCTTTTATACATTTTGGGACAGTAACATCAGAATCAGCCAGAGAAATCAGGAACAAATGAGAAATAAGCTAAATTATTATAAAATGTTTTACACAACATAAAAATGCAATCACTATGCAACTAAAGCACATTAAGTGGTCAAGATTACACAAAAAGGCAGCAAAAATAAACTTTTAAAAAGTATTTTTATACAGTTTTTCTTAAATTCATCTCTAGTGAAATAAAGAAATAAATACAGGGCTGTAACGAAGTGTGAATAAAACAAATATCAGATATTTGTACACATCTGTATTTACAAATACACATTAATTAAAAAAAGATAAGGAATTGTCAGATTGGATTGAAAAAATATTTAAATTATTTGAACTAATTAATTGGGTAATTCACCTTAAAATTATCATTTTGTTATTTACTCACCCTCACATTACAAACAAACCTGTATATAAAGTAACAAATAAAGAGTTGTTATAACATTAACATTACTTGACGATAGTAAGAGAACACATTCAGTTGGTTGGGAACATGAATGTTATACGATTGAATTAAACACGATATAAAAACATAAAAAAAAGAGATTGAGGTGAATACCACACATTCACAAACGTGTTTTGCATTTCACTTCATCTGTGCTGTCCAGTACAAATTCCCCATTTTTTAATGTATTTGCAATGACTTGTATCTATTACACTCACCTGAATACTTAAGTTCACATTTGGGGGCGCATGCGCGGAAAGCATGGAGTAGTCGAGTTTTTTTGAGCTGCTCTCTGATAACATTGATTTTTAAATATAACTCTATCTTTCGTGTCTTTACTCTATTTAATAACTATCAGTCATATCTTGGATCTATTCTTAATAGTTGGAAGTAGGATTTCACTTATTTTCGTAACTTTTTGGGTGTTTTTGCTGACTTTTCCTGATCCATCGCGTGTTCGATCATGGCGTCTAGAAAGCCTTCAAAAACCGTGGCTTCTGTCAGGGATGAAGTCGCCGCGTGTGACACTCTATCCCAGGCGAATGTGAGTGTTATACTGGCTGCAATAAACTCGCAAGGCGACGATCTGAAGAAATTAATAGACGAGAAGATGACCGCTTTGAGTGGTCGACTGGATACACTGGATGCGGCGATGGCTAATTTGCAGTCGGAACAAGCTGGCTTTAATCTGAAATTAGTGGATGTGGAAGATGCACTGAATGAGGTGGACCGGCGCGTCGGAGAAACTGAAAAGAAGTGCCAGGAACTGCAAGCTGAGAATAAATCACTATGGACTAAGCTGAATGACCTGGAAGGCCGATCTCGAAGGCTTAAATTAAAATTCGTTGGAATAACTGAAGGGGAGGAACAGGGCCGCACTTCGCGGTTCATCTCGGACGTGATCACCGAGCTATTTGGCAGCGAACATTTCCCAAAGCCCGTCAAAATCGATCGGGCACACCGTGCCCTACTGCCCAAGCCATCTGCGGGTCAAAGACCCCGCACTATCATTGCAAGAGTTCATCATGATCGGGACAAAGATTTAATTCTTCGCCTGAGCAGGGAGAACTTTCCGCTGAAGTACAAGGGCAGCCAGATATATATCTTTCCTGACTACACTCCCGAGGTCACTGCGCAGCGCCGAGCTTTTGGTCCAATCACGCGAGCTTTACGCGCAGCTGGCGTGAAATGGTCGCTGCGCTTTCCAGCAAAATTAAGGATTACTCATAATGGAAAGTCGCTGTCATTCGCATCTCCTGAAGATGCAAAAAAGTTTGTGGATGACCTTCCTAATGTTTCGTTCTGATCCCAGGTCAGAATAGTTTTACGACCATTGCACCTGGATGTTTATGACTGTGACTGATAGTTTTTTTTTTCTCTTCTCATGGACCAATGACTATGACACGCGAGGTAGAGGACTTATAACATTACTTGCAGAGAGTGGACCCTCTCGAGTTTTTTTTTTCTTTCCTTCCCTTACTGAAGGTTGCTATTTTTTATTTTTAAGTTTATTTGTGTGGCTGCTATTTTTTCTTTTAAAAGACCTAGGTAAGATTTGTGCTCTTTGCTTTGTCCTCTTGCTGGCTCCGTGAAGATGGGGGAAAAACGCTGTTCTGCATTGGGGTTTGGGGTGGGGTTGGGGTTGTTATCATATTGTTTTTTGTTGCACCAATTGTTTACGGCACTTTCAAGTTTTCGTGTGAATAAGCTGGATGGCTTTTCTGATGTTTTCTTTCTGATTGTTATATTAATGATTGTCAGAAAAACAGAATATGAATGTTAATTTTGTCAGTTGGAATGTAAGAGGAATGGGGCACCCGATAAAACGTGGCAAGGTGTTTGCACATTTAAAGTCTTTATCAGCTGATATAATTTTTCTTCAAGAGACTCATATTAGAGCTAATGAACAGTTAAGACTGCGGGCAAACTGGATCTCTCAAGTATACCAAGCAACATTTTCTTCCAAGGCAAGAGGTGTGGCTATTCTTTTCAAAAAGTCGATTCCATTTCGCTGTCATTCAGTAACATCAGACCCAGGGGGCAGATATGTTATTGTATCGGGCTGTATTAACAATGTTCCTATCACATGTGTTAATGTGTATGGGCCCAACATTGATGACCCGGCTTTTTTTAGGAAATTATTTGGACTCCTTCCAGATACCAATGCTACTAACGTAATAATCGCTGGAGATTTCAATTGCTATTTAGATTCTTATCTTGACCGATCTTCAGCTCGTGTTCCTTCTCCTATCCAGTCTGTTGGGGTTCTAAATAGTCTTATTAAGTCCATGAATTTTATGGATGTGTGGAGATTATTGAATCCTACTGGTCGGGATTACTCTTTTTTTTCTCAAGTTCACAAATCTTACTCTCGCATAGACTATTTTATTATTGACTCCAAAATCATAAAAGACGTTGTCCACCCTAAATACCATAACATCCTAATTTCAGATCATAGCCCAGTCTCACTAGGTTTAAGACTGTCTTTACCAAAGAACCAATATTGTTGGCGTTTTAACCCCAATTTGCTAATGGATAAACAGTTTACCTCATTTCTTTCAAATCGGTTGAATCAATTTTTAGAGACCAATGATAAAGGGGACGTATCTGACTCATGTTTGTGGGAAACTTGTAAAGTAGTTTTGAGAGGACATATTATTGCTTTTGAATCTGCACGTAAAAAAGAAAGACGCAAACGGCTATTTGAGATTGAAAATATCCTTCCTTCCTTGGAAAAAGCTTTTCAAGAATCCAAAGCACAATCAGACCTTAATGCAATTTTAAAATTGAAATATGAACATAATTCAATTCTAAGTGAACAGGTCTCTAATGTACTATTGAAGCTTAAACAGAAACATTTTGAACTTAGTGACAAAGCAGATACACTTCTTGCTCGTCAGCTAAAAGGGGTGCAGGCCAGTCGGGCCATTCATCAAATAAGAGCTCAAAATGGCCATTTAGTAACGCATCCTAAAGAAATCAATGACTGCTTTACAGAATTTTATAAGCATCTTTATTCTTCAACCAGTTCAGTGATGAGCGACATGGGACATAGCTTTCTCAATAAAGTGAATTTTCCAAAGCTCAGTGATAGTGCCAAAAAGGAACTAGAACAACCTTTTTATCTTAGTGAAGTTCTGGGGGCAATTAATTCCCTTCCCAATGGAAAGGCCACAGGTCCAGATGGGTACGGAAGTGACTTTTATAAAGCAAATGCATCTGCATTGGCTCCTCTACTGCTTCGTATGTTAAATCATTCAATTGAGCTGAATAAGTTTCCTGACTCTTTATATGAAGCATATATATGTCTTTTGAAAAAAAAAGACAGAGATGATACTGAGCCCGCTAATTATAGACCAATTAGTCTTCTTAACAGTGATCAAAAGGTTATCGCAAAAATTTTGGCTACTCGATTAAACAAACATGTGCATTCACTAATTCATTCCGATCAAACTGGCTTTATTTTAGGAAGATTCTCCTTCTGTAACTCACGCCGCCTATTAAACATTTTATACAACAATCAGTCAAAAAAATCTAAGGCTGCAATCCTCTCTCTGGATGCAGAGAAAGCCTTTGACCGAATTGAATGGATTTATATGTTTTCCGTTCTAAAGCGATTCGGCTTTGGAGAAAATTTTATCAGGTTGATTAAAATGCTTTACTTGGCTCCTAAATCTGCAATTCTCACAAATTCTGATCGATCTGCGTTTTTCCAGCTACAGCGAGGAACCCGACAAGGATGTTGTTTAAGTCCGCTGCTGTTTGATTTGGCCCTAGAACCCTTGGCTATATACTTACGTACCCATTCTGACATTCAAGGAGTGCCTTGTGGAAAATCCGAGGTCAAATTATCTTTGTATGCAGATGATTTAATATTATTTTTAAATGACCCAACCACTGCTTTTCCACATTTAATGGAAACACTTAATATTTTTGGTTCCTTTTCCGGTTATTCAGTTAATTGGGGGAAAAGTGTGTTCATGCCACTGGGGGATGGCTTAGACTCTGGATTTTTGAAATCTCTGCCCATTAAAATTGTAGATAATCATTTCACTTACTTAGGATTAATTATCCCCAAACATTTTAAGGATATTTATAAATTAAATTTTCTAGAGGCTATTAACAAATTAAAATTATCTATTGAGAAATGGAGGATTCTTCCATTATCATTAATAGGTCGAATTAATGCCATCAAGATGGTTATTTTGCCTCGTTTTCTTTATCTTTTTCAGAATTTACCCATATTTCTTCCAAAATCCTTTTTTAAATTCTTAGATTCTGTGATTTTTCCATTCATTTGGGGATATAGGCCACACAGAATTTCAAAACCTCATTTGCAAAAATCTAGGGAAGTGGGAGGGCTAGCGCTGCCCACATTCCGTCAATACTACTGGGCAGCTAACATGAGGGCTATGATGTTTTGGCATGAGTGTGATCAAGTTGCTTCCGATCAGTTAGATACATGTCCTAAGTGGCTACATTTTGAGGTTTGATCAGTTGGTAACAGTTGTTTATCTGCAATGTTGTGGTCAAAATCTCTATCACTGAAAAAGGTTCAATGCAAGAATATTATTGTTCTTAATTCTATTAAAATTTTAAATCAAGTGAAAATGGCGTTAAAGATTGAATATCCCTCCATTTATTTACCTATCTGCAAAAATCATGATTTTGTGCCCGGGCAACTTGATAAGATCTTTACTTTTTGGAGTGACAAAGGACTGCGTTCAGTGAAGGATTTTTATGTAGATGACAAACTGGCCACATTTGAATACTTATATAAAACTTTTGGCCTTTCACAATCACACTTTTTTCGTTATTTACAGGTGCGTCATTTTATCAAACACAATTTTTCTCAGTGCAAGGAAGTCTCTCTTGATCATGGTCTATACAAGCTTTTGAGGCAGTGCCCAATGGAGAACCATTTAGTGACCAAATTTATAAATCTGTTTGCCTCTAACGTTTCGGTCTCTACTGTACACCTTAAAGATTCTTGGGAGAGGGAATTAGGAATTGACATTTCATCCTCTACTTGGGAGGAGGGTCTGAGTCGTATTCATTCTTGCTCTGTAAATGTAAGACTACAGCTCATACAATTTAAAGTGATGCATAGATTACACTATACTAAAGCCAAACTTAATAAGCTGTATCCTTCTATCTCCCCTTTGTGTGATAAATGCAAAGGCGCAGTCGGGACCTATGGTCATATATTCTGGTCCTGTCCAGAAGTATCTGAATTTTGGAAAAGTATCTTCGGACTTTACTCCCAGGCTTTTGAAATGGACATTAAAATTGATGTGGAAATAGCACTGTTTGGATTTTCAGACCAGGCTCTAACTTGGCCAAAATATCAACAACTCTCCCTTATGTTTGGCATGGTGCTGGCCAAGAGAGTGATTCTGATGGAGTGGAAATCAACGACACCTCCAAATTTTTTTAAATGGTTAGCTGAAATGGTTTCGGCCCTCAAGCTGGAAAGGTTACGTTTCTCTAGATTTGGTAAACAGAAGTTGTATGAAAAAATATGGGCCCCTTTCCTTAGATGTATAGGTTAATAATGTTTCTGTAATAATTTTCTCCTTCCTTTTTACATGTCATTCTATTTTGTTTCTTATTCCATTACTCTGACTGAGTTTTTTTTTCATTGTTTTCTTTTTTTTGATGGTGCTGTATATTTGCTGTATTTTTTGCTAGTGTTTTGGTGCATGTTCTAGTTAGTATTAGGTAATAACACCGAGACAATTTTGTTAACATATATACATGATGTACACTGTTTGGTGTTATGTTTTTACAAAAACTTCTATAAATAAAGTAAAAAAAAAAAAAAAAAGTTCACATTTGGTATCAATCCAGCATAAGAGCTCCATCCTTTTAAAGACAGCGTCCTCTCTGGTCTCCAGCACAGACACACAAATTGAGTCTGCAACACACCATATTAGAGATGGCTGCTTGTGCTTCTATACATTTCTTGTTTAACCCCCAAAACAAACCATCAGGTACAAAATTAAATGTAGACTTTACCTTAAGTTCCAGAGTGCAAAAGGTATCTTCAGCATACTTCAAATTCAGACCATATCCAGTTGTAAAATTCAGATGAGGTCCCATGACCACTTGACCCTCCAATGAATAAGACTGTTTGTTTGATGTTGTATTGCTGGGAAAAGAGAGACTGAGTTTGTGAATAATTAAATTTGTTTGTAAAAATAAATTTGACATTCCATACACTGCCTATTAAAATGGCAAGTAAAATTGCCAATAAACACAAAAACTATAGTTTAAAAAATCTTTGTCTATTATTCACTCAGCACTGAGTAGCCAAATAGCCTAGCTGTGGTTGTTTTTAACACCATATTTTTTTTTAAATGTAGGAACTATTAGAGGAAGAAAAAGAGTTTGTACATGAAACTGCTCACAACAAATCTGTGAACAACTTGATATTTAAAAATCTAATAAAAATGAGGAAGACATCAACATTACCTTGAACAATCAAGCGAGGGGTGCTTGGTAGCATCACACTTTTTCAACATCCATGGCTGTGGCGCAAGGCTGCAAAAACTGATAAATATAATAAGAGTAGAATAAGACTCAACATTTGACTCTGTATGAGTTAAAATGTGTGCACAAATCATTCCTTGTCCCCATCAATTTCACTTTGAATAGGCAATATATATTTGTTGGTTTAGATGGTGATCATGACTTTGGGTTATATTTGTGTTCAGGATATACACTCACCATGCACTATAGCAATCACGTACACCTAAACACCACAAAAAATAAAATGTACAGTGACTCTACAATAAGTTCACATTAGTAAATGTTAGTAATGCATTAAAATTACCACTAAGAAATAGACAATGACATATGTTAATGTTAGCTTAAAAATACAACTGAATGGGGTATATGCACACAGACTTTTAATTTTCAGTCAGCCAGCCCAAGTGCATCACTGCCAATATGAAAATCTGAAAAATCTTAATGTTTCTAAATGTTTAAATGCTAAATAATTATTCACTGTATATTAACTACTATTATGTTACAAAACAAAAACAACTGACCACTGTTATGTGGTTAATTTACTTTGCATTTGCCATAATCTATAACAATAACATTTTATTGGCTGATAATGATGGTCATAATGACTACGTGAAGGCCAGCTTACCTTAACTTTATTCTGCATGGTCACTTCAATGTTGTGCTGAAATTAAGAATGCAGTTAACACTAATTTAATTAAAGTTAGGAGAAATTACCTTTCTTTTTTTCATAATGACGCTTACCTTAACTTATCCCTCATGGTCACGGGAAGTACTTCACCTTCACTTCAATATTGTGCTGAAATAGAAAGAGCAGTTAACAGTTAAAGTTAGTAATGGGCGATATAAACGATATGCGATATAAACGATACAAAATTGGCCTACGATAGAGATTTTAATTCTATTATCACGATAATGCATGTTTGATGACGCAATCTACCCGCGAAATTAAGAGCAAAGCCGGCCGCGTATCCAATCTAGACTTTACCCCATTCGGTGCAATGCATTGCTTAGCAACGTATACAAAACAATATAAAGACCGCTTGACGTGAAAGTAAATAAAAATGCGCTATATTAATGTGCATATCGCATTTCCGGCTGGCCGCGTATCCAATCTAGACTTTACCAACCGGACATGTCCGAGATTCTGCTTTTGCTTTCGATATTAATTGTATTCATTTTTGCATTACTTTATACGCAAACTTTGGCTGGTGCATCTCAATCTCTCAGCAGCACCAACACTACAGCAGACAGAGGGAGAGAGAGAGAAAGCAGATTTGACCTGTCAGTGGTGCTCACTGAAAAGAAATAAACTTTTTTTTTTTAAAAATTTGTTTGTTAAATAAAAATAACAAATCAATAAGAAATTATTCTGTTGCTGAAGGTCATTAAAGTTATATAGAAAAGATGGTGTTACTTTGGGGCAGAAGGAAAGAATGAAAGAATTTTCTTTATTTAAAATAGCCATGCCTAATACTGGAAGTATAGCCCTAAAGTATAGTCCTTTATTAACAAGACACCAGTTTTAATTTCATTAAGAGATCAAAATTTTTAAAAAACCAAATGCGTTACCTTAGGCTGCAGGTTAGAAATATGTTTTTATTTAAAGTATCTGCAATACACAATTTTATTTGACTAATTAAAACTGGAAGTATTTTCAGTACAGTGTAAGTTCCTTAACTAAAAAGACACCAGCTTTTTTTTGTACTCTGCAACTTGGCATTTAGGAACCAATGACTTAAAAGAAAAGTCTTTCTTTCTAAAAGGCACTACATTTATTTATTTATCTGCAACATTGTGTTGTTTAATTACAGTTTTGCTTTTGCACAATAAATGTTCTCAAAATGACATGCAAAGTTTCTTTGTTTCTTAAAAAAAAAATAGCAGTTTGGCTTTTCTTAGGGTCTATGTAACCTGTTCTGAAATGGTTCTATTATAATTTATATATCGCAATATATATCGTTATCGCAGGAGGCTGCAATGTATATCGCAATATGGATTTTAGGCCATATCGCCCATTAAAGTTAACAGAAAATTACCTTTCTTTTTTCAGGAACTAACGTTATACTAAAACAAATTCAAGAGCACTAACGTACAAGCACCAACTGTAAATTTCTTCTTTAAAAATGGCGATTAACCCGTCTGTTAACGAATACCATGGCATAAGAACCTAACGTTACAACTAAAGCTATCTTACTTGGTTAATTTGTAACGGCCGCTTAATGTTTGATGTACAGTGTATACAAATGTCATGTCCCCTTTAAGATGACTCCTTCTATGGTTGTTTTACCTTTTGCATGGAAGCACGCATGCGCGGGAGCTCAGTTCAGTTCCAGCGAGCTCTGAGGAGAAGTGTGAAATGGTCGCTCTACCGCTGTTTAATTATTTTGATAAAATCATATTCTATTTTGCGACGGATGTTTGAGTGTTTTTTATTTCCTTTTGCCCACTCATGGTCGTTGACTGGCATGTGTGTAGTCGACAGCGCTAAGGAGAAACGCATAAAGGCTGATAAGCAGAGCGATATAGTTTCTGTCTCTTTTTTTCCCTTTTTCCTCCGGGTAAACACTGAGACACCTGGCACCCGTCACAAATTGGCGCCCGAACCACTGGATTCTACCAGACCATCTTCTGTCTTCTCTGGCATCGAGGATCGCTGATTTCGCCGAGAGGTTGCATTTCTTCCCCGTGAGCGGCAGCTGACGGACCGTGTCACATAGCTCGCGTCATTGAACACGGAGAGCACGCGGTCGATGTGTGATAAACACAGGTACTGTAACATGTTTTTCGACGGATATCCTATTTCTCTCGCTAATCAACAGGGTGTTTGCTGTTACGGGAGCTTTTTCTAATTTTTGAACGATTCTTTTGGATGATTTATTTTTTTTGTTTGGGGATCTGTGAACTGCTGTTTGGGAACTAAAGTGAACTGCGTCATAACTTATCTGCGGGACTGTTTTTTGTTAATACGGACGTGTTTTTTTTTGCGATCACCGTCTGTTTACTGGACAGGGAAAGCCAAAAAGAGGACTTCAACTTATTTCTCTTTTTCCGATATTGTTTTTTTGGGGACTTTTTTTTCCCCCCAGCATTAACTGACTGTGTGAAAAAAAAAAGAAAAAAAAGAAAAAGCAAGACTTTTTGATGGGTTGTTTACACATTTATTGGACTTTGTGGTGAACTTTATTTTTTTATTTTTGTCCTATGGCATTTACAGTGTTATTCTGTTTGTGTGAAAATGGGGGATTGCGGCTAATTTGGGACTAACATAGAAAAAAAAAAAAAAAAAAGGGAAGAATTTAAGTGAGAGTTCGCACACGATATTTCGCTGTTTATATATTGGTTATATATTTTTGTGTACAGTGCTATTTGAAAGGGGTTTTAACAGTTCTTCAGTTATTAGTTTTTTGTGATAGTATCATGGCTACTCGCCCTGGATGGCAGTTAGACCTCACAGACTGTTCATCAGACGATGACTTTCCTCAACGAAGGGAGAATTTGCAGGAGTCGGAGAGTGATTTAAGGGCTGAAGTCCAACTGTTACGTGCAGAGGTGACAGTGCTGCAAAAGTGTCTGCGTGACTCCATTGACCTACAAAAAGGTATGCTAGACCAATTAGTGCATCATGACTGTACCACATCTGTTGCTCCACAGACAGTCCCCCTGGCCAGTTCAACACCGTATGGGGTGGCTCATTTGCCACCAGCAGCCTCAAGGTCAGTGCCAGTTAATGTCGCCCATAATGCTGCACCCACACTTGGTCAACCACGTGGAGGGGATATAAGTGCCGCAACAACTGCACTTACCTCTTTACTTTATCAGTCACGACTTGAACCGCCAGTGTTTGCTGCGGATGGTTCCTTAAATCCAGAGGAATGGCTTCAATCGCTGAACGTTTATAGAACCTCTATGGATCTCACAGATGCCCAAATTCTAATGGAACTTCCACGTTTCCTGTCAAAGGAGCCAAGGAAATGGTATACTGTCCTTAGCACTCATGTGACCACCTGGGCCCAGTTCTGTGAGTTTTTTAGGACTGTCTTTCTTCCGGGCGACAACCAAGAACGTATCTGGAGGGGGATTCTGGACCGCATGCAGGGGCCAGAAGAGCCCCTTCCAACCTTTGTGGCTCACATGTTGGGTGAATTTCGGAAACTGAAGTCCCCTCCAACTCCACAGGAGCAAGTTGATTTGATAAGGAAACATGCACTGGAAAAATATAGAGTCGCACTCTATGGCACCCCCATGCCTACTGTCATGGACCTTCTGTTGAGGGCCCACGAGCTTCATGCTGTTTTGGGTCCTAGTGTTGGGTGTCTGCCTCAGAGACAGTCGAATAAGATGCCCCCTAGAGAACTCTACTGTTTTCGGTGTTCCTTGCCTGGTTTTACTTCTCGTAATTGCCCAAATTGTGGCCCGAAACCGAGGACAAGTCAAGCTGGTCTAGTATCTGTTGAACAGTCAGATAACACCGATGCAGTTCATTACACTGTTGAGACAGATAGGCCAACCCAGGCCATTGGGGATGGAAATGTGGCCTCTGGTTTAGTGCCTAGGGGAAACTTCAGGGGGGGGAGGACGTACAGTCGGGGCATTCCTCCCTCCGGAAGATAAGTGAGCCTCGTTTCCCTAATGCTGATATGGCTGTGCAGCCAACATTGTGTCATGTGAATGATGTTGTTTCTATGTCCTCTTGGAACACCCCATTCAGGGTAAAAATAAATTTTCATGGACGTGCTCTAGAGGCAACCCTTGACACTGGCGCTTCTCTGTCTGCTATACAGGCAGAGGTTGTTCAGTATATTTCAAAGAGTGACTCAAGTTGGAAACCATGGTCTTCAGCTCCTATTCAACTTGCTGATGGTGCTCCTTGTTGCCCACTGGGTTTGATATGGCTTTCATTTGGGTTTTTGGGCCAACGCTTCTATCATCGATTTGCCGTCATTCAAACACTTTCTTCGCCCGTCATTTTAGGGATGGACTTTATGTTGAGATCAGGAGTCACAATGCATATCCCGTCCAGGACAGTAATGTTGGGGGATGAACCTGTTGCCCTGGAGGAGTTGGAGGGTCCAGAGGTAACACGGCCTAGTGTTAACCTGTCATGCTTAGGGGTTAGTTCCCCTACCCTATCGGACAAAGTGGAAGAAGCATCCTTAAATAGTGAGCAGAAAAGTGAGCTGATGCGAGTTCTAGAGTCTTTCGCTGGATTGTTTGATGGACATTTGGGACACACCTCTCTCGTGGAGCATGAGATTAATACAGGCGATGCCAAACCGGTTCATCTGGCTCCATACCGCACATCTCCTGTTAAAAAAGAGCTTATTGAGTCGCAAATCAAAGATATGTTGCAAGAAGGTATAATTGAGCCTGCCTCTGGTCCTTGGGCAGCCCCAGTCGTAATTGTCCCAAAACAATCAGGTGAGCCAAGATTCTGTGTGGACTATCGGGCTCTGAATAAGCTCACGGTTAAAGACTCTTATCCTCTACCGAGGATTGATGAGTCCCTTGACTTCCTGGCTCGAGGAAACTTCATTTCTACCATTGATTTGGCGAGGGGATACTGGCAGGTAAAGGTGGCGGAGAGCTCAAGACCAAAAACTGCATTTGTGTCCCACTGTGGCCTTTTTCAGTTTCGAGTTCTACCCTTTGGACTTTGCAATGCGCCCGCCACCTTCCAAAGATTGATGAACACTGTTTTGGCAGGTCTTGTCTATAAAACTTGTGCTGTCTACTTAGACGATATTGTTGTGGCATCCCCTACTTTCCAACAACATCTTACTGACCTGACGGAGGTTCTGTCAAGGCTGGAATCTGCAGGCCTGTCCATTAAGCTTTCTAAATGCCAGTTCTGCAGGAGTGAGCTTACGTTTCTGGGCTACAACGTATCTTCAAAGGGTATCATGCCAAATGAGGAGAAAGTGAAGGCAGTAACGAATTTCAAAGCTCCAACTACTGTAAGAGAAGTCAGACAGTTTCTAGGCCTTACTAGCTACTACAGACGTTTCATTGTTGACTATGCTCGCCACGCAGAGCCTCTTTTTGCACTTACAAGAGTGGATGTTCCTTTTGTGTGGTCTAGTGATTGCCAGACAGCCATGAATTATCTCAAGGAGAAATTAACATCAGCACCCATTTTGAGGTTCCCAGACTTTTCTCTTCCTTTCTTTATCCATACGGATGCGTGTGATGTGGGGCTTGGCGCAGCTCTTATGCAAAGAGATAGTGAGGGTCAAGATGTGGTGGTGGCCTATGCAAGCCGGGCACTTCACAAATCTGAGAGACCATATTCCACACCAGAAAAAGAGTGTTTGGGTGTAATATGGGCCCTTGAACATTTTCGGCCATATATAGAGGGCCTACATGTCACAGTGTTCTCTGACCACAGTAGTTTGAGATGGCTAATGTCTCGTTCAAATCCCTCTGGCCGGCTGGCTCGGTGGTCTCTGAGACTACAGGACTTTGACTTTGAGATTGTTCATAAACCTGGGAGCAGTAACAAAGTGCCTGATGCTCTTTCTCGCAACCCTGTGGCGTCTAGTGTTGAACCCGTTGGACTTCTCCCACACTACGCAATTATTGGCAGCCTTGACCTACGCACTTTACCCCCCGTGATTTTTGCGGATAGGGAAAGCCTTCGACAGCTGCAATTAAATGACCCAGTCACAGGCAAGCTAATGCAGATGTTGGAACAAGAGGATGACAAAAGAGGCGAAGAATTGTCAGACTTTGTAGTTCAGGATGGACTCCTGTACTTTGTGGATAACAAAGCGTCCTGCAGTCTTCACCCCATGAAACGCCTAAAATTGTATGCACCTACAGCTATGAGGAGAAGTCTGCTAGAATACTATCATGACCATCCATTGGCTGGACATTTGGGCATGACAAAAACACTGGCGAGACTCAAGCTCCGGTTTTACTGGCCTGCACTATCGTCTGATACCAAACAGTTTGTCGCTTCCTGTACAGTCTGCCAATTCTCTAAACCGAACCAAAGTAAGCCTGCTGGATTTATGATCCCCATACGTCCGCAAAAACCATGGGAGTACACAGGGGTGGACTTTGTAGGCCCTTTACCACGCACACCCTGTGGTAACGCTTACATCTTAGTTTTTGTGGACTATTTTACGAAGTGGGTTGAGGTTAGTGCGGTGAGAGAGGCCACTGCTCAAGTTGCGGCCAGCAAGTTGCTAAGCGAGGTCTTTGCACGACATGGTGCGCCCACATATTTGATCTCTGACAGGGGATCTCCATTCGTCAGTGAACTTTTCAGGCATGTGCTTGGTGCCCTGGGCTCTGAGCACAGACTCACAACTGCCTATCACCCCCAGACGAATGCGACTGAGCGGGTGAATCGTTCGTTGAAAACTGCCATACGGGCCTACATTGGCAACAAGCACACCGTTTGGGATCGTTACCTGCCCCAAATTTGTTTTGCCCTAAGAACAGCCCACCATGAAAGCACTGGACACAGTCCATCCATGTTGCTGTATGGTCGAGAACTGAATACTCCTCTTGATATTATTACCCAACCTAACTGTGATGGAACAGAGGAGCCGGGTGTCCCATATCCTGAGAGCTTAGAGTCTTCGATCCGTGAGGCTCATGATCATGCTGCATCCATTTTGGAAGCCAGTCATTCCAAAAGAAAGAAATATTATGACAAAAAACGTCGGCCTGTCTCTTACTCTGTGGATGACCTAGTCAGAGTAAAAACTCATCCGAGGTCAGATGCTCTGGCAAACTTCACTGCAAAATTGGCACCTGTCTATGCTGGCCCTTACCGTGTTACGCAGAAGCTGTCAGACCTAAACTACAGACTTACTGATGTGAATACAGGAGTAGACGCAGGGGTGTTTCATGTTGTGAATATGTTGCCTTTTCATACATGGAACCCTCTGGTTGCGCAAGAAGTAGAACCTGAGTCAAGTTCAATTACAGGGGCTTCATCTGACAATCTCTTGGGGGAGGGAATCCCCGTGAGAACTTATGGTGGCTCCACTTCATTAAACTCAGCAGACGAGAATTACAGATCAGACTCTGAGGCTGCTGGAGTTTCTGATCTATCATTACATGGGGACAATGTTAATTGTTTGCCTGACATGCAAGTTGATGGGGCGACTCAAAACATTGACATGACGGATGGGGGTAGTGGTTTTGTCAGACATAACTATGACCTTAGACCACGACGTGCACCACGAATTACGACCGATTGGTCGACAAATAGATGGACAAATACATATCACACAGACAAATTGGACCTTAAATAGTGGCTTTGTTTGGGGGATGTAGTGTCATATTTTTGTGGACATTTAAAGTTTAAAATCTACCTAACAGGTTGTGAATTTTTCTTGATATGTTCTACATACTGTTCTACTGGGTAAAGAGTTGCTAAGAGTACGGTCTGAATTCTGTACTGTATTTATGGTTTATGGTTATATATATTTACATTTATATTCATAATGTTTTTGTACTTGAATTTTTTTTTATTATTTTGTGTAAAAGGGGACAGGAAAAGCAGCTTTACTAATTATGTGTTTGGATTCACTATCATGTATGTTAGTGTGTAACCAACTTTTGCATAATTCTCGGTTTGGGTAGCTTGACAACATTTCATGTATGGAATTGTCATTGTGTTATTGGGCTCAGTAGTGTACGGCTGAGGTCAGCCTTATTTGCCGGGGGGGAATCTGTAACGGCCGCTTAATGTTTGATGTACAGTGTATACAAATGTCATGTCCCCTTTAAGATGACTCCTTCTATGGTTGTTTTACCTTTTGCATGGAAGCACGCATGCGCGGGAGCTCAGTTCAGTTCCAGCGAGCTCTGAGGAGAAGTGTGAAATGGTCGCTCTACCGCTGTTTAATTATTTTGATAAAATCATATTCTATTTTGCGACGGATGTTTGAGTGTTTTTTATTTCCTTTTGCCCACTCATGGTCGTTGACTGGCATGTGTGTAGTCGACAGCGCTAAGGAGAAACGCATAAAGGCTGATAAGCAGAGCGATATAGTTTCTGTCTCTTTTTTTCCCTTTTTCCTCCGGGTAAACACTGAGACACCTGGCACCCGTCACAAATTCTGTTAAAAGACGTGCACTGTACAGAAATATACACAAAACAATCATTTTCAACACTTACCGTGGATGAATTCGTTGACTGAGACATCGACGGTTATGGTTCAAATGAGGCGTTGCCTGTGGTGACGGACGCTTGTTTCCGGTCGAGTCGAATCGGCTCGGTTCTATGAATCGGCTCTCTTAAGTGAATAGTAAAGATTCGAATCCGCCTGAAGATGATTCCTTTTTGTATAATAATGTGATACAACAATATGATTCATTAATCATTACTATTTCATTACTATTACTGCTCGGCCACACGCATTGTATACACTGATTCTATGTTGATAAGTTTGAGCTTGTGAACACGTGTGATAATTCCCGAACAAGCAGTTCAATCTGATTCAATGTCAAGCGAGTGCTCAACCGAACTAGTGCAAAAGTGAAATAGTTTTTTTGGTTTATTTTTAAAGATTTTGTGTTATTTTAAATGAGTCGATAGCGCAGATTCCTAACCTCTAGGTGTGTTTAACAGTCTTTGGTTTCATGAATCAATTATTTTTGTTACAGTTTATCACGTTTTGGCTAAGCACAAAATTATGTTTATTAAAAATGTCATATTTACATGATAATCTTATAGATTTAAATAAAGGTGCACCCAAAAATGAATATTTAACATTCATGTTTCAAACCTGGATGATTTATGGATTTAAAGTTATTTTTGAAGATGTTGGTAGCCAAATTGTATTTGGGGCTGCAATAACATTCGGTTAAAATTTTATATATATATATATATATATATATATATATATATATATATATATATATATATATATATATATATATATATATATATATATATATAGTGCCTGTACTATTGTTTTAATTTTTATGCTAAAATAAAAAGTTTGAATTCCTATAACTAATGTGCAAAACATATAGCCCTTTTTCACAGTAATTTGCTGTAATCATGCTGCCATCCTCAATGTCGCAATAAAATTTTGAATACAACATATTGTGAATTTTTACAGTTAAATCCTGTAAAGGGATACTTATGTAATTTACTGTGAAAAATTACAGTAACGTTGTGAATATCTGGGATTTTTTAACAGTGTATGTTTGCACACTATTTACAAATGTTCTAAATAGATATTTGTTTTATTGTCAGCATCAACAGCATCTCTCTTATACATTCATTCATTCATTTTCTTTTCGGTTTAGTCCCTTTACTAATCCAGGGTCGCCACAGCGGAATGAACCGCCAACTTATCCAGCACGTTTTTACGCAGCGGATGCCCTTCCAGCCGCAACCCATCTCTGGGAAACATCCACACACACTCATTCACACTCATACACTATGGACAATTTAGCCTACCCAATTCACCTGTACTGCATGTCTTTGGACTGTGGGGGAAACCGGAGCACCCAGAGGAAACCCACACGAATGCAGGGAGAACATGCAAACTCCACACAGAAACACCAACTGACTTAGCCGAGGCTCGAACCAGCGACCTTCTTGCTGTGAGGCGACAGCACTACCTACTGCGCCACTGCGTCGCCTCTTATACAGTAATGAGTTATTTACAAATGTTTTAAATGGGCTTTTAATGCATTTGACATATTTTATTACTTTCTAAAAGTAGAATGAACTTAAATGCATGAAGTAAACAACTTCTGTTTATTTAATAATGTGCTTTGAACATTCTTACAAAGTTCATTTTCAAAGCATAGTTAAAATAATACTAAAATATATTACCATCAAATGCTAAATAAATACACTTAAATAAACTAAGCATTTAATTAAAGTGCATTTTTCTGAAATATATTTTTAGAAAATATACTAAATTACAATTATTTTTAAGTGTGTTAAAGTTATATATAAAAGTATGGTAATAATACACTTTTAATATATTTAAATTAAATATACTTTTTGGTTAGTATACTTTCAATGTACTATTGGAATTAAAAATATATTTGCAATACAATTTAGTATACTTTTTTTTCACCAGGGTAGTCATTTTGTTTCAGCCAGGTTTCAGTGAGACAGAGTGCATTTAGATTGTTATCTGTTATAATTTCATTTATGATAAGTGTTTTAGGTGCTAGTGACCTGATGTTTAGGAGACCAAGCTTTACGAAGTTTGTATTATCACTTTTTATAGGATTTTCAGCTTTTATTCTTAATAGATTTTTTTCTAGAGCACACAGTACGTTTAATTGTTGATCTAATAGCACGAGGTACAGACACAGTCTCTATGGGGTAAGCTAGACATGTGTTAGTGTAATTTAAGTGGGTCGAACAAGAGTCTATATGCATAAAATGTGAATTTTGTTAATTTTTTACTTACTAGTCAGACAGAACGAAGCATCTTAGAGATGTTGTCCGACAGCAGTTCAGCTCCAGCTCGACTAGGGTGCAGCCCGTCAGGACGGAAAAGCCTAGGACGCTCCCAGAAAAGATTCCAGTTATTGGCAAAGAGCAGTTTCTGTTCATTACACCATGTTAATAGCCATTCATTTAGAGCAAAAAGTCTACTGAACCTTTCATTTCCTCGGCGGTAGGTAGGAAGCGGTCCAGAAACGATGAACTGCGTGGTGGGCAAGGTGCGTCGAACCGTCTCGATGAGGCTCCTGAAGTCCCTCTTCAGGATCTCCGACTGGCGGAGGCTGGTGTCGTTCGTCCCCACATGGAGGACTACGACACCGAGGCTCTCGCCAGTGCTCAGGATACTCGGAATCTGTGTAGAAATATTCTTAACGCGAGCACCAGGAAAGCAAAATGTGCATACTTTATTACCTGAAGTGGAAGCAGGACGGACATGGCGGACGATGGAGTCACCGATGATAGCCACATCTTGACCCGTCTCGCGGAGAGGGGCGAAGTGGTTCTCCGTGGAGATCTCGAACACGGGAGGAGGGGACTCTCTGCCCTGGGGCTTCCTGAGCACCCTACGCGGCTGCACCCAGGGGCCGTGGTAGCCGGGTGTCAGCGTGAACGACCCCTGGGCGAACCGCGTCCTAGGCGCGCTGGGCCTGGACAGAGGAACACGCGGGGTTGAGGTAGACGGAGTGTCACGGCTGTATTGTGCACTTACCTCAGATGAGCGAGCTGGAGCGCGGGGCACATCGAGCAAGGCCCTTTGTGCCCTGAGTTCCGCTCGCTTCATCTGCAGAAGACGGATGCGTTCTTCCAGCCGTTCCAGCTCTATGTCCAGCGCCTCCATCGATGTCTCTCCTGCACACAAGGACAGAGACACAAGCGACATCGTACAGGGTAACGAGCAAAGCCAGTAAGTCCTGCCCAGTCCACCTCCCACAGGAGTCTCCACCGCCCCGTCCCCTTCCCAGACTTCTGCAGGAGGCCAAACTTACAGCTCTAACTCCCACGGAGTCGCCCCCAGAGCACTGACTCCCCCGGAGTCAAATATTACCCCCCCGCCCCGGCCAATACATATATCTTCTTTACTTTTTCCAGCGTCAAGTTTCTCAGCATCTCCTATTCTCTCCTTCCAAGCGTTGAGTTTCTCCGCACCTTCTTCCTTTCCTTCCAGCATCAAATGCTTCCGCTCTTTCCTCCAACCCCCACTCTTCCAACTCCTTTACCCTTCCCACCTCTAAATCCCCAACCCCCTTCTAGCGTCGAGTTACTCCGCTACTTTTCTTTCTTCATTGTCGAGTTACTCCGCTATTTTCTTTCCTTCCTTTTAGCGTCAAGTTACTCCGCTACTCTTCCCTATTTTTCGCATAGGCCATCAGAGTCATGACCCCCCCACCCCCCCTGCCCACTTCACCCCCTCTCCTGCTGGAGTCCTCATCTCCCAAAAAAACATACTACGACTCCCGCAGGAGCCCGCCCACCCCCGCTCCAACCCCTGCAGGAGCATCCCTCGCATCCGACTCTGCCGGAGTCAACCACAGCCTCCCACGCCGAATTCTCAGGCTCTCCTAAGAGACTGCTTCCAATGTCTTTCCTTCAGGAGCCTCTCTCCCTTCTCCACCTTCAATTATATCCAGCAGCCGGATATAGCACTGATCCTTAGCTTATTGGGGGGTTTCTTCAATACGTGGCTGCTGTCCCGAGCTAAAAAGCATTTTGGGGAGTTCTCGAGACCACCTGAGCTCAAACTCTCCTCTCGCCCTACAAACGGGAGGAAGCCCCGGGCTCAAGGATATTCTGAGCTCAGGGCTCTCTCCCGGGACAGCATGCCAAACACGCTTTATTACCAATCATCAGCTAAGTGTGAACTCTTGAAGTGTGGTTTGTTTACAAACTAATTTCGAGAGGATCACATGCTTATGATTGAACACAGCTGGTACCGCTTAACTCTGCATATTGCGCCAATCAGATGAACACGGACACACTATAAATTACCAGAGCTCCTTGCTCCAGTCATCTTCGTTTGAAGAATCCCCCCCCTTCCACCCCTACTAGGGATGTCCCGATACAACATTTTAACTTCCGATACGATACTGATATTGCAGCCTTCAGTACTAACCGATACCGATACAAATCCGATATAATAATCCGATATAATAATCAGCACAAATCATGAATACTTTACTTTTACCTATTTCGTTGAGAGTAATGTATGAACGGCTAGATCATACATTAGATTTTTTTTAAGAAGATAAGCATTTCCAGGGCTTGATGCTAACTTTTTTCAGGAGGAGGACATGCGCTCCTAAGTGGAAAAATTTAGGAGCACAGTGAAAATGTATAAAATAAATAGTGTTTTTGCCTAATAAATGTACAAGAGGAGATCTGTAAACAAAGCATTGTCATTCATTTGAAACGATAAGTACACTAGGTTTTATTTTACTGCAACAACAGCTTAAATAGTGTTTAATAATTACAATTTAATCTGTATGGAATTTAGCTAGCGGTCCACAGCAGGTCTGGGATCATATTGCTCTAATGAAGGCCTCTCTAAACTGATCGGAATCAAGTCTTCAGTTGTGGACATGCCTAGGCAGCTTCTTGATGAATTTTTCAATCCAGTTTCGAGCTGAACAATCTCTTTCACACTGGGCAGCAGAAATAAGGAGTTATTGTTATAAGTTATTAAGTTAATAAAAATGTGCAGTATGGTTAGTGCAAACATTCACATGATCAGATCTTTTTAATCTGTGTTTGTATCATAAGATGAGTATGGCTGTATCAATGCTCCCAAACAAAACATTATTTATTTTATAATAATATATATTGTACATATTATCTTTAACATAGATATACTTTTCTCCACATCACATAAAATAATGTGACTTTTAAAATTAATTTTATTTGCATAATATATTGCACAGATTCCACCCTACTTCCCACATGGGAAAAGTAAAGAAAGACAGAACTACAAACTCATGTGCAAAGCTGACACTGTTTATCTGAGCACTTTATCTTTCTGGGCTTTTAAAAGAAGAGTTAAATATGGGAATACCATTCTTTATTTTAAACTGTAATGGCCCTCAGCAACAGAATGATTTCTTATTCTTATTTAACAGACAATTAAAAACAAAAATGTTTATCATTTAACACCTTTTACATGACACTGTTTCTTTTAAGTGAGTTCAAGTAAAAAAAAATGAATAAAAATAAAGAAATCCATTATTTGACTCCTACTATCCATGTGCACCACTGACAGGTCAAATTTGCTCTCTCTCTCTCTCTCTCTCTCTCTCTCTCTCTCTCTCTCTCGCGCGCGCGCATATAAAGTAATGCAAAAACGCAGCTATAGAAAGCGAAAGCACAGTATATAATGAGCTGGATCAGTCTATTTAGTTAAAGGTTTTGTGAACAGGTCGCATCTCTGTGGGTCTGCAGCAGCAGAGCATGCGAGTCTGTGGGGGTGTTCGTTTCTCACGCACACAAAACCGGGCCGCTGAGGTAAAGTCTTTTGTGTCGGAAGTGCAGGTGTTGAATTGGGTGTCGATCACACTGGATGCACCATGATATGCCATGACCGAATTGTAAACGTTTTCTATGAGGCTCGCCACCATTCGGTGCCTTGCGTTTCTTAGCAGCGTATACAAAACAATGTAAAGATCGCTTGACGTGATGTAAATAAACCAGTATAGATGTGCCGATGTTGATAGCGTTAGCGTGTGCTACCGTCACAATAGATTTCTATCGTAATACACTATAACTTAGCGTGAAGAGCATGCTAAATCTTTAAGGGACTTTGCCAGCAAGCAGTGTTGTGATCACGTGGGCTTTGCACGCTGGCTCTGGACGCTGCTGGATAAAATAGCTGTAATGGTGTTTAGAGTGGAACAGACTGCTTTATATCGGAGATTTTTAACGCAGTGCGATAAATTTATTTGGACTGATATCGGACCGATTTCCGATATCAATATCGGATCAGGACATCCCTAACCCCTACTCCTCCCCTTCTCCGATAGGGCGGCACGGCGGCCAGTGGGTAGCACTGTTGCCTCACAGCAAGAACGTCGCTGGTCCGTTTCCCTCCGGGCCAGTTGGCGTTTCTGTGCGGAGTTTGTATGTTTTCCCCGTGTTCGCGTGGGTTTTCCCCGGGTTCTCCGGTTTCCTCCCACCGTTTAAAGACAGGCACCATAGGAAAATTGACTAATCAAAATAGCATCCTAATGCAACTCTTAGCCAGATATATCCAGTAGTTCACAGCAGGGAGTTCTTGAGACCACCTGAGCTCAAACTCTCCTCTCGCCCTACAAACGGGAGGAAGCCCCGGGCTCAAGGATATTCTGAGCTCAGGGCTCTCTCCCGGGACAGCATGCCAAACACGCTTTATTACCAATCATCAGCTAAGTGTGAACTCTTGAAAGCATTCGGGATCCTCCTTTGATTCAGCGGGAGTTAAAACAGCGCCATTATCACCCGGAGCACGCACCTCCGCTGAGTAGACGAATGAATGCTCTCGTTCTATGGCCTCCGGTCCTGCGAGATTGAGGAGGATATAGGCCCTTGTCTTGGCAGGCTTATCGTGGTGTGCTGCCGCGATGAAAATGTCATACTCCTGCTCGAAGATTCGCCAGTTGTCAGCAACATTTCCTTCGAAAGAGGTCTCCGAAAGCAAAGAAAAGCAAAAGAAGTCTCCGAAAGCAATCCGCCATAGTCACACTATGCGGCTTTGATAAAGGGGGGAAAAAAACTTTATGAGCTGTCTCTGCTTTCCATCAAAATGGTTTAAACTCAGGCGAGAAATCCGTGCCGCTTTCTGACACCATGTTGTGAACTGATCCTCTGTAGAATTAACACACGTCCATCTTTATGTGAAGACTATACTTTTATTAACAGCACTTGTTAACCGGAACATGCTATATCATACAACCTCGTGGTACATTCCTCATGCATAACTAATGAGGAGTGCGTTCTTAAAGGAGCCAACACATTAAAGTGCAACACTTTATAAACACATAAATCACTTTGTATTTATACGACAGATCATCTATCACAATGATCTACACTTTGTATGGAATATACACATTTCAGTAGACTAATTACCTCAGACAAACACAGAACACCTAAACACTGCAGTGCTTTTTCATACTATGGATGGCAGTGGTTACAGGTATCCAGTTTTCTTCTAAATGTTTTCTAAAAAACAAAGACAAACAGGTATGGAACAAGTGAATGATGAGAGAATTTTGGGTGAACTCTTTATGTCTTTTGAATATGTCAAGTTGCTGTGATCAACCCATTGTAATGTATTTCAGTGAATATTAAATTACTGAAAGAGCTGCAGTTTATTTTGTATTTTATAGGTATATTTTATGTGTTTTAAAAGTAACTTCAAAGTAAAGTAATTAGTAATCTGATTTTTACATGAAGTAATCTATTACTAATCTATTTACTTTTTACAACTGTAATCTATTAGTTTTTTTAAGTAACTTACCCAACACTGTATATTTATATAAACTACCAGTCAAAAGATTGGGGTCAGTTTTTTTTTTATGTTTTTTTTTTTAAAGAAAATTATTCTGTTCATCAAGGCAGCGTTTATTAAATGTAAAAAAAAAAAAAAAAATCTTACATTGTTAAATATTTATTAAAATTGTAAATAACTGCTTTCTTATGGTATGTATTTTAAAATGAAATTATTACTCCAGTCATTATTGCTTTTAATACTACTACTGTTAATAAAATAACATTAATAATAATAATAATAACATTAATAATAATAATAATTAATATTAGGGTGATTTCTGAAGGACCATGTAACTCTGAAGACTTGAGTAATGAAGCTGAAAATTCATCTGTAAAATCACTGTAATAAATTAAATGATAAACTATTTTTGAACAGTTATTTTATAATGCAATAACATTTCAGTATTTTACAATGTGTACTGTATAAATGCCGTCTTGGAGAGCAGGAGAAGCTTATTTTAAAACATTTAAAAATCATACTGACCCCAAACTTTTGAACGGTAGTGTGTATATATATATATATTTTTTTTATTTTTTATTATTTTTTTTTTACTTGTGTACATTTAAAAGCACGTCTCTATGTATTTTTGTATGTATTTTATCATCTTTGCATCAAATATATAATATTTATATTTAACAATTATTTATATTTTTATTTTGTATTTTTCGGTTTGTTGTATGTTATTATGTTTTCTAACTCTTTATTTGTCCAAATTTTGTTCAATAATTGTTTTATCTGAATGTAATTTGCATTGATTAAAGTAAACTATTTGATTTAAATTTTTGTTGTGTCATTTATTATAATAATATTTGTTAATATATGTGGTCAGCCACATGTGGGCCGCAAAGGGCATAACAGAACTCAGCCTTACTAATCTTAAATACAAGGTCCATATCTGGGCCACATAAACATGTATTACTTGGCTCAAGCTTGGTGGAGTTGTGGAACTACTTTGGTTCAGTTCTGGCTAAAAAGGATGTGGGCCAGTTCTGGGCCGGGGAATACTAACTGATCTGGGCCACATCTTAGCTGTGGATTTGGGCCAGATCCAGGCCAAAGGAAATTTGTTGACTGGGAGGCTGCGCAGAGTGTGAGTCACCTGACATTAAGCGAGTGGCACGAGCAGCTGAAAACATTTGGATACTTAATTATAAAGCCTGTGTGCTAGTTTAAAGTTCAGAGCTTATACACCGAGGTTAATACACACTGGATTAACTATACTGTAGCAGCGGGCCGTTCACATATCGCATCTTTTCTGCGTGCAAGTTCGTTATATCCAATGTAAGAATATATGGCAATATGCATGCACAAGCGGAGCAATGCGCTCGTGCCTTCCAGACACACAGAGTAGAAAACATCTTTGAGTTGTGCGTGGCTTTCAGTGCAATGTAAACTAAAGATATGTTAGACGAATCATTACAAATTATTAAAATGATTATGTATGCATGAACGATGATGATAACAACCGTTAATTTAAATACTTACCTAATATAAAGCTTAAATTTACATTAGACATGATAACCGTGAAACCTTGATTATTCTTCAGACTATATAATCGTACAACCAATATCTATAATTGTTGCATCCATAATTGTTATGCAGTTCAAAACATAACATATGAATGTGTCTGAATGTAGAAGAAGCCTACTTAAAATGAAAAGGCAGTAATCAACAATACATTTTTTATGTCATTTTTCCGAGGTGAGTAAAGCCCATCTAATTCAGAGCTTAATTATGGCTACAAATAGAACATGTCACGAAATTACTTGTGGATGTAGTACTGATAATGCGGACGTGATGTATTAACCATTGCACATGCTGCACGGCCAAATACTACAGTGAATCAGTTTAGACTATCAGTGGGCTATAAATAGCCGGCCTGATGACGAGCTAATTCAAGGCTACGCTCAGGCTATTAAATTAAAACTTATATTTAAAAACCCAAACACCTTATAAATGCTATTTACTTTCCTCAATTGAAGGAATATCATACATATCACAGGGTATTTTGCCAAAAAAGACAGATATCCAAATTTAAGTTTTTTTGGGCTAGAGATGGGTTACACATAGCCGGACTAGATTAGGTCTATACTTCACAGAGAAAGTGAAACTACAGTTATTACTTGCAGGTACCTCATAAACGTTATTGACTTTGCTTACATGATGAAGTATCATACATATCATAAGCTTTATTTTACAAAAACACAACATGCAACCAAATTTAAGGTTATTCGGGCTAAAATTGGGTTACACGTAGCCAGACTAGATCTGGTCTAAGCTTCCCCTAGACGGTGAAATGACGGCTATTGCTTGCTGGATTCTGTCTTAGCTAACAGAAAGGAGGCTGAGGAGAAGTGGTTAATTTATTTGACCTTAAACCACACAGTCTGTCACAGTTGTAAGTGATTGCTGTCAGGTAAATTTAGGTCATTTTATGTTTTTTGTTTTGGATGCAGATGAAGTTCCTTCTGTCTTAACAAACAAACAGTGTAAGAATTTGTCTGCACTTTTCCATATTTGAATTTCACTATTGCATCACAAAACAACCCAGCAAGCATTTTTTGGTTTAAAAGACGTCTATTAGACGTCTAAACATAGCCTAGACGTCTAGGCTAAATCACGGCTAAATTTGGGCTGTCAGTGAAAATCTAATAGACGTCTATGCATAGCCCAAGATTAGACGTCTACATTTAGACGGCTAATAGACGACTACATATAGACGGCTAATAGACGACTACATATAGACGTCTAATAGCCGGTGAAATTTGGTCTAGGCTAAATCACGGCTAAATTTGGGCTGTCAGTGAAAGTTTAATAGACGTCTATGCATAGCCCAAGATTAGACGTCTACATTTAGACGGCTAATAGACGACTACATATAGACGGCTAATAGACGACTACATATAGACGTCTAATAGCCGGTGAAATTTGGTCTAGGCTAAAACACGGCTAAATTTGGGCTGTCAGTGAAAATCTAATAGACGTCTAAGTATAGCCCAAGAATAAACAAGTCATCAAAATTTCAGCTAATGAATGGCTATGTTTATACATTTTATAAACAACAAAAACACACATAAATATCAACATGTTCTGAATAAGGCACTCCATTCAAACTGATTAAACAAAAGCTTTTATTAATAAAAGCAATATTAACAAAATTAAAAAAACATTAATCAATACAAAATAAATATATAAAATGTCAAAGTTATGACAAAACAAACAAGATAAAAACAAAGATTTATTTTTCTGTTGAACACAGAAGAAGATATTTTGAAGAAAGCTGAAAACCTGTAAAAAACATACAATAAAAGTCAATGGTTACAGGTATTCGGCTTTCTTCAAAATATGTTATGTTCAAGAGAAGAAAGAAACTCAAAGGCTGTTATTTTTGCTTTATATGCACTCAAAATTATTCTTGTAGCTTGATAATATTCTGATTGAACAACAGAAAGCATGGGGTCTGTTTTGAGGATGTTTTAAACAAGTTGGGACCATTGCTGTCTATAGAGAATAAGAGAGCTCTCAGATTTCACCTAAAGTATCTTAATTTGTACGACACGAATAATTAAACGTTTTAATTTCTGGTTGAACAAACCCAAGTGTACATGAACCCAAAAGTCCATCCAATCCATATGTGACACTCAGCAGGTTTTGCAGAACTTCTACACCAACATCTGTAGCTCTGCACGGCAGAAAATGCTTTTTTTACTTAGATTTTTTTTTATCTTGTTTCTAGTCCAAATATCTACAAATTCTTTGAGAAGAATTTTCTAGGCAAGCAAAACATATTGTCTTGTTTTCAGAAATAATATGCCAATATTAAATGAGTTTTTCCTTAAAACAAGCAAAATAATCTGCCAATGGGGTCAGAAAAATAATCTTGTTTTTCCTTTTGGCATAAGATTATTTTGCTTACCCCACTGCCAGATTATTTTGCTTGTTTTAAGGAAAAACTCACTTAATTTTGGCATATTATTTCTTTAAACAAGACAATATGTTTTGCTTGTCTAGAAAATTCTTCTTGATTTAAGAATTTTTAGATATTTGGACTAGAAACAATACAAAAAAATCTAAGTAAGAAAATAATTTTTAGCAGTGTGTCACCAGGACCAGTATCCTCAGCCCAAATGATAAAGATCTCCACTGCTGTGTGTGCATTTTGAGATTCAGCCTCTGCATTTTCAGTCCTGGAGAAATAGAAAAAAAACTGAGATGTGTTCTAAACTCAGTCTTGTGACTCTGTGAGTTTTACAAATACATTTATGAAAGGAGGGCGGGTTGACACACTTACCACATACTCTTTTACAAGTCTTCATTGAGGTATATGCGCAGACTCTTTAAATAAGGTAGATCTTCAGGACACAATCAAGCTTGATGGTTACATATTAAAACTAGAAAAAAAAAACATCACCCATCAACAAAAAAATAACATTAGCCACAGGTTTACAGCTTAAACTGATTACTTATTTACTCACTTATTTGAACTATTTTAGTATCAATGTGCTATATTCAATGTTTCTTTATATCAACAGCAGTTATATGGATAATGCTTAAATATTGTTTAAAATTTTCATTCTGTGTGTTTGATGTGACTCGAAAGCTTCTTCCAGCTTGAGAATGTACATGCGGCAATCTGCATATGGACAGAGAACCCAGCAAATGCGGCTACAGTGTAAATGTTTTAGTCTAAATTGTTTAAGTAACTCATACCTGCTAGACTGCTTCTTTTACACAGCCACACTCAAATATCTGTGGAGAAAAACAAACAGTTACAAATATTAGAGAAGCATTATAATAATAAAAATAACCAACAGCTTACTTTACTCTTGATTTACTGTGACAAGTCAAAATACAGTTACTCATATTACTAAAAATAACATTTTCCATAAAATAGTAAAGTTTATTTATCAAATCTAAATCAATAACCTTGTAGCAGCATACACAATAGAGGCCGTCTTGTCAAATTATGCTTGAATGAGATTTTTGTAAGAGACAAATGGCTCTAACTAAAATTAGAATTAAATTGTTGTTTGTGTCTCTTTTGTTATGAAATCACAAGTAAACAATTCTTATAAAAGCTAGAACTGCAGAAGTTTCACCTCATGACTGACTTTTTTATTGACTTCATGAGGCAATTTAATGAAGACCCCTCGCAATGTACAAAATAAATGCACTTAATCTCCGAACTTTGCTTAATAAGTGTTTAATTTGGCTTGTTTAAAAGGTTGTAACACTCTTTCAAACCGTTTTTATTTTTGTCTGAGATTTATGGAATAAAAGGTGTCTGTGCATTGATATTAGCGTAATACTATATTAAAACATGCACATATAATAAACGGTCAGGCTATGAAAACAAGACAAATAATTAAAAACCCAAACACCTTATAAATGCTATTTACTTTCCTTACTTGAAGGAATATCATACATAGCACAAGGTATTTTGCCAAAAAAAGACATGAAACCAAATTTAAGTTTTTTTGGCCTAGAGATGGGTTACACATAGCCGGGCTAGATTGGGTCTATACTTCACAGAGAAAGTGAAACTACAGTTATTACTTGCAGTTACCTCATAAACGTTATTGACTTTGCTTACATAATGAAGTATCATACATATCATAAGCTTTATTTTACAAAAAACAACATTCTACCAAATTTAAGGTTATTTGGGCTAAAATTGGGTTACACGTAGCCGGACTAGATCTGGTCTATGCTTCACCTAGACGGTGAAATGACGGCTATTGCTTGCTGGGAAGGAGCAGCCGGGAGGGCGAGAGGAGAGCACACACACACACACACACGCAAAGCTACAGTGTGGTGGTGGCTATTTATTTAAAAATAAAAGACCATATTTACCTGATATCGCCGACCCTGTCTTCTTCTTCCCACAACAAGAACGAACGTTACTACAAGGTGCATTCGACTTCATGCAGAATTTTGTTTCTTATGGTCTAAGAGTCCTTCAGATGCTGTTTGGCAAATTCCAGTCGAGGAGTGGCTTCTGTCTGGCCACTCTACTATACAGGCCTGATTGGTGGATTGCTGCAGAGATGGTTGTACTTCTGTAAGGTTCTCTTCTCTCCACAGAAGAATGCTGGAGCTCAGACAGAGTGACTATCAGGTTATTGATCACCTCCCTGACTAAGGCCCTTCTTCCTCGATCACTCAGCTTAGATAGCCGGCCAGCTCTAGGAAGAGTCCTGGTGGTTCCAAACATCTTCCACTTACAGATGATGGAGGCCACTGTGCTCATTGGAATATTCAGAGCAGCACATCAATTTTTCTGTAACCTTCACCAGCCTTGTGCCTTGAGACAATCCTGTCTCTGAGGTCTTCAGACAATTCCTTTGACTTGAATATAACCATGTATAATAAAATCACTAACCCGTTGTCTAAAATCTTAAACTAATAAAATACCCTATTGTTTTATTGGTGGCTAGAGCTTGATTAATTTGATTGACATCCTAGGCAATGAGACCTTTATTTCGCCTGACTGTGCGTGAGTTTATTGCATGCAGCGCTTTATTTGGTAGCACAAAAAACTTACTCTGATCCAGGTGAGAACTTTACCAATGACTACATGCACTGCTGAAAGACTTTTTTTTCTGCTGCGCATCAAATAAAGACGCGTTTAAGATCATCGATGTCCACAATCCACAACATCCTATAGGCTATCCATAGAACACAAACTTGCAGACTCTGAACAATGAGGAAATAATTGCACTTTTTAATTTAAAGACCGGACACCAGCATGCTTGTTTTGTAATTTAATGCCAGCTATACCACCTGAAGGACGGTTACTGTCACGGTTGTAGGTGTGTGTGCTCACCTGAGTGTCTGTTTTATCACGTGGGTTTGTTTTGTTGGTCGTCCTTGTGTATTTAGGTGCGTTCGACTACATGCAGCGCTGCGCAGACCGATCGAAATCTGTCTTAAAGCGGTGCATGCCGGTTAGAAATTTTGGCCGGATTGATGCTGCGCGGACGCCACCTGACTGTCACATGTGGCATCAAAGTACCGCGGCAGTGCTCCGAGATCAGACGATTGAGTCAGCCCGCGCAGCACCTGAACAGCGACTGCTGGAGCTAAGATGACGACACTGATGTTACACGATTGGCCGAGTTCACAGCATGACAACAACCATGTGTGTTTCGGGTTTATTACTAGACGAATTCTGATTCACAAATTTCAAAACAAACAATTAACTGTTCATACTCTCTATCCAGTACACATCATGCTTATTAAAAGACTACAGATATTTTACTGCAGTATCATCTTTTGTTAAATAATTTGTACATAATGTTTAGATTGTTTGAACAGGTTTATTTGTCCTTTTTTATACAGACTACTGTATTATACAGTTTAGTGAATGACCAAATATTAACTCAAATATGTCTCACAGACTTATAATAAAATAATTATCATCATTGATCCTGACACCCCTATGAAGATTTCTTAAATAAAGTAAAAAAATATTTTATTAAATATAAAAATATATGATTATAAAATATTTTATTTCCTGTTAAGCCATTTATGCAGAAATGTTAAAAATGACAGTGATGTACCTGCTCTTTCTGGGTATTTTCTATTGAGTGTAGCTCATTTATTGTTGTCCTTTTGTTCAATCTCTATGGATTAAAGTGCTTTTTAAAAAATGTTTTCATTATCCAAAATAATCATTGTTTAAGACTTAATCAAAACACCTTGTTTTGGGTTTTACACTAATATATATTGGAAAGTTTTATATCTATAAACGTAAATAAATGTAAACCCTTTTTAGCATATTCAAACAAGCACTGGAACAGTTTTGAAATACCATTCAACATCTAGTAGCCCAAAGACTGATGCTTAAACTCCAACAATTTGTGCTTATTGTTTTGTTTAATAGGCCTATTCATGGATATTTTTATCCTGGTTATGTGCCCTCTCGTTTTCCCCTTATTTCTCATGCGTTTGTTATATAGGCTACTTAAATTTAATTCATAATTCCCTTGTTTAAGTGAACTATAGTTTGTAGAGACTGTATTCTGTTTTATGTGTACTTTAAATCTTTTGTTGTTGTTGCAATAAATAAACAAATAAATAAATGATCCCGCCATGTGATCGGTCATCATGACAGCAGTAACTTCGAGCCCCGAAGTGTCCAGGGGGGTATTCCAGAAAGCAGGTTATGTGACATACCCGGGTAAGTTTGAGAGTAAGTTTCTTGGAGTACACATCGCTGAGGATCTGACATGGACTGCCCACACAGACGCAGTGCTGAGGAAGGCACAACAACGTCTCTTCTTCCTCAGGCGTCTCAGGAGGTTTGGAATGAGCCCCCACATCCTCCGCTCGTTCTACACCTGCACTGTGGAGAGCATCCTCACTGGCTGCATCACCACCTGGTACGGAAGCAGCACCAGCAGCAATCGCAAAGGTCTACATAGGATTGTGCGAACTGCTGGACGTGTAGTAGGAGGTGAGCTTCCCTCCCTCCAGGACATCTACACCAGGAGGTGCATGAGGAAAGCCAAGAGAATCATCAGCGACTCCAGCCACCCAAGCCATAGACTTTTCTATCTGCTACCCTCAGGCAGAAGGTTCCGCAGCATCCGGTCACGCACCAGCCGACTGAAGGAAAGTTTCTTCCCTCAGACTATCAGGCTGATGAACACTTAACACACCCCACACAAACTCTTCCATACCCCGCACTGCACACCGTCAAGATGTAGCATGCACTGCACTTTAACAAATCCATACTTAAAACAATACTGCCTACGTATCGCTGTCAACATTGCCAATTTTACATTGTCTTGTTTTTTTGTGAGTATGTTGTTGTATACTGCACTGTCTGTATCCTGCACTGTCTGTATTTTTGCACTGTCTGTATTTTGCACTGTCTGTATTTTGCACTGTCGTTGTATTTGCACTGTCGTTGTATTTGCACTGTCTGTATTTTGCACTGTCGTTGTATTTACACTGTCTGTATTTTGCACTGTCTGGAGCCAGCACCTAAGCTTTTCACTCATCATAGCACACGTGCTGTTGATGATGTGACAATAAAAGTGATTTGATTTGATTAAGTAAGTGGATAACCTCAGATTTGGTTCCAAAATCGGAGGTAACTTCTGGGGTATGGTAAGTAGCCATAGCAACTTACTCTCTGAAGATAACCTGCTCGGTAGCAGGTTATGTTCCAGAGTTAGTCTGTTTCAGAGAGTTTACTGAGCATTGCATGCTCTTTAGATGAAAATTTTGATGGACGTAGAAGCACAGATATACCGTTTTTTCATCGTGAGAGGGTTATAAGTGCATAGTTCTTTTCATAACCAAATAAATATTTGAATGAGCGTTGTCGTTTTTCAAAAGAATCATTAATGTATTTAACAAACCTTTTCAAATCAAACGTGACAAATCGCTACGCAGATCTGCGCTTACCATGGTTAACGTACCGCTCAGTGCAGCTCTTTGTTTTTTGCGTCAGGGTATTTTACTGTACAATGTGGCAATAGCGTGTCCATCTGTACAGTATGCCTGGCACTGAACTATTTTATACACTTTTGTACAGTTCATCGGCCATAAACTACTGAGTATTATTACTCATATGTGTTAGAGCGCGGCAATAGTGTAGTGGTCAGTGTGCCCCTTAAAGTACATCGGTGCTCACAGCAGAGTGAGTTCGAATCTCACATTGAGATTTTTTTTTCTCTTCCTCTCTCTCTCTCTGCACCCCTCACATTTTTTCTGTAGCCTATATATCTATTCACACTGCACACACACACCCTTAATACATTTTTTTAATATCATTTTTTTCTGGGTTTCCAAATGCTTTTGGGTGCAATAATTGCAGCCTCTTTTCATCAGTCAATAAAGGACACTGATAATATGAAATATTTTTATCATTTTTAATATTAACAACTTAATTTTCTGTCCTTAATCTGTTGGTGTTACAACTATTAAGCTCATTACTGCTTCCACTAACAATAGTTCATATGTGATGATCCCACCTCATCACCTGGTTGAGGCTAAATGTCCAGGGTCTGTACATGATACCAGTATTTTCAGGGAGTCTTCATTATGACACACATTCCAACAGGATACATTTGATTTACAAAATGTTTTTTTTTTTTTTTTATTTACTATATTTGTATTATACACCTCAATCATTACTGGGCACTACATTGGTTACTTGCTGGAGGACAGAGGATACCCTTTCTGTAAATGATCACACCCTACCCTGCACTCAGCCTGACCCAGAGGAACCCTCAGTGACCCAAGCAGACCAATGAGATGAAAGAGTTCTAAGAGAAATGATTTGTTAAATTAACTAAATAGTTTGGTCTGAAGCACTGTTCATTTCTTTATTTCCTGAAATAAAATGAATGATTAGATTTTTACATTGCTTTATACACACACACACACACACACACACACACACACACACACACACACACACACACACACACACACACACACACACACACACACACCTTTCAACATGTAACATTTTTTTCCTGTACATTTCTCACTTTAAGGTGATGCTCATGTGACTTTATTTGTCTTTGAAGATGGACCTTATACAGCTACTTTAGAAATAAAATAAATAATAAATAAATAACAGATTGTTTTGTGATACAATAGTGAAATTCAAATATGGAAAAGTGCAGAGACAAATTCTTACACTGTTTGTTAGTTAAGGCAGAAGGAACTTCGTCTGCATGCAAAAAAAAAAAACATGCAAATAATCTAAATTTACCTGACAGCAATCACTTACAACTGTGACAGATTGTGTGGTTTAAGGTCAAATAAATTAACACTTCTCCTCAGTCTCCTTTCTGTTAGCTACATGCCAGAAATTATATTCTAGAGTGTTTAATACAGCTCCAGTAATCAAATATTACCTTTTAAAAGAAAGTGTCTTTGTTTAATTTTGACTTTGGACAGAGTTCTTCTAGCTCCAGAAGAATAACAATTTCTGTAAGCCTTATATAGTCAACACACATTATTATTGTGGCCTTAATAAATTAATGGCAGGACAATTAAATGCATGAATGGTTACACAACATACACAAAAAGGATGTTAAAGTTAGCCTACATTTAATTTTTCATTACAATAAAGGGAGGGTGGCATCTGTCATTTCTTAAACGAATTTTCTCTTATCATTATTATTTTTTATCTATTTATTATCTTATATTTATTTCCTTCGTTGATGCAGATGTGTATTGCTTTTTCATTATAATCGGCCTTAATTCCTCATACGCCAGCATTAAAACCTCCAACTCCCCCTCTTTAAAGTGCGTTGGCCTTTTTTTTTCTGATTAGCTAACCTGGGGGGTATTCCAGAAAGCTGGGTTAATTTACCATCTGCTAAACCCTGAACTCTCGGTTGATTAACCCAAAACCTGCTTACCGTGAGTATGTCGGTTCCAAAACAGCTGATGAGAGTTAGTTAAATCAACCTCCTGAAGATAACCGCGGGTTAATGCGCGCGCACGGCACATACCTGAAGACATTTTCAGTAGATCGCCGAATTCACGAGTCACCATAGAAAGTCACGGTGAGAAAAAAGGGCAACGCACTTTACAGAGGGGGAGTTGGAGCTTTTATTGCTGGCGTATGAAGAATTAAGGCCGATTATAAAGAAAAAGCAATACACATCTGCATCAACGAAGGAAATAAATATAAGATAATAGATAAAAAATAATGATAAGAGAAAATTCATTAGTTTAAGAAATGACACATGCCACCCTCCCTTTATTGTAACGAAAAATTAAATGTAGGCTAACTTTAACATCCTTTTTGTGTATGTTGTGTAACCATTCATGCATTTAATTGTCCTGCCATTAATTTATTAAGGCCACAATAATAATGTGTATTGACTATAAGGCTTACAGAAATTGTTATTCTTCTGGAGCTAGAAGAACTCTGTCCAAAGTCAAAATTAAACACAGAAACATTCACTTAAAATGTAAAATTTGATTACTAAAGCTGTATTAAACACTCTAGAATATTCTTTCTGTCTTAGCTAACAGAAAGGAGGCTGAGGAGAAGTGGTTAATTTATTTGACCTTAAACCACACAGTCTGTCACAGTTGTAAGTGATTGCTGTCAGGTAAATTTAGGTCATTTTATGTTTTTTGTTTTGGATGCAGATGAAGTTCCTTCTGTCTTAACAAACAAACAGTGTAAGAATTTGTCTGCACTTTTCCATATTTGAATTTCACTATTGCATCACAAAACAATCTTTTATTTATTTATTTAAATTCTAAAGTAGCTGTATAAGGTCCATCTTCAAAGACAAATAAAGTCACATGAGCATCTCCTTAAGGTGAGAAATGTACAGGAAAAAATGTTACATGTTGAAAGGTGTGTGTGTGTGTGTGTGTGTGTGTGTGTGTGTGTGTGTGTGTATAAAGCAATGTAAAAATCTAATCAATTATTTTATTTCAGAAAATAAAGAAATGAACAGTGCTTCAGACCAAACTATTTAGTTAATTTAACAAATCATTTCTCTTAGAACTCTTTCATCTCATTGGTCTGCTTGGGTCACTGAGGGTTCCTCTGGGTCAGGCTGAGTGCAGGGTAGGGTGTGATCATTTACAGAAAGGGTATCCTCTGTCCTCCAGCAAGTAACCAATGTAGTGCCCAGTAATGATTGAGGTGTATAATACAAATATAGTAAATAAAAAAAAAAAAAAACATTGTGTAAATCAAATGTATCCTGTTGTAATGTGTATCATAATGAAGACTCCCTGAAAATTCTGGTATCATGTACAGACCCTGGACATTTAGCCTCAACCTAGTGATGAGGTGGGGTCATCACATATGAACTATTGTGGAAGCAGTAATGAGCTTAATAGTTGTAACACCAACAGATTAAGGACAGAAAATTAAGTTGTCAATATTAATAAATAATAAAAATGTTTCATATTATCAGTGTCCTTTATTGACTGATGGAAAGAGGCTGAAATTAATGCACTAAATAGCATTTGGAAACCCTGAAAAAAATTATATTAAAAAAGTGTATCGAGGGTGTGTGTGTGCTGTGTGAATAGATATATACATATGAACGACTACATCTTTAAATATGAATATATTTTCATAGAAAAGACAAAGCTGCCACTTCTTATAATATTATATATAAGCTACAGAAAAAATGTAAGGGGTGCAGAGAGAGAGAGGAAGAGAAAAAAAAAATTCTATGCGAGATTCGAAGCCAGTCTGCTGTGAGCACCGTTGTACTTTAGGGGCGCACTGACCACTACACTATTGCTGCGCTCTCGCATGTTTGAGTAATGATACTCAGTAGTTTATGGCCGATGAACTGTACAAAAGTGTATAAAATAGTTCAGTGCCAGGCATACTGTACAGATGGACACGCTATTGCCACATTGTACAGTAAAATACCCTGACGCAAAAAACAAAGAGCTGCACTGAGCGGTATGTTAACCATGGTAAGCGCAGACCTGCGTTGCGATTTGTCACGTTTGATTTGAAAAGGTTTGTTAAATACATTAATGATTCTTTCGAAAACGACAACGCTCATTCAAATATTTATTTGGTTATGAAAAGAACTATGCACTTATAACCCTCTCACGATGAAAAACCGGTATATCTGTGCTTCTACGTCCATCAAAATTTTCATCTAAAGAGCATGCAATGCTCAGTAAACTCTCTGAAACAGACAAACTCTGGAACATAACCTGCTACAGAGCAGGTTATCTTCAGCGAGTAAGTTGCTATGGCTACTTACCATACCCCAGAAGTTACCTTAGATTTTGGAACAAAATCTCAGGTTATCAACTTACTTAGTCTCAAACTTAAGGCCAATTTATACTTCTGCGTCAAGCGCACGCGTATGCTACGGCGCAGCCTACGCTTGGACGCATAGCCCCTCGCCGTGGCCGTCGTCGTCGTTGACGTGCACCTCTCAAAAAATGTAACGCGTACGCGTAGCGCAAGCTCTGTGATTGGTCGGCTTGGTAGCGCTGACGAGTGTGGGCGGAGGTGAGAGCCGCGCGCCCGATGCAGTGAGTGTTTACAAGTGTGGAGTCCCGTGAAGGAGCTCCGGATGGAGACTGTTGTTTTGTGTTTACCTCATGAATTAAAGTTGTTCCACGTCCGACGGTTCCCGCCTCAAAATAAGCCAGATTGAGCCACTTGTACATTAAGGAAGTGTTCAGGAAAAACAAAAAAACCAGCGAAGAAACTCGACACAGAGGAACATAAACACCTACTGCCAGCTAGCGTTTCGGAAGTGTATTGCAGAGAAACAGAAACAGCGCGCAGAAGTATAAATGCACGGCTACGCGCGAGGCTTGCGCCGTGGGTTACGGCGATCACTTGACGCAGAAGTATAAACCAGGCTTTACCCGGGTATGTCACATAACCTGCTTTCTGGAATACCCCTCAGGTCCATTACTATGGAGCCAGAATTGTTTCGTAATTCCAAACAAATATAATACAATCCACAAATAAATGTTGTGCGATTGACAAATACCAAGCATATTCACAAATAAATACAATGAGATCCACAAATAAATCCTAGAGTTCCACAAACATTAAATATATTCACAAGTAAGTAAAATTAGACTTGCAAATAAAAAACATACTCACACATTTTCTTTTTATTCTACAAACACTGATATTGCCTGATATTTATATGTGAATTGCGTCCTGTGCATTTGTAGATTAGTGTGCATTTGTGGGTAGCTCTCTGTGCATTTGTGAATCGCGCTGTGCATTTGTGGATTTTGAAACATTTCTAACGTCAAGACGAACACTGATTCACAAATAGATGGACTCCACCCACCTTCTACTTAAACCAATCAGATACCGGCACCGTGGGGCTGACCAATCGCTGCTCGTTCTCGCTCCAACCAATCACGCTTTGCCTTACAATCAGAGCGGGACCAGGCCAGCCGTAATGAACCAGTCTCTTCAAAATGGACGGCCAGGACAGTTCAAGACAGGTTAGTGGTGCTCATGTTATGTTGTAATAATATGGAGCTGTCCTGGCCGTCCTTTTTCAAGAGACTGGTTAATGGAATCGTTTCTGTGTTTGTGCTTAACCGTCACGGACGCGTCGCGGTTTTTAAGGTGGTCCAGATAGCGTCAATAAGAAGCTGCAAATAAAAAGCTGGATTCAGCCTCGTCTGTTTATTAGTGTTTCCTAGGAATACCGTGAAGGACTTCAATCTAATCATTAAACAGAGAGCTGTCACACCAAAGAAGAGAAGAGGTTCAAATTCTACATTTCGAGTTACATCGGTAATTTTAAGGGTGAGTATTATTATGCTATTTATACGAATAGCAATAAAACGCTAGCTGTGTCTGTTTCTCACAGTTCATACCAGTTTTTGTTATATTTTTATTACCTGCATCACTTCTATCTATCCATCCATCCTTCTGTCTATTTACATGTTTGTGTAAATTGTGTCCTATATATCCATAACTATGAATATTACTAACTATAGGTTATTTCTCAGTTTTCTGTGAGGGTGGAGTGACAGGAGAGATCAGCATGACGATGAGAAGCTGCATAGTTTGAGTAGCAGGTTATTTATGCTCAGGATGACGATGATCCAGCTCATCTACAAAGACATCAAAATGTTTCGGACCATCTGAGAAGAAGCTGACCATTTCTTTCTTTTTTTTTTTTTAATTCTACCTGCCATGATGACTACAGATTTGAACAAAACTCGCACACACACACAACTTTTAATGATAATTGTTTAATGTTGTATTTTTACACATCACTCTAAGGCAGGGGTGTCCAAACTCGGTCCTGGAGGGCCGGTGTCCTGCATAGTTTAGCTCCAACTTCATTCAACACACCTGCCTGGAAGTTTCTAGTATACCTAGAAAGTGTCACGGTTGTGGATCTATCTGTTCTTCTTGTATGTGTGTGTGGGAAGTGGGTGTGTTTGTTTGGGTGTATCTTCACCGCGTGGTGTGTGTGTTTACATTCATCAGCTGAGTAATCACGTGTCTTGTTGCTACTCATCTCACTCAGCTGTTTTCTATCAACCACAGCTGTTGCGCGTTACCGAGCGCCTTTATATGTTCAGTGTTTGTAGATAGCGTTTGTCAGTTCGTTATGTTCACTCCTGTATCTGTTTCCTGTCAGGCAACTCTCGCTGAATTCGCTAATAGTAAGTCTGCATAGAGCCGGTTGTGCTTGGACTATTTGTACACGGCTTGTGACATCGATGTGGTTCTACTGTCTGCACTGATGACAACCACAAGAGACTTCACTTTGGAGCTGTTGCTTCGATGAACTATTACCGCTGTTTAGCGTGTCGATTTTCACGAGAGGTGATCCATTGCTCCAGCCCTTCCCTTGATATCTGGTAAGATATTAGTGAGAGACTTCATTCTGGATCCGTTGCTCTGATGAACTATTACCGCTGCTTAGCGTGTCGATTCCCTTGAGAGAAGCACCATTGCTCTAACCCTTCCCTTGATATCTGGTAAGATATCAGTGAGAGACTTCACACTGGATCGGTTGCTCTGATGAACTATTACCGCTGGCTAGCGGGTTGTATGATCCTTCATGATCTGGTGATATCGTACCAATTGTTATTCCTATCGTCTCTGTTAATAAATTATCCTTGCATTTACTTGCATTTGGGTCTCCTGTGCTTCTGTGACAGAAAAAGCTTGATTAGCTGGTTCAGGTGTGTTTAATTGGGGTTGGAACTAAAATATCCAGGACACCGGCCCTCCAGGACTGAGTTTGGACACCCCTGCTGTAAGGGAAATGTTTAACATTAATGTGTCAAATTATTTATGTTTAAAGTTATTTACCTTTTTAACTACTGCAGTGCAAATGTGTAGTCACTTATATTCACATAGTTCAGGGTTTTCTTAGTTGAAAATGAGTTGGAGGTGGTATCCCATTTATTAAATTTTTGCTACTTAAACCAAACGCATTTTGCATTAATCTTGTAATCTTATATAAAAAGATTAGCATTAAATGTAATTAAATAAAGTGCTTGAGCATCACTGGGGGTCTGACTGTAGTTGATTGCCTGATTTTTGTCAGAAGGCAGAGTTCGTACAACATTTGATGGAGGTGGACACCCTAATAATTCTCTTACATTAGTGCAGTGCAAGCATCTAAAGTTATAAGTACATTAGTGCAGAACAAATGTTCACTCAAATTGTTCTGTTATTTATGTTTAAATGTTTAGATTAATGCATTGAAAATGAATGTTTATTATATTAACCTTAAATCCCTGCAGTGCAAGCAACTCTAAAAATTATGTACAGTATACTTGTTTATATTTTTTAAAAGAATAAATTCAAGTTCATCATTCCCCATTAAATGTTATCTTCTCTTTAATCTTTTGCTCAAGCTTTTACTAACGGGCAGAAGGCAAGCCATTGTGTAAATCTGGTTGATGCTCGCTAATAGAGAGAGATGATGACTGTCCAGCTTGTGTCGCTTCACCCTGCAGATGAGATGCTTAATGTGGACCCTCAGCCGAACGATGGACACTGTCTCCCTCACCTAGTTTCATGTAGGATGCAAGTTGTGAACCTAAATGCTCATGTGAACCTAAAACCTCATGCTGCACTAGAAGTAACAGCGGGCCGAGCAGAAACGATCGTGCAGTCCATTAACCAGTCTCTTAAAAAAGGACGGCCAGGACAGCTCCATATTATTACAACAATGCTGTGATGAGCACCACTAACCTGTCTTGAACTGTCCTGGCCATCCATTTTGAAGAGACTGGTTCATTACGGCTGGCCTGGTCCCGCTCTGATTGTAAGGCAAAGCGTGATTGGTTGGAGCGAGAACGAGCAGCGATTGGTCAGCCCCACGGTGCCGGTATCTGATTGGTTTAAGTAGAAGGTGGGTGGAGTCCATCTATTTGTGAATCAGTGTTCGTCTTGACGTTAGAAATGTTTCAAAATCCACAAATGCACAGCGCGATTCACAAATGCACAGAGAGCTACCCACAAATGCACACTAATCTACAAATGCACAGGACGCAATTCACATATAAATATCAGGCAATATCAGTGTTTGTAGAATAAAAAGAAAATGTGTGAGTATGTTTTTTTTATTTGCAAGTCTAATTTTACTTACTTGTGAATATATTTAATGTTTGTGGAACTCTAGGATTTATTTGTGGATCTCATTGTATTTATTTGTGAATATGCTTGGTATTTGTCAATCGCTTAACATTTATTTGTGGATTGTATTATATTTGTTTGGAATTACGAAACAATTCTGGCTCCATACATTACCGCGTCTTTATCTGGGCAAAGCTTCTATGTCTCCTTGGCTGTTTCTCAATTCCAAGAACGCAGTGAACAGACTTGCGTTCTTGTGGAGACCGGTCTTGCCAGTTGTCCTCGGAAGAACGAACTCCGGAGACCACGAGAACAGAGAACGCGTCCTGTGAGAAATGAGATGCTGCCTTCTTCCTGATGGTCACATGACCTTCACGCGTTTTAAATGGAAAATTATTTAAACATTTCAGCATTCATACAACGATTTGTTTTTTCCCTTTTCATAGACAAAAACATTATAAATATATGTTGCACAATATAAATAAAACATTTTAAATTAACTTCAGCAAACAAACACCATTAATGTGTTTATTCCTTTATTAAGATGTCCATGGTAATGTTTATATTCACCGCTTCATTTAGGGAAACTCCTGAGGTAAATTAGTAATATCTCTGAACTTTAATAATAAATCTAAATAAAATGCTGCGCTTCCCACCTCCAGTCGCAATGACTTCTGGGACTTCTAGAGCGAGATCGTTACACAAGAACACGAGGACGCAAGACCGCTGAAGAACGCATATTGAGAAACAGCTTTTGTCAGTTCGTTGTGTTTGTTCATGTGTCTCTGTCTGTGCTCAGGACTGTGAGAAGCGGCTGCTGGACCCCGTTCGTCTTTCTGTTTCCTGCCTTTCTATAGCCCAGTCTCCCCGTGACAATTCACATGATCCCCACCTTGTTTGGTTTATTCTGACGTTGTCAAATAAACTTTTTACTTGCAATTGGATCCCTCCCAGTACTTGTGACAGGTTATGGCGTGCTGTGATGTCGGCTGTCACCTTGAAAAGCTTTACGGAGTGGCACTGTAGCTGTCCAAGGTACTGTTGTATGATTTAAATTATAGCCTATATATGCACCAATAAACAAGTCAAATGAATGAATAAATAAAATAAATATGGATTCTTAAAGACGCTATTGTTTTTACTCCAAAAAATTTTTTTATAAAATTGCAATACGTTTTGACAAATGTAAAAAAAAAAGCAATTTTCAACATTTCAGCTATAGGCCGTTATATGATTCAGTTAAATATAAGTTGGACATTTGTGGGGCCGTGTAACATGTTTCTGTGTTTTTGTTTTTGTTCTCGGTGAACATTAATATATAGCTACTGGGGTAGCTGCGCACAATATTTTCTAAAACGTTGAGCAGGAATTTGTCCATAGCTCTAGTTAATTATGAAGACAAAAAAATAATTAAAATAACAAAAATAAAATGATAAAAATACAAAGATGAAAGAGCAGCATTTTGCTAAATATAGTCCTTTATATGCTTTGTATGCTGATATGCTTTGTGTTGTTTCATATTCGTTTATTATTTCACTTGATGCATTCGTTATTTAATGTTTGAATACTGAAACAAATAATAGCCATCGTTTAAAAGGTTATATTTTACCATCAAAATGTAGTATATTTTATATCATTATCAACTTTTGATATAAAACCGCGGTGTAATGTAATTGTCAAAAATGAAATAATTTAAGTGCTATGTTTTTATTAGTGAAAGTGCCCGCTCACTTTTGACAAGGCCTGTCCAAAAATACATTTCTGCCACTAATACAAATGCACTGTTATTGTTTCGTTATCATTGTTTTTTTCATTGTTTATTTCATGTTACATTTTGGTCATTTTCCCTCCAAATAAAATTTGCCCAGAGCCACGCAACATATGACCTCTAAATAAATAGGTGTGCTGTGACATATAGCTATATTTAGCACCCTATATAAAAGAGCGTCATAACAGTGTTTAATCATGCGGTTGTTTTCGCTTTTACACATGAACATGAAAAAACTAGTTTCGGCTTTTATTTAAATTTTATTTAACAAAGGGAGCCGTTTACATTGCGTTACCAAGGCAACTACTGAAGCACTTTGCAGCACAACAGTGGAAAATGAAACCGTATCCATGCTGTCTGGTCCGGTTCGGCACAGAATGGAATGGTTCAGCACGATAGTGGAAAAGTGGCTAATGTCATTTAGTTTTGAGGAAATAAATGAATTTAATCCATTTTGGAATAAGGCTGTAACAAAAAATGTGGAAAAAGTGAAGCGCTATGAATACTTTCCAGATGCACTGTAGACTGTGACAAAGCAGTTAAACAGGAGTGTGGAGGTAGAATGCTGCGGTAGTTCTACTTAAATCAAAACTAATTTAGTTCAGTTTCATTCACATCAGTTTAATACAAATGTCACTGTTAAAGCTGCTTCAGTTTCATTCACATCACTTTAACACAAATGTCACTGTTGAAGCTGCTTCAGTTTCATTCACTTCAGATTAATACAAATGTCACTGTTGAAGCTGCTTCAGTTTCATTCACATCACTTTAACACAAATGTCATTGCTGAAGCTGCTTCAGTTTCATTCACTTCAGTTTAATACAGATGTCACTGTTGAAGCTGCTTCAGTTTCATTCACATCAGATGAATTCAAATGGGCGAAGCTGTAGTCTGGATGTTGGAGGGTTTGTTAAGTATGAGCATCTATCGTGGATATGGTGCAAGTTGAAGTACCCTCTGATAGGCTTATTGACACTTCTGGTGGCACATCTGGAGGCCTTGATCGGGGATACAGTGCAGGTCCAAGTAGATCACCAGGCAGGTGTTTAGATAGACAACAGGATCAATGCAAAGATTCATCTAAACCTTTAGTTAAGTGACACGACATCTGACGCACAGAAGCCATTGCACCTGTTAATATGCTTGGCGACTGGTGTCAGTGGATAGTGGCATGTGCCACTGCAGCTTGTGACATGTGCTGATGCGTTGCGTCCTGTGTCACTGAGATTGTCGCAGTACATGTCGCTGTGTGGCTCCTCTAGTGGTGACTGACAGCTGCTGCTGCTGACTGAGCATGAAGTTGTGTAACACACACACTTAACGACAGAACAACATATTTTATATTAATATTAAATGTCAATATAATATTGCATTAGTCTAGCTAGGGATCAAAATGACATAATAATATATAATATAATAATAATTATATAATAATCGAATATTTATAAAATATCAAAATTATTAGCCCTGCTGTGAAAAAAATATCTTTATATAACTTTCATATAAATATTTATATATACACGTAACTTGAACAATATTTTTAAAGCATTTTAAACAGTAGTTTGAATAACTAATTTCTAATAACAAATGTCTTGGCAACACTTAACAATAAGGGAGTTTTAGTTAATGTTAGTTATTGCATTAGGTAACATGAATTAACAGTGAACAACACATCTGTTGTGCATTACTTAACCTTTGTTAATGTTAACTAAACATATATTAATCTGGTATTTAATACATTAGGTAACACGAACTGATGCTGAGAAATGACTATTGGTCGACATTACTTGTTAACTTACTCGTCCTCTAATGCACCACTTTACATTTATTCTTTATAATTAGATAACGTTTACTTACACATACACTAATGCATTTGTTCATGGATTAGATAACATGACCTAACAATGAACAACCCATTTATTCAGCAATACTAAATCTCACATGTAAACTAAACATATAAAGTTAATTATTAATACATTATTTAACACACTAGTTAATGCATTAGTTATATAATTAACATATATAATTAATATAATAATAAACAATAATTAAGTCACACCAGATGACAACAAAACTTAATTTTATAGTGGTTTCAAAAAAGTGAAATATGTGAAAACAGTTACATTATGACAATACTAATTCTATTCACTTTTGTCATGTGTGACGGTGAAAATGTAAAGTGATGTCAGCGTACATTGCAGTGTTCATTTGTACAATATTAGGCTTTTGTATTTTAAAATTAGTTCATTAATTTTACATGATTAGGTCATTTATTAAGGATATTGTATCACGTACAGCTATTATAGTAATTCCTTACTTTACTTTTTACAGTGGATAAATAATTAAATAATGGCATTTGATATTTTTGCATATTATACTTTGTAAAAAAAAGAACGAAGTGAAAACTAAACATTCAAAAATGACACGTTTATTTATTGTTTTTGCTTTAATCAAAATGACTTTAAAATATGTTTATTATTAATTTTGTGCATTCTATAATTTTCCAGTTATAATTTAGACATTCTCATTATAATTTATATAATTTTAATAATATTAATATATTTTTTAGGATTATAATTTATAAAGATTTATAAATATTTTTTGCATTAAATTTCATTTTCAAAAGCATTGTTGCTGACATTACCACAATTACTCGACAGTATGTATAGAGAATGACAAAATAATAAAACACTTTAGTAAAATCTCCAATTTTAACAAACTAAACTACATATTTTACATTCTTTTCTGATTTTTTTGTTTTAAACAAGTTATCTTACGCTGTTTTAGCATTACAGTGCAGTAATAATAATAATAATATTAATAAGCCCAGTATGCTGTATCAACAATTTCTGCAATGTAATAAATATTATTTTTGGCGGTTTTTATATTATTAATAAAATGTTGTTCTGTCGTTAAGTGTGTGTGTTACACAACCTACTTCATGCTCAGTCAGCAGCAGCTGTCAGTCACCACTAGAGGAGCTACACAGCGACATGTACTGCGACAATCTCAGTGACACAGGACGCAACACATCAGCACATGTCACAAGCTGCAGTGGCACGGGCCACTATCCACTGACGCCAGTCGCCAAGCATATTAACAGGTGCAATGGCTTCTGTGCGTCAGATGTCGTGTCACTTAACTAAAGGTATAGACGAATCTCTGCATTGATCCTGTTGGCTAGTCTAAACACCTGCCTGGTGATTTACTTTGAGCAGCATCATATCCACGATCAAGCCCCCCAGATGTGCCACCAGAAGTGTCAATAAGCCAAATCAGAGGGTGCCAGTGGTTTCTGTCCATTAGATGTCATTCTCTTTCTTGCTGAACCATTTATGATCCATAACATCCTCTAAAGTGGGTCCATAGTCAAGACAGAATCTGAAGCACATTGTCAGAAGATCTCGGCATTCTGTAGAAAAGGAGAAAACTGATTAGTCCTGTATGTTCTCACATGCTTAACATGAAAACTGTATATGAGAGTTATACTTCATTTCCCATTTTTACAGTCATGACAACACTGTCCTATTATATCTGTAACAGCACTTTATGTTGGGCTATTGTCTCACCTTTGGATACACTGGGGTGAAATCTTGGATACCGAACCACAGAGCGAAGGGGCCAACATCCATTCACCATCCTTGCCAGGAGTCTTGCCACAGACGTAACATTTTCTTCAAGAGCAAAATTTACAGCCCTCGGGCCAGAAAGGGTTACTAGACGAGAATGCATGTAACATCTGCAGTAGAGCTGGTCCATACCTGGAAGCAACAGATTTTAAGTTAGAAGAGCAGAACAGCAATTTATTATAATTAAGCCATCCAAACTATTTCATTCCAAGTGATCAGTGTAATAGTAGGAGATCAATAAGTTGTGCTGTTAATAAGTAGCATTAAAAAATGAAAAACAATCACGGCTAAATTTTCAGCATAACAGCCAGCATAAATTCTGAAATCTAGGACTGCCGGTGACCAGCAATACCAGAGGTTTCAGCAGGGGAGGTAGAAGAACAGCATCTTACCAACGTGCGGTTTTAAGCGGCCCAGACAGAAGTCACTGCTGCCAAAATCAATCAACTTGACTTGAAGGGTTTTTGGATTCACCAGGATGTTATCTTCATGGACTGCTCTATGTTCAATGCGATGCTCCATGCAGTTCTGTAATGCAATTAGGATCTGCAGGGTCAAGTGACGTGCGACACTTTCAGTCAAGCGGCCATTGTTTCTCCTGATGAATGCAGTCAAGGTCATACTCGGCTGCATGTACTCCAGGACCAAAACATGATGTTCTCCCGCATCAAAAAAGTCATACAACTCTATGATGTGGGGACATACGGGAGGCGTCTTCAGGTCCAGAAGTATTTTAGCCTCGTGAGACGCATAATAGGCAAATCCATGCTAGAGAAAAACATTAGAAAAAGGTTAAAGTATGTGTACTATATAATGTATCTGCATAATTATAACTGTATAATATAATGTGTACAATATAGATTCCTACAACAAAGATTTAACACGTATATTCATTGTGTTGTGTTTACTTACGATCCGCTCTGACCAAACCTCCGACAGAGGAATGAATTTCAGGGCAACCTGCAAAAGCAACAAAATATTAATACTTTTTCCCAAAGTAATGAAAAACAAATCATAATAAATCCAATAATACATGTGTATCATACAACATAGACATGCGTCCACATGCACACCACTCCTTTTACAAGAAGAAAGATTAAGTAAACAACATGTACAGCAAAAGTGACTTACCTTTTTTCCATCAGATTTGCGTGTTGCCAAGTAGACAGTGCCAGTGTGTCCCTTTCCCAGCTTCCTTCCAAGCTCATATTTGTCAAGAGGAGATCCTGAAAAACAAACAAAATGGATATGATAGTTTACCAGGAAATATATTTCTGTTGAGTTTCATCGTGCTATAAAATGGTGTTTGCTTACAGACAAACCGATCAAACTTAGCTCGGCACAGATGTTTCAAAACTAGTGCTGGGCAAAAATGTATTGTGATTAAATCCCAGTATATTTATTATGTAAATATAAATAGACACGTGTATGCATATATCTGAGAAAATGTATAGAATATTATATAATGTATAACAATTTATATATCAATGTAACAAAATAGTTTTGTATAATTTGGAATTTTGTTTTATGTATGTGGATGATCAGAGGAAATGGACAGTGCCTGAGTTAAATATATGAGTGTCACAGCAAAGGGTCTGAATACTTAGGATCATGTGATATTTCAGTTTTTCTTTTATAATAAATCTGCACAAATGTCAACAACTCTTGTGTTTTTCTGTCAATACGTGTGTACATTAATGAGGAAAAAAAAATGAACTTAAATGAGCAAATTGCTGCAATATAACAAAGAGTGAAAAATGAAAGGGGTCTGAATATTTTCTGTACCCACTGTGCATATATATTTATACAGTGTTAGGAAAACACAGTTACTTTAGAAAGTAATGCATTACGATATTGAGTTACTCCCCAAAAAAGTAACTAGTTGCATTACTCATTCATTCATTTTCTTTTCGGCTTACTCGCTTTATTAATCCGGAATCACCACAGCGGAATGAACTGCCAACTTATCCAGCATCTGTTTTACGCAGCGGATGCCCTTCCAGCTGCAACCCATCACTGGGAAACATCCATACACACTTAATCACACACATACACTATGGACGATTTAGCTTACACAAATTCACCTGTACTGCATGTCTTTGGACTGTGGGGGAAACCAGAGTACCCAGAGGAAACCCACGCAAACATGGGGAGAACATGCAAACTCCACACAGAAATGCCAACTGACTCAGACGAGGCTCAAACCAGCAACCTTCTTCCTGTGAGGCGAACGTGCTACTCACTGTGCCGTCGCGTCGCCCTTGCATTACTCAGTTACTTTTTATGTTAAGTAATGTGTTAAGTTACTTTTGAGTTTTCTGACCTGGTTTGATTTCTTTCACAGGTTTTTTTTTTAAATAGAGGAGCTCTGCAATTAACAACACACTGCATAACCTTCATTTACCTTTAAAAACACACCAACAACTAATAATGTAGGATAATGTTATCTTCTGAGAACTTCCTGACCCCAGAGTTATACATGCTGTATTTACAGATTAATGAACGTTAAAAGCAATGAGTCAGATGCTTTTGTACTTTTTGTCTTATTAGTGAAGTTAAATGAGCACTGAGACTATAATCCCCCTCTCCTTTTCTTCTATGTGTTGAGAATAATGAGAACATTTCCATTAAATGAAAATTAAGGCCCTGTCATCTTGGTTTCTGTCTGTTTCTACAGGGAAACAATTCTCTGAGTGTGGGATTCAACATTAATTTTAATTCAGCAATTTATTTAGAAAAATGAATTAATTAAACTAAAAAGTAACTCGATTACATTTTTAAAACGTAACTATTTAAATATTATTACTTACGTTACTCTACTTTACTCATTACTTAGAATAGTAAGGTTATTAGGTAACTCAGGTTACTTGTAACGCGTTACCCCCAACACTTTATATATAATACAGACACTTATATTATGTCAAAACAAACTTTTACTTTGGACGCGATTAACCTTTGCTCAGCACTATTCAAACACTGATTTAAACACCCATGTCACATTCACTCGGTGATCTGAGACTTGACATCCCTTCTGAATCTGCGTTTGATTAACAGGGTCTAAAAAACCACACAATCGCACATACAGTAGCCTAGTGGGCAGTGCGTCAACATGTACCGCAACTACAGCACATTGCAGATGCTCTGAATCCTGGCTTGTGGACCTTCCTACTCTTTCTCTTAAACTTTGCATTTCTTTACAAAGAGTTTATTCAGATGTCAGACCGAACACATTACAAGAACAGAACTATAAAGACACTTATTTTAAATGTTTATTACATGCTTTGCTCTGGATTCAAACTCATGACAACTGCATTCCAGGCGTGAACATTATCCACTCTCCATCATCTGATGGAATGAACGGTTTACACAACATATTATAATTCCTCAATTTGCTTAACTGTTTCTCTATCAAAGTGGGTTCGGACCAATACATTTGGTGGTGATTTGGATTTCAGTGTTTCATGAATCTTCGCTCTGCCCACCACTAATAAAAATGATCCAGAATTAACTGGAGATTTTTCAGGAAAAACATGAAACCATGTTACAGGAATTACAGGAGAAATGTGAGGTCTCGTGATAGAAGACTGACCTGGGCTGGTGTCTGTTGTACTAACATCTGACTCGTAGTTGGAAGAATCATCGTCATCTTTATCATCTTCATGATCCAGAATATCTTGCTCAGTATTTCCTTCTCTGCTTCCTTAAGTGGATTACAATGAACAAAGGTTTATTATTGTGAGATGAACAGGACTCATAATTTATAGCTTTAGCTTGTTTTTATTGCACCATTGCAGCGCGTCCATTCTTCAGCATAAACATTCCTTGAACCCCGTTCACCCCCGACTCCACCCACTTCCACTTACATGACTTAAACACACATTAAGCTACAAATATTATTTATTAGGGCTGTAAACCTTCACTGGCCTCATGGTTTGGTTACAATTATCCTGTTATTGATTTGATCTAATTCTACATCACGATGCATTCCATACACAGAGTTTTTAATATAATTCACAATTTAATATTAAATAACACAATTTTGTTATTTAATACAAAACAAAAAAACAAAAACAGTCAGATATATGAACTGAACTTTTAATTATATCTGCTTCCTGAATGTATCAAACAAAACTCAAATACAGCACGGTTTATACCACCCCTCTCAAAATGATTACAATTTCATTCGGTTTGACCATGTTCATTCCACAGGGGTGTTTATATGGAGCATTTTTCATTCAGATTAAACTTTTAAACCGATTTAAAGGCTCCATGCAAACACACCTACACATGTAAACACACCTCCATGTAAACACACCTTTTTGTCATAGTAAACTGACCTGAGCTGGGGCCGGGTTCATCACTTTCATTGGGGAACTGTGATGGTTCATTGTTTGTTGCCGGGATCAAGTCCTCCTGATCTTCATCATCCTCAAAAGCTTCTTCAACTAAAGTGGATTAGATATATAAACATTTTAATCATTTTTATAATATAAATAGATTTTATATTCTTTATTTTATTTAATTTAACAAGTGATTATAATCTGTGACAGTTTCTTCAAATGAAAGGATTTAAGACACTGTGATTGTTTCTATGCATTTTACATATTTGTGTCATCAAACGGTAACATAAACCCAATTTCACACTCTTATCCATGTTATATCCCTTACAAAAATTGGCTTTAGTAATCCTGCGGTCCTGCTGAACAAAATAAATTTACAACAGAACAAATAAGCTGAGCAAAATATGACAGGATCACCACAGCACTTTCTGTAGTAGAGAATCACGAGAATTTAGAATTATGCATGTGATTTTTCTGTTGTTTTCATGTGGCAATACAAACTCATTAAATACTACAAAAATGTGAAATTATTACCACATTTTACCTGGACAATATTACAGAGTACAAAATATTGTGGTAAATATTACAAAAGTATGAAAGTAACAGCGTTCATTACTACAAGAACATTACAAGAATAATACATACAACTCTTCTTCTGTCTTATCATATGAAATACCACAGGATATTTTTGTGAGGGATAGCTTCAGTTTATTACCCATAGCACACTTAACAAACTGTATTTTGAGGACCAAATTTATCATAGCAGATTTGGAGTAATGAAGGGTCTTATCATAGTAAACTGACCTGAGCTGGTGCCGGGTTCATCACTTTCAACAGGGAACTGTGTTGATTCATGGCGTGCTGCCGGCATCAAGTCCTCCTGATCTTCATCATCCTCAAAAGCTTCCTCAACTTTCCTTTTTCTGCCTCCTAAAATGGATCAAAATATGGAAGAGGTAATTACAAATTATAGCTTATTTTGGTAATCTGCTTATATTCATTACTACTCGTTATAGGGTGACCCCGAATAGTTGAAGCTTCGCAACTACCAATCTCTCAGTTGAATATTTGCAGAGGTAAAATTATGAAAGGAGCATCACACCATTTTGGCTATATGGGGGTTCCTCAATGTCTGATTTCACATCGAATCACTGGTTTTCACCCCTTAAGTTGGTATATAGCCTGCTGTTATACCAACTTTACCAGATATATGTTTTTCTGCATGTCAGTTTTGCACTCCATATGTGATTATTTAATTATTTTACTATCAGACCCCCACAAATCTCCACTCCCACAAACACCAGCCCTCCCCAGCCTGGCCCCAAACCATATGATTTGACTATCAGTCGAATACAGATAAGATTTGTACATTTAAATTCGACTATGTAAATCCTGATTCAGGAACACTCCTACTACTTGTAATTTAATTTGCTATTTTCATTTGATTTAATTATCGGTTAACTGATCAAAAATACTTCACTCCCAACTTTACAATGTAGAATGTTAAGCACCAAATGAAAGAGATAGATCACCCAATAAAATTATTTTACTCACAATTTACTCCCCTCAAGTGGTTCCAAACTTTTATGAGTTTAATGTTTCTGGTGAACCCAAAAGAAGATATTCTGAAGAAAGCTGAAAACCTCTAACCATTGATTTCCATAGCAGGAAAACAAATACTATTGAATTCAATGATGACAGGTTTCCAGCTTTCTTCAAAATATCGTCTTTTTTGTTTGACAGAAAAAAGAAAATCATAAAGAACTGGAACAAGTAAAGGGTGAGTAAATGATGACAGAATTTTCATTTTTAGGTGAAGTATATCTCTTTAACAAAGCTGTAGAAAAGTGTGTTCTTGTGTTAGTAAACTGACCTGAGCTGGTGCCGGGTTCATCACTTTCATCAGGGAACTGTGTTAGTTTACGCCGTGTTGCCGGCATCAAGTCCTCCTGATCTTCATCATCCTCAAAAGCTTCCTCGACTTTTCTTTTTCTGCCTCTGCCTCCTGAAGTGGATTACATACAATAAACTTTTTTATTCATTTTTCAACAAATAAATAGATTTGATATTCTATATTTTATTAACATTTTCTTTAAAATCAATTGACAAGTGATTATAACCTGTGACAGAGTTTCCTCAAACAAAAAGACTTTAAGACACTGTGGTTGTTTCTATGCATTTTACATATTTGTGTCATCAAACGGTAACATAAACCCAATTTCACACTCTTATCCATGTTATATCCTTTACAAAAATTGGCTTTGGTAATCCTGCTGTCATGCTTAACAAAATAAATTTACCACAGAACAAATAAGCAGAGCAAAATATGACAGGATCACCACAGCACTTTCTGTAGTAGAGTATCACAAGAATTTAGAATTATGCATGTGATTTTTCTGTTGTGTTCATGTGGCAATATCAACTCATTACCACAAGAACATCACAGGAATATTGCGTACAGTATAAGAAATTCCTGTGGTAAATACTACAAAAATGTGAAATTAATACCACATATTACCTGGAGAATATTGCAGTAAAACTAAATCCTGTGGTAATTATTACAAAAATATGAAAGTAACAGTGTTTATTACCACAAGAACATTACAAGAATAATACAGTACAACAATACCTTACACAAAACAACACAGTACTACAAAATTACCACACCAGTATTTGTGTTCTTCTGTTTTATCATATGGAATACCACAGGATATTTTTGTGAGTGATGGCTTCAGTTTATTACCCATAGCATTCTTTCTGAATCACAATCAGCAACGACAGTCATGTGATAATGCTCAATTTAACAAACTGTATTTTAAGGATCAAATTTATCATAGTAGAATTAGAAAAATGAAGGGTCTTGTCATAGTAAACTGACCTGACCTGAGCAGACCCCGTCAATCTCCACTCCCACAAACATCAGCCCTCCCCAACCCCTAACCCAAACCATATGATTTGAGTATCAGTCGAATACAGAATTTGTACATTTAGATTCGACTATGTAAATCCTGATTCAGGGACACTCCTATTACTTGGTTATTTATTTTTTATTATTTTATTTTACTTTTATTAGTTTGTGTCTTGGTTAATTGATTAAAACGCTTCACTCCCTACATCACAATGTAGAATTTGAAGCACCAATTTAAAGAGATAGTTCACACAAAAATGAAATTTTACCCACAATTTACTCCCCTCAAGTGGTAACAAACCTTTATGAGTTTATTTTTTCTGGTGAACCCAAAAGAAGATATTCTGAAGAAAGCTGAAAACCTCTGACCATTGACTTCCATAGCAGGAAAACAAATACTATTGAATTCAATGATGACAGGTTTCCAGCTTTCTTCAAAATATCGTCTTTTTTGTTTGACAAAAAAAAAGAAAATCATAAAGGCTTGGATCAAGTAAAGAGTGAGTTAATGAAGACAGAATTTTCATGTTTGGGTGAAGTATATCTCTTTAACGAAGCTGTAGAAAAGTGTGTTCTTGTGTTAGTAAACTGACCTGAGCTGGTGCCGGGTTCATCACTTTCATCAGGGAACTGTGTTGGTTTACAGCGTTTTGCTGGCATCAAGTCCTCCTGATCTTCGTCATCCTGAAAAGCTTCTTTGACTTTTCTTTTTCTTTTTCTGCCTCCTAAAGTGGATCAAAATATGGAAGAGTTCATTGCAGATTAAGGTTGCACGGTTTACTGGTACTACGGTAGCACCACGATACTATGGCTCCAAAATACTGGTGGTGCCACTGTAGTTTGTAAATGGTAGTATCGTCATTAATGGTTGTACAATATGTTGCATGTGGAAAAGTCACTAAACTGCTCAAACGTTTGTGCCAGCAAATAATCAATAGACCACTTTATTTTACTTTCATTTTAACTGTCTGCATACGGGTCATAGTTTACTGTAGTCATGACAGATCATATGGCGTGATCAATTATTTATTTATTTATTTATTTTATTATTATTATTGCAATAACAACAAAAGAGTCAGTAAATACAAAAAAGCAGAGAAAGTCTGTACAAAAATGACTTTTTCAATAATAAAGGAATTGAATTTAAGTATTATGACATATCAAATATAGTATTTCTGACAATTTGCTTTATTTCGTTGATTTGAGTTATGAATTAATACAGTATTGCGATACTACTTGGTATCTTGATACTTCAGCTAGTATAGTATCCCTATTACAGATTATCACTCATTTTATTAATCTTCCTTCATTCATTACTACTCGCTATAGGGTGACCCCAAATAGTCGAAGCTTCACAACTACCAATCTCTCAATCGAATATTTGCAGAGGTAAATTATGAAAGGAGCATCATGCCATTTTGGCTATATGGGGGTTCCTCAATGTCTGATTTCACATCGAACAACCAGTTTTTGCCCCTTAAGTTGGTATATAGCCTGTTGTTATGCCAACCCTTAACAGATTTATGTTACGTTATGTTACAAGTGTCAGTTTTGCACTCCATATGTGATTATTTATTTATTTTATTATCAGACCCCATCAATCTCCACTCCCACAAACACCAGCCCTCCCCAACCCCTACCCCAAACCATATGATTTGACTATCAGTCGAATACAGAATTTGTAAATTTAGATTCGACTATGTAAATCCTGATTCAGGGACACTCCTATTACTCTGTTATTTTTAATTTATTTTATTTTTACTTTTATTAGTTTGTGTCTTGGTTAATTGATTAAAATGCTTCACTCCCTACATCACAATGTAGAATTTGAAGCACCAAGTTAAAGAGATAGTTCACCCAAAAATGAAATTTTACTTACAATTTACTCCCCTCAAGTGGTAACAAACCTTTATGAGTTAAATTTTTCTGGTGAACCCAAAAGAAGATATTCTGAAGAAAGCTGAAAACCTCTGACCATTGACTTCCATAGCAGGAAAACAAATACTATTGAATTCAATGATGACAGGTTTCCAGCTTTCTTCAAAATATCGTCTTTTTTGTTTGACAGAAAATAAGAAAATCATAAAAGCTTGGAACAAATAAAGGGTGAGTTAATGAAGACAGAATTTTAATTTTTGGGTAAAGTATATCTCTTTAACAAAGCTGTAGAAAAGTGTGTTCTTGTGTTAGTAAACTGACCTGAGCTGGTGCCGGGTTCATCACTTTCATCAGGGAACTGTGTTGGTTTACAGCGTTTTGCTGGCATCAAGTCCTCCTGATCTTCGTCATCCTGAAAAGCTTCTTTGACTTTTCTTTTTCTTTTTCTGCCTCCTAAAGTGGATCAAAATATGGAAGAGTTAATTTCAGATCATAGCTTATTTTGGTAATCTGCCTTCATTCATTACTACTCGCTATAGGGTGACCCCTAATAGTCGAAGCTTCGCGACTACCAATCTCTCAGTCGAATATTTGCAGAGGTAAATTATGAAACGAGGATCATGCCAATTTGGCTACATGGGGGTTCCTCAATGTCTGATTTCTCATCGAACCACCAGTTTTCGCCTCTTAAGTTGGTACATAGCCCGTTGTTATACAAACGTTTACTAAATTTATGTTTTTCTGAGTGTCAGTTTTGCACTCCATATGTGATTACTTATTCATTCATTCATTTTCTTTTCGGCTTAGTCCCTTTATTAATCTGGGGTCGCCACAGCAGAATGAACCGCCGACTTATCCAGCACGTTTTTACGCAGTGGATGCCATTCCAGCCGCAACCTATTACTGTGAAATGATTATTTATTTAATTATATAATTAATTATCAGACCCTGTCAATCTCCACTGCCACAAATACCAGCCCTCCCCAACCCCTGCCCCAAACCATATGGTTTGACTATCAGACGAATACAGAATTTGTAAATGTACATTCTACATAATCCTGATTCAGGGACACTCTTATTACTTGGTTATTTTTAGTTTATTTTTATTTAATTTTTTAGTTTATTTTGTGTCTTGGTTAATTGATTAAAAATACTTCACTCTCTACATCACAATGTAGAATTTGAAGCACCAAATAAAGAGATAGTTCACCAAAAATGAAATTTTACTCACAATTTACTCCCCTCAAGTTGTTCCAGACTAGGGCTGCAAAGATTGGGATCTCAATTCGACCATACACACAATCTTAAATCAGCTTTTCTACGATTCAGCCAATTATATTTATAAGGTCAGGGGAGAAGCATTAAGGCAGTCCCAAAAGTCTTCACAGCAACATGGACACCTCCAAATGGCGTTAAAAGTGTCACATACTGTATTTTTAAGGTATAAATCACCCAAAAATGTCATTTCTGTCTTAATGTAATGATGTATTTGCAGCTGCGAAATCACACGTTGTTTGTTTACTACTGAGAGGATGTGTACGTGCCCACCAATAATGCCTACTTCAGTGAACAGAACCTGCATAGGCTTTGAATAACATCTAATTAAGTTATAAACAGCGTTCAGTTTCTTGCACAGAGTGATCATTTGAGAGCCGCACAGGAAGTACGATTTGCATGTGTGTGTATTTTCCTCACAGTGACGGCAGCCACGGGGGACTGAAAGTGAAATGGGCGCGCACATAATTTAAACGATCATATCACATTTTGGAGTTATGATTACGACAAGCATTTGATGTTTTTTCTTTCATAGCGAACACAAAGTGTTGTGCATGAAAATAAATGTTTACTGTGTCAGTATAACTACTCTAGCCTATATAATGTTGAATATAATGCAAGAGGGAATCTGATAATGACAAATGTCTCATTTTACCAGTGAATAAAATGGTCTAATAATGTTGTCAAGGACAAATGACAAGCACATGTCTCAAACACAATAATTCAGCTTCAGAATTATGAATAGTTGTATTCTGATGTCATCACTTTACTGTGCATTACGACCAGGACATATTTAAAGTCTGTTCAAGTCCACCAATCCAAGTCTAAACAAAACTTAGCATTTTAACCAACAGGAGACCTACACTTAGGCCTAAAAATATTGTTGTTGCTTTACCATAGGTTTGAGAAATAACAATAATAATATTAATAATAATAGCCAACTCATATATATTTTTTATTTTACAGTTACAGAATCGTGAGAAAATTGTGATCTTGATATTAAGCAAAATAAAATCGTGATTTACATTTTAGCCAGAATCGTGCAGCCCTATACCAAACCTTTATGAGTTAAATTTTTCTGGTGAACCCAAAAGAAAATATTCTGAAGAAAGCTGAAAACCTCTGACCATTGACTTCCATAGCAAGAAAACAAATACTATTGAATTCAATGATGACAGGTTTCCAGCTTTCTTCAAAATATCGTCTTTTTTGTTTGACAGAAAATAAGAAAATCATAAAAGCTTGGAACAAGTAAAGGGTGAGTAAATGAAGACAGAATTTTAATTTTTGGGTAAAGTATATCTCTTTAACAAAGCTGTAGAAAAGTGTGTTCTTGTGGTAGTAAACTGACCTGAGCTGGTGCCGGGTTCATCACTTTCATCAGGGAACTGTGTTGGTTTACAGCGTTTTGCCGGCATCAAGTCCTCCTGATCTTCATCATCCTGAAAAGCTTCTTTGACTTTTCTTTTTCTTTTTCTGCCTCCTAAAATGGATCAAAATATGGAAGAGTTTAATTACAGCATATCACTTATTTCCTCAATGTCTGATTTCACATCGAATCACCAGTTTTCGTCCCTTAAGTTGGTATATAGCATGTTATACCAACCTTTACCAGATATATGTTTTTCTGCATGTCAGTTTTGTACTCCATATGTGATTATTTATTTTTTTATCAGACCCCGTCAATCTCCAATCCCACAAACAAAAAACTATTGAATTCAGTAATTGCAGGTTTCCAGTTTTCTTCAAAATACCGTCTTTTTTGTTTAACAGAAAACTGTGGCTGTTTCTATGCATTTTACACATTTGTGTCATCAAACGGTCGCATAAACCCAGTTTCACACTCTTATCCATGTCATATCCTTTACAAAAATGGGCTTTGGTAATCCTGCTGTCTTGCTGAACAAAATAAATTTACCACAGAACAAATAAGCAGAGCAAAATATGACAGGATCCCCACAGCACTTTCTGTAGTAGAGTATCACAAGAATTTAGAATTATGCATGTGATTTTTCTGTTGTGTTCATGTGGCAATATCAACTCATTACCACAAGTATGTAAGTAAGTAATGTGGATTTATAAAGCGCATTTATTATGTATGGCCATACACCCAAAGTGCTTCACAATCATGAGGGGGGTCTCTCCATATCTCCACCAGTGTGCAGCATCCACTTGGATGATGCGACAGCAGCCACAGCACAACGCCCTCAGTGCGCTCACCACACACCAGCTATTGGTGGAGAGACAGTGACAGAGCCAATTCGGTGGATGGGGAGGATTGGGAGGCCATGAGTTTAAAGGCTGATGGAGGGAATTTGGCCAGAACATCTGGGTTACACCCCTACACTTTACGAGAAGTGCCATGGGATTTTTTAAATGACCACAGTGAGTCAGGACCTCGGTTTAACGTCTCATCTGAAAGACGGCATCTACTAACAGTTTGGTGTCCCCTGAAGATCAGGAGGCCTTGATGCCAGCAAAATGCCGTAACATTACAGGAATATTACATACAGTACAAAAAAAGACCCCTGTGGTAAAACCTACAAAAATGTGAAATTAATACCACATTTTATCTGGAGAATATTACACTAAACCAAATGATCATGTGGTCACTATTACAGAAATATGAAAGTAATACTGTTCATTACCGCAAGAACATTACAAGAATAATACATACAACAAACTTATACACAAACAGCACAGTACTACACAATTACCAGTCCTGTTTTTGGAGTATTTTCTGTTTTATCATATCATTATGTTTTAAGGACCATTTTGAGGACCAAATTTATCATAGTAGAATTGGAGAAATGAAGGGTCTTGTCATAGTAAACTGACCTGAGCTGGTGCCGGGTTCATCACTTTCATAAGTGAACTGTGTTGGTTTACAGCGTTTTGCCGGCATCAAGTTCTCTTGATCTTCATCCTGAAAAGCTTCCTCAGCTTTTCTTTTACTGCCTCCTAAAATGGATTAGATACAATAAACCTTATATTACATTTTTATAATAGAAATAGATTTGATATTCTTTATGGTATCAAAAGTCAATTGACAAGTGATTATAATCTGTAACAGAGTTTCCTCAAACAAAAAGATTTTTAAGACACTGTGGTTGTTTCTATGCATTTTACATATTTGTGTCATCAAATGGTCGCATAAACCCAATTTCACACTTCTACCTATGTCATAGGCTATCTTTACAAAATGGGCTTTGATATTCCTGCTGAACAAAATAAATTTAACAGAACAAATAAGCTGAGCAAAATATGACAGGATCACCACAGCACTTTCACAAGAATTTAAAATTATGCATGTGATTTTTCTGTTGTTTTCATGTGGCAATATCAACTCATTACCACAAGAACATTACAGGAATATTGCATACAGTACAAGAAATTCCTGTGGTAAATACTACAAAATTGTGAAATTAATACCTCATATTACCTGGAGAATATTACAGTAAACAAAATTCTGTGGTAAATATTACAGATATATTGAAGTTACACAGTTCATTACAGTAATATTACATACAAAGAAACCTTATAAAACAGCAACAACACAATACTACACAATTACCACGGCTGTTTTTGTTTTATCATATGGAATACCACAGGGTATTCTTGTAAGGGATGGTTTTAGTTTGTTACCCATGGCACTCTTTCTAAATCACAACCAGCATCTCATATTGCTCAACTTAAACTGTATTTTAAGGACCACATTTATCAAACTAGAATTGGAGAAATAAAGGGTCTTGTCATAGTAAACTCACCTGAGCTGGTGTTTTCTGCTTCAGGGCGGGAACAATTGTCCCCTTTAAGAAAACCAATCAATGTCCAAATGTACTCCATTTCTGTTAGTAACAACAACAAGTAAATATAGAAATTCAAAATAGCAAAGCTGATAAATCTCGATAATTCTCGCACTGAGCTTCTTTCCCAAACTCGATTTGACAGCTGTAAATACTACTTGTGCTTGAACTGATTGGAAGATCCTATTGAACACTCAGTGTGCTTGCGCCTGTGACGTCATCATTAGAACGCGTTCCGAAAACTCTGGTAGTAGGGATTGATCCAAGATGGCGGCCTACACGAAGGTACCCAGCAAACGTTTGAATGACCGATGACCATTGAAAAGACGTCTCCCTGACACTGATTCATGGTTGAAAAATATATCTAAAACGGGAAATGAAATGACGTCGCGGACGTCTTCTGGACGTGAATAAAATGTCTTTTTTGCACGTCATCTGAACGTGTAAATATACCTTATTTTGGTTGTTTATAAGATATGTTGCTGCGTAATTTAAGTGTTTTAATAGCCTAAATATACATATAAAAAAATCACTCATTATTTAAAGCTGTGAACAGCAATCAGGTTCTTAAAAGGTTTGATTTTAGTCCAGTCATACCTGAACGTCTTTATAACATTGTAATCACGTGTACATCATAATTAATACATTATTTGAGGATGCAATCATGTTACAATTTAGCTAAATTATTTATTGTGCATATTAGTAGTTTTAACATAGTGACAGATTTACACCACTGCTAAACAGCACACAACTAATAATTTAATAAAACAACAACAAAACAGAATTATGGGGAACACAAGTGAAATTTTATTTTAGAGTCTTTATTTCTAATATCCTCCAGCTCTTCCTGGCAGGTGCTTGCTGTGCTCCTCCATTGCTGCATCTTTTTCTGTGTCTGTAGCATCTGGACTCACTTCACAGCATCTGAGGGAGGAAAATATGATTTTGTATGATCCTACAACTAAAGCATAATAGATCAAGGATTATTATCATGTTTCATGAATAAACAGCAATGTGCAGAGTAGCAATTGTAATCAAATGTCAATATAAACACATTCCTCCCCACTCATCATTTTACAAGTGTCCAATCCACATATTCACCCAAGTCCACAGTTTTGTGACAAAGACTCATCCATGGCTTACACTGAACTTATGATTTAATGTAATATTTTCAGTCTGGCTAGCAGTCTGTATAAACATTTTAAAACATCTGAACATTAAAACAGCAAAACCATTTTTTGCACCATTTTAAAAGTAAAATTTAATGCTTTTTAAGACCTTTTTAAGACCTCAACAAATATAATTTAATATATATTTAATAATTTCTTTGCAATAGGTTACTCAATTTATTGCCTCCTACAATGGAAATCAAAACTTGAAAGTTTTCCATTAGTATCAATTATGTGCAATGTGTAGACTTGGTACGTTAAAAAAATAAAAATAAAGGAAAAATAATTTTCTTTGAGAACTTTTTCTTTTTTTTGTCCCTTTGTGATGTAGAACAGAGTCAACGTAACATAGATAAGTTGGATTACACTAAACAACACAATGCCTTGTATGAAAGAATCATATAGAATAGAATACTGCCAAAATGTTGACAAAAACATCCCAAATTCTCCTCAAGACATGTGGCATCTCTCTTCTCAATATCATGATCTAGGTCCATCAACTTCCTTCTCTTTTCCTTGCATCTTTTTCTCATGGAATTAGATTTAGTGATAAATTCTGCCATCTTGGTCCATGCCACCCCTCATATATATACAGGGAGTGCAGAATTATTAGGCAAATTAGTATTTTGACGACATCATCCTCTTTATGCATGTTGTCTTACTCCAAGCTGTATAGGCTCGAAAGCCTACTACCAATTAAGGATATTAGGTAATGTGCATCTCTGTAATGAGAAGGGGTGTGGTCTAATGACATCAACACCCTATATCAGGTGTGCATAATTATTAGGCAACTTCCTTTCCTTTGGCAAAATGGGTCAAAAGAAGGACTTGACAGGCTCCGAAAAGTCAAAAATAGTGCGATATCTTGCAGAGGGATGCAGCATTCTTAAAACTGCCAAGCTTCTGAAGTGTGATCATCGAACAATCAAGCCTTTCATTCAAAATAGTCAACAGGGTCACAAGAAGCGTGTGGAAAAACCAAGGCACAAAATAACTGCCCATGAACTGAGAAAAGTCAAGCGTGCAGCTGCCAAGATGCCACTTGCCACCAGTTTTGCCATATTTCAGAGCTGCAACATCACTGGAATGCCCAAAAGCACAAGGTGTGCAATACTCAGAGACATGGCCATGGTAAGAAAGGCTGAAAAACGACCACCACTGAACAAGACACACAAGCTGAAACGTCAAGACTGGGCCAAGAAATATCTCAAGACTGATTTTTCTAAGGTTTTATGGACTGATGAAATGAGAGTGAGTCTTGATGGGCCAAATGGAAGGGCCCGTGGCTGGATCGGTAAAGGGCAGAGAGCTTCAGTCCCACTCAGACGCCAGCAAGGTGGAGGTGGAGTACTGCTTTGGGCTGGTATCATCAAAGATGAGCTTGTGGGGCCTTTTCGGGTTAAGGATGGAGTCAAGCTCAACTCCCAGTCCTACTGCCAGTTTCTGGAAGACACCTTCTTCAAGCAGTGGTACAGGAAGGAGTCTGCATCCTTCAAGAAAAACATGATTTTCAAGCAGGACAATGCTCCATCACATGCATCCAAGTACTCCACAGCGTGGCTGGCAAGAATGGGTCTAAAAGAAGAAAAACAATTGACATGGCTTCCTTGTTCACCTCATCTGAACCCCATAGAGAACCCGTGGTCCATCATCAAATGTGAAATTTACAAGGGGGGAAAACAGTACACCTCTCTGAACAGTGTCTGGGAGGCTGTGGTTGCTGCTGCATGCAATGTTGATGGTGAACAGATCAAAACACTGACAGAATCATGTGTTGGCAGGCTTTTGAGTGTCCTTGCAAAGAAAGGTGGCTATATTGGTCACTGATTTGTTTTTGAATGTCAGTAATGTATATTTGTGAATGTTGAGATGTTATATTGGTTTCACTGGTGAAAATAAATAATTGAAATGGGTATATATTTGTTTTTTGTTAAGTTGCCTAATAATTATGCACAGTAATAGTCACCTGCACACACAGATATCCTCCTAAAATAGCTAAAACTAAAAACAAACTAAAAACTACTTCCAAAAATATTCAGCTTTGATAATAATGAGTTTTTTTGGGGTTCATTGAGAACATGGTTGTTGTTCAATAATAAAATTAATCCTCAAAAATACAACTTGCCTAATAATTCTGCACTCCCTGTATATATATATATATACTTTTGTGAGGTGAAAAAAATTTAAAGGGGGGCCCTTAGATTTGCTATAGCCCCAGGGCCCAATGTGTTCTTAATCCGGCCCTGTACATACATACATACATCATATAAATATATATATATAAATACACTGCTTCACTAGCGTTGCACATAGAGAATAACATCTTTATTCCGGGATTACCAGTCTTAATAAATACACTTTGCATATGAAGTAAGTCATATCTCAAAACATTTACTGGGGCACTGGCGATTTTCAAATTGGGTCTAGCGACGCCCCTTTGCTACGCACTCTAAATGCAGAAAGTAATATCTGAATGTTTGCACATGGATTATAATTTTGGCTCGAGGGAGAGGGGGGCGCGAGTGAAATTGGCCAAACTTGGGGGGAGGGGTGTGTGTCCTAAAAGTTTGAAAACTACTGGTATGGAGAACCCACAGTATCTGACTTTTGGGTGTCTGGCGGTGAAGTGAAACTTGTTATAGCCGACTGTGAAGTGGCGTCTGAACTAGTAACATCATTAGGTTGAGCTGCAAACAACACAAGGATTAACCCTGACCCGCTATAACTAGCAGCTGCCAGGGCCGGAGCAAGCTGAACTGGCGCTCTAGGCGAACGGCGAGGGAGGGGGTGGGTGTCGCGGATGAAAGTGAGGACCGGGGGGTTTGCTCACTATTCTGCCGCCCGAGGCGGCCGCCTAGGTCGCCTCTATAGGCGCGCCGGCCCTAGCTGCTGCAACGTTGGTGCTTTTCTCCTTTCATGTGCGACACGATATCATTGATATCAAAAATGTAATACCTACAGCAACTTTACAGTAAATTTAAGACAATTTAAGACCTTAATTTCCCGTATTTTAATTTAAGACATTTTAAGACTTTAAGGACCCGCGGGAACCCTGTATAAGGAGATATACAATGATGCATAATAGATTAAATCCAGAATTTAAATAATATCAAGAACTGAGTTAATTGTTGGAGTAGTAAAATATATTTTCCTAAAATAATATGCAGAAATGGGGTAGCACGGTGGAGCAGTGGGTTCAACAAACACCTCACAGCAAGAAGGTCGCTGGTTCGAGCCCCAGCTGGGTCAGTTGACAGTTGCAAAGACCTGCAGTACAGATGAATTGGGTAAGCTAAATTGTCCGTAGTGTGTGAGAGTATGAGTGAATGGGTGTGTATGGATGTTTCCCAGTGATGGGTTGCAGCTGGAAGGGTATCCGCTACGTAAAACTTATGCTGGATAAGTTGGCGGTTCATTCCGCTGTGGTGACCCCAGATTAATAAAGGGACTAAGCCGAAAAGAAAATGAATAAATGAATTATGCAGAAATAAACACAAACAATGCAAGATAAATATGTACCTGTTCATGATATTTTTACTCAGGCTCGGACAGAACATCCACCAACTTTTGACAGTTGCTAAACCTAAATGTGACACCAAAATCACAGCCAGAAAGATCCCTCTAGACAGACAGAGACATACATTCTGTCACATTTTAAACTTACGCTGACCCAATTCTTCTCTTCAGCTTTGATGGACACTTCACAGGATCTCGCTCTCAGAATCCAGTCTCTTAACAGAACATGCAGACCTGCTGGAGACAGACCAGTAGCTAACATCAGGCTTATGATGACATTAAGGCCCAATCCCAATTCTATTTTTGTACCCCTACCCCTTCCCCTTGGCCCTTACAACCGAGGGTTAAGGGGAAGGGCTTCAAAACTTACCCCTAAGAATTGGGACAGCACTTCAACACCTGCACAGGTCATCATATGTCATCACGATCTCTTGCTTCATATGAGATCAGATGATCACGACTGCTGTAGTTATTCCAGTTGTGTTATTTTTTGGTGTTTATCATCAGGAAATCACTGAAGGGATATATTATGTTATCATAACAATCTAATGTGGCAATAAGATCGTAACTATACTGTGCATTTACACAGTGGCCGTACTCATCTATGTAAACACACGAAAACAACATTAACATTATAGCAGACACTGTAAAAAGCTCATTTTCAGCCACTAGACTGCTCTGACAGGGTGTTCGAGTGTCATCCATGATTATTGATTATAGATCGCGAAATTTAGCGTTTTATTTTGCAGTATTTTTAAAAAGCATGATGGTAAAACATGAACCCGGTTATGAATATATTAAAACGTGTTTGTTTGTCATAAAAATTCGTAATAATGACAAAAAATACTAATTTGTGGATCTCCTTACTTCCGGGTGCAGTGAAACTGCCGTTGTGGCAGGTGTATTCTGGGAAATTTTCTTACCCTCCGTTTCGAGTGTGCTCTTGAAAAATCTTCGTTCGAAGGGGTGTATACCCCTTGCCCTTAGCCCTACGCCTTCAAGCTAAAGAGAATTGGGACACCACTACCCCTTGACGGGAATGCGCAAAATGGTGGGTAGGGGTAAGGGCTAAGGGTTAGAATTGGGATTGGGCCTAATTTTTCTAGTTGCAATTATTTACTAAGGCTTTTATCAGGATATGCTGTAATAAGATCACAATATTCACCACAGGTATAAAAACTACTTTGTATATTGATATATTTTATACAAATGTTTAAAAGCTTAATAGCAAATGGATCATAAAATATATTTATTGTGTTAAAATCAACAGTGAGAAACAGACATTTATTCCAGTTACTATATTAATGTTAGTCAGAAAACAAGTACATTTTATTAGTTATTAACTTATAAATGTACAATAAAATGGCGATGCAGTGGCGCAGTAGGTAGTGCTGTCGCCTCACAGCAAGAACGTTGCTGGGTTGCAGGTTCGAACCTCAGCTGGGTCAGTTTACGTTTCTGTGTGGAGTTTGCATGTTCTCCCTGCCTGGGTTTCCTCCGGGTGCTCCGGTCTCCCCCACAGTCCAAAGACATGCGATACAGGTGAATTGGGTAAGCTAAATTGTTCGTAGTGTATGAGTGTGAATGAGTGTGTGGATGTTTCCCAGAGATGGGTTGCGGCTGGAAGGGCATCCGCTGTGTAAAAATGTGCTGTGTTAAAAAAATGTTCATTCCGCTGTGGCGACCCCAGGTTAATAAAGGGACTAAGCTGACAAGAAAATGAATGAATGAATGAATGTACAATAAAACTATAAAGAGAGAATTTTCAAGTAATGTCTGATGCATGTCACAGGCCAGATTAACATATGAATTTTGTGAAAGAGTCTTGAATTTTGTCTGAATTTTGAATTTTGTCTGACAGATCACTGATTATTGCCATTAATAGTAATTTCACAGTAAAATAGTTAATTCTACAAAAGAATACTGTGAAATCACAGTAATGGGCCTTACTATCTACCTTGAAGTCACTTATGGCTGTGATTTAGTGTAAAACAAGTCACAGTGGCTTACTGTTAAAGTTAATGCAATTATTAGTCAGTAATTTACTGTGAATTTAGGGTCAAATATTTTAAAGTGTATCAAAAAAAGTCATGTAAACTTTTTTTACTGTCATTCCATTTTTAAGGTGAGTGCTGAATTTGAGAGAGAAGCCACTGTGACCCGTGGATCTTTACAGCTGCTGAAGAGCTCTTGGAGTAAAACTAAACTGACTGAACTAAGACTAAAGGTAGAGTTTATGACATTTATTATTTTGGGCTGTATACACATCATAACATGATCACAGATTGTTAACATATTTTATCTTTTTATCATTTTTTTTCTTACTGTTGCTCAGTAGTGTTGGACAATGAAGAACCAAGAGGAACTGAACGGCTTGTGATGGCAGTAATGTTGACCAGAACGGCTGTCTTCTACAAGTGGCCACCTAAAGACACTGGCATCATCATTATTGAAGGTATTAAAGTTCTTACAGACCTTATCTTCAAAAGACTCGGGCAAACTTTGCTTTCACTCCGCCCTAAAGCCCCCACTGGCCTGCTTTGGCCCAAGCTGTCCGATCAGGCCCCGGAAGTGACTGTGCAAACGTGACTGGCCTAGGTGAGAGTGGAAGCATGGCTCTTGACTTCATTTCCAGAGCTTGTGTCCTCCTTGATCTATGCATTTTAACTGTGACAAAGAAAAGATGTTTTTATAAGTGACTGTCTAGTGAACACTGGAAGATATTAGAGGGGGGGTATTCCCAGGAACTGTTGTGTCCTCTTTGGTTCAATAAATCTGCATTATTCTGGCAAATATTACCTTTGATGTATTAAAAGATAATAAATTGCCTTGGATCTGGATACTTAAACTGTCAAACAAAATTTAATCACATAAATTTCACTTTTAGTTTACTGTTCATAAACAATATTGTTTATGGTTTAAATTATGCCGTATAAAAAAACCTTATCAAAGTCCTTGTTAAGATTATCAATTTGTTTAAATGTACACTTTTTATTGTGTATTATATGACGTATCGTCTATTAAGAGATTGTTGTTAATCTGTTTTGTGGCTCCACACTGTATGAGGTCTGTATGTGTGAAAGGGGCTATAGGGTGTTATTTTTTAGAGCTGATAAACAGGCTCGACAAATTTTGTGTTAAATCTAAATAAAAGCATGGAGTAGTTTTCATTAACATTGTGTTGGGTTTTCTGTTCAATTAAATTAATATTTTTGTTTAAAAAGTACTCTTTGCAGTTACCCATTTTAAATAAGCTAATTTAATTAAATGTTACTCAATGCATATTTGTTGAATTTAATAAATAATATTGCTTGTAATCTGTTACCTCAATTTTATTGAGTAGATATGGGGTATTATTTTTTACAGTGTACTGTATATGTGCCGTTTGCATATATTTCAGTTAATATGGAAAACGAGTGCATGTTTTTACCTAAACTAATATTGGATTTTTTTGAAGTGTGTGTGTGTGTGTGTAAAACAGTATAAGTTTATACAAAAAATGATGGCCAAAAAATAGTTACTCCGCCACATTTTCAAGTGTCATTATGGAGGTTTCAAGAGTTCACACTTAGATAATGCTTGACTATATTAGCTAGTTTGGCATGCTGTCCCGGGAGAGAACCCTGAGCTCAGAGATAAGTGAGCCCAAGGCTCCCGCCTGGTCAAATAAGCATTAGGAGGGATACGAGATCAGGTAGTTCTCGATAACCTCCCGAGAATATACCGCCAGTTATGTTAGTTTGTACTTAGTAACTGCTTATGACTTAACTGTAGTTGCATGTTTTTTGAGTGTGGGAGAACATGCAAACTCCGCACAGAGAGTGTCGACTGGTTCAGTTGGCATTGAACCAGCTCAACCTCCTTGCTGTGGGGCAACAGTGTTAACCACTGAACCACCGTGTCGCCCAAATCTAAACTGAGGAGGAGGGAGAAGTGATGGATGGGGCGGTTCCAAAACGAAGATGAGAAATGAAGTTTAGGCTGAGTATTTATGTTAAATCTTAAATGATCCGATTGGCTAGCTAGTGATTGGTGATAGGGATCAGCTGTAGTCAATCCTATCACGTGCTCCTCTCGAAATTAGTTTGTGAAACTTCACTTTACGTTACAACTAACGTGGTTCAAACGATGGATCTGCAACAGAGAAACTAGTCTCTACATCATTCATTTCTTAAACGATGCATACACACCCCTGGTTTGTTAAATAAAATTTTAATGCAAGTAAAATAAAGTGAAAAACTGAAACTGTAGGAAAACTGAAAACCCGTGACAGTGAAAATTCTATACAATATTTCAGTAAAATCATGAAGAAGATGTTTTGGAAGTTGTAAACTTTTTTAAACTGTTTTTACTTTGATTCCTTCTCACACAAACACAACAGTCACACCTTCAATGAATACAGTTGCACAAAACACAATATAAGAAATTCATAGACATATTAACATTTTGGGGATGCAATATGCATATTATGTATTATAATGCATAAAATACAGTATGTGCAAAAATCACCAATGTTTGGCCGATACAATGGCACATGAATGTAGAGAAAGTCTGGTTAGGCAATAAATAAATAAATAAATAAATAAATAAATAAATAAATAAATAAAGAAAGAAAGAAAGAAAGAAAGAAAGAAAGAAAGAAAGAAAGAAAATGATTAATTGCAAATAATGTTAAAAAATGCTAAATGTTTTGCAATTTTTTTTTAAATGACACAGTAAAGACAGTTAAGACACAGTGAAGAAAAAGTTACTGTTTGTACTAATAACTGTAGGACACACACACACGCACACGCACCCCCCCCCCCCCACACACTTATTCATATTTATTTATTTTATTTTAAAAGGAATGCCAAGAAATAAGAAATATTGCCAGTGAAAAAATAACTAATTTATTATAATACAAAATGGGGGAAATAGGTACTGAACAGGTCATGTTTTTTTCCTGGGAATCATATTTCTAAAGGAACTGTTGACATGGAATTGAACCACATTTTGGTAAAATCCCAAACAATACAAACAATAAAAAATATATAAGTTAAATAAAACGATATTAGGTATTTATAATAACAGTGGAATGACACAAGGTGAAAGTACTGAACTACTGAAACATATTTAATACTTTATTTAAAAGGCTTTTTTGGTGATGGCAGCTTAGAGACACCTCTCATATGGAGAATGAAGTCACATGCATTGCTCATGTGTAGTTTGTTTTTACAGACTTCAACAGAGTGTAAAAATCTTGATGGTTCTGTGGGTCTCGTCTATCGAATTTGATCTTTATTTTGTATTTTCTATTGAATTGGAGTCAGGTGATTGGCTGGGCCACTCTACAGCTTGATTTTCTTTATCTGAAAGCATTCGAGAGTTTCCTTGGCTGTGTTTTAAATCATTGTCTTGCTGAAACGTCCACCCTGGTTTCATCTCCATCATCCTGCTAAAGTAGATGTTGGGACTGAAGTAGCTGATTTTCATTTACACTGACGAAGGGCAGAGGGTTGCTGAATAACTACTGAGAGATTTTAGCTGTTGTCTGGGCTTTCACTGCCTTTCTACACATGTCATTTAATTTTATTACACATATCTTCGTTTGTTAACTAATTTGTTTTGTTTTATTTGCATATATGGATTTCTTTGGTTGGTTGTAGGAGGGGTTGGGAGAAGTGCGGTGTTTATGAAAAGTGGGGTGGGGGGGTGCAGAATCACGGTGGCAGGCCAGATGACCACTGGGAAATGTGCTACCTAATATTTATTCTTTAAAATTGAAAAAAAATAAATAAATCAAAGGAGTGCTAATAATTCTGACTTTAACTGTGTATGTATATATATATATATATATATATATATATATATATATATATATATATATATATATATATATATATATATATGTAACATATACATATATGTAAAAATGCAAGCTCTTTTAAAATACTCGGAGGTGTGCATCACAAGCCCTCATAATCATCCTCTCATTTTTGTGCCCTGTATGTTTTCAGTTGCATCCTTTATCTTGCTTTTTTGTCAGTTCTGCTGCTTCTCGATTGTATCAAGTTGTATGAATCCTGTCTACTATCCTGGGTAGGGCTGCACAATATTGGAGAGGGGTCTGGATGCAGACCTGGTGCAGTGCACTCTGAGCTGCATCCAATGCTTTTTAATGTGCTTACTTAACCCCACCCCTAACCCTACTCTTCACAGTGACGTCACTCACTCCATTGAGTACATTGCAGGGTTCAACGCTAAGGATTTTTTCTACTGGCCCGATCGGGCCAGTGGTTCAGATTTTTACTTGCCCTATCAAAATTTTCACTGGCCCCACCAAAATAAAATAAATAAATTACAGCTATTTCTTAGCCACATACAGTATTTTAAATAATGTTTCAAAAGCCAAACACAATTGTAATACATACCCTTTTTATTCAGCATAAAAAAAAATTATATATATATATATATATATATACATTTCCGCTACCGGTCAAAAGTTTGGGGTCAGGGTTTTTTTTAAGGAAAATTATTCAGTTCATCAAGGCGGCATTAATTAAATGTTAAAAAAATGTTAAATTGGTAAATATTTATTAAAATTTTACTATTTTTATAAAATTTTACTTTATTAAATTTTGACTGCTTTTTTATTGTATGTAGTTTCAAATAAAATTATTACTCCAGTCATTATTGCTTTTATTACTATTACCATTGATAATAATAATAATAATAAAAACAATAATAATTAATATTAGAGTGATTTCTGAAGGATCATGTGACTCTGAAGACTGGAGTTATGAGGCTGAAAATTCATATTTAAAATCACTGGAATAAATGATTCAATTAAATGATAAACTACTTTTAAACAGTTATTTTATAGTGCAATAACATTTCACAATTTTACAATGTGTACTGTTTTTATGATAAAATAAATGCAGCCTTGGTGAGCAGGTGAAGCTTATTTTAAAATATTTAACAATCATACTTACCCCAAACTTTTGACCAGTTGTGTATATATTTTATAAGCGAAAATGTGCACTTTAATTTTGACACCCACAGACATAAATAAAAATCAGAGAGGTCAGACTTTCTCATACAGAGCCTCATTTCAGTTGTCAAGTTTTATAAAAATCTATTGAATTAATCAATCTATTAAATAAACGTTGGCTAGAATTATGCATTATAGGCTTAAATTATATAGAGAAATAACAGATGAACCGATCATCAGATCATGCATCAGATCATGAAGCAGACCCATGTTGATCTTTCTTTCGAGCTGTCAGTGCAGAAATGAACAAAACAGGCCTAATACAACACATTACAAGATTAAAATATGGAAAGATTATCAAATGGTAACTTCGGTCAATCTTCCAAACTGATAAACAGCTCTCTCTCTATATATATAATATTTCAGCATGCTTTCACTTTCGTATTAGACATGAAACGCACATTTCCCGCCCTGCTCATCATTCCCTCTTCGTATATGGATATTACACAATCATAATACACTGTGATATAGCCTGGGTCCTTAGTTCATTGGATTGTTTTGTTTTTTCACTACAATTGATCCGCTAAATCGAGCAGAGACGACCTCATTCAGGCGATCTCGGACGAATTGATTTGGCGCGGATCCGAGCGCGATTCCTGGACTCGCATATGCCAAACGAACCGAGCTAACTGGGGGAAACGAGACAGATTCCGAAACAAACGTCTATGTGTGAAAGCACCCTGATATTGTATTTGCACGCAATTGACAGACAGTCGCAGCCAAACTTTTGTGACAAGGCAGCACTGGCCCGATCGGGCCAGTGACCATTCTGTACACTGGCCCAAACATCTCCCATGCTGGCCCCGGGCGATCGGGCAGTCCTTATTGTCGAGCCCTGCATTTTGTCTGACATTGCATCACTGAGTGATCCAATCTCAGCTTGCATCATAAAGGCTGCATCCAGACACTATTGCAATATTGGGAAATATGCTATATGTGATATTGTTGTTGAATAATGCGATAACTATATTTCTTGAAATAATATAGAGTAATGCTATTTTTGTTAGATTACAAAAAGAAATCATATATATGTAATGACCATACTAAAATATTTCAAACATATAAAATATAAATTATACTAATTTTTTTTTTTATCTATCAGGAAGGTGCAAACCTTTTGATTTAAAAAACAATGAACGACTAAAACCCTCTATAAACCCTAGATATTCAGATTTCTGGTTTGGTTTTACCATAGACATGTAAACATAAAATCCATTTATCTCACGCATTGTTTTTTATTCATATGTAACCACCCAGCATATTAAAACTAGAGCATCTTTTAAGCAAAATATTTCCTTGCCTGTCTTTATAAATAAAATAAATGAATAAACAAATATAAAAGTAACATCACAAGTCAAATAATCTAACATTATATTGTTGCATCCCTATGTTAATAATGTTTACATGATAATACCTAATTATTTTATTCATGTGGATGTTGACAAGATGTCAGTATACCCATGTCAATTATTAAAAAAGTTATTTATAAAGACAAGGAAGGAAATACGCTGCTTAAAAGATGCTAATTTTAAGATGCTGACAAACACTTGAAAATTAACAATGTTAATGTTATAAATGAATTATTAATGAACAAAAATAATGTTTGACGTAAATGCAATTTGTGTTTACATGTCTATGGTAAAACCAAACAGAAATCAGAATATCTACCAAGGTTTTTAGCCATTCAATGTGTTTTAAAGTCAAAATGTTTGCACCGTTTTGGGGTGCGTTTCCCAAACAACGACGTAACTCGCGGCTTAACTATCATAGTGCGATGCATCGTTTGGCAAAAGAACGATGTAGTGACGAGTGTTTCCCAAAACCCGTAGTTTCTCTGTCGCAGATCCATCGCTTGAACCACGTATTTATAACGTAAAATGCCCATAATGATGCTCTAAACGGGGTGGAGTAACTTCTTTAGAGAACAACCCCATAATTTCTTTGTGCAAATTATATTGTTTTACACAAACACGCATTTAAAATAAAATCCAATATTAGTTTTGGTAAAATCATGCACTAATTTTCCATATTAATTGAAATATATGTAAATGGCACATATAGTGCCAATGTTTGCTTTACTAATATTATTGAGAAGTTGAACATTACATATTCTATTCTAAAACATAAAATCACTTACAAAAGCTAACACTATTCTAATATCATATATAAATCATAAAAATAAATAAATAATGAGGTGATTTATTATAAATATATTTACTTTAATAATAATATTAATAATATTAATGATGATGATGATTATTATTATTTAGGATATTGTTTATTTATTACAAAAAAAATTACAATTTGACACATGCAAACCCCAGCAGAAAGTTCTAACCAACAGACCCATGTCATATACAGCAGAGATACTTAATAAATAACCCACTATAAAATAAAAGAATTAACGTATGCTTTGTTTTTTATTTTCACAAGCTTTGGAGACGTAACATAATTTCCGCTTTTAAATAATACCTATAGCTTTCGCCATGAGGCTGTGTTCAAAATGATATCAATGTTTTCCAAGTGCACTGCTAAGGGAGCACAATTGTAAACATGAAGATCGCTAAAATTGAACTGTAAAAATACTTTGAAAGGAAATTACACCTAAGAGAGATTAACTTAATGCTTTTTTATTTTTAATAATTGCAACTTTGAATGTTAAAATGTTCTAAATGCATAGGGGGGATAAGTGGGAATAGAACACAGCCAGAAACTATGCTTCTAACTACAGCTCCAGAGGTGTCGTTTCAAGTGCTCAAGTTTGCGACGCAGTTTGCGAATGTTCGTTGGAACGATGGATTTTGGAAACAGCAAATCAACGAACCTTGTTTGTAACGAGTAACGACGGAAGTTGCGACCTTAGTTGGCTAACGATGGTTTTGGGAAATGCACCCCTGGACAGATGTGAACTAGATTTAAGATAATTTTAAGATCCTTTTAGTATGTTGAATATTTTATATGTATTTTGTAATATTTAGAGGTTTTTGCATCTAATCTCTTCATATGTTAATTAACAGTTTTGGGTTTATTTACGGTTGTGAATTGTGTTATGTATTTGTGTTATTTGTGCTCTGTTTTTTTTTCTTCCTTCTCTCTCTCGCTCTGTTCTCCCTTATCTGCTTTCATTTTTCTCAGGTTCCGTTCATTGGTCGATTCAGCCGTCAATCATTCCCTCACCGGTTACGTCACACCCAATAGGCAAAGACCACCAGTCATAAAAACGGGCGCCAGACTCCTCACCAGCCTTTTCTTTTTCCTCTTGTTTCTGTTGTTGCGTTACGAAAGAAAAACCCTGTCTGACTGTGTAATTTTTGTTGTTGCCCGTGTCTGTGTGCACGTTATCTGTCAGTCATTCATCTCATTCCATTTCTCAGTTACGTTGTTTACGAGGCTTGGACGAAGCGGACAGATAAGAAGGTCACGTGACATGCATCTTGCAACACGCAGGACTACTCTTGTGTATAGTACATTAGGTTAGGGGAGAGCGCCACAACTTGTACTTTTTGGATAGACAGATAGTTAGGACTCGGAAGACTCTTTGCGTGTTTGTTATTTTGTTTTCATATATTTAGTTAGTTAGATGCTTCTGGGGAGTTAGATATAGTTTGGGTTTTGTTCTTTTCATTTCTTTAGCACCGCCCACGTCCCTTCTGCCAGCTCTCTTGTGATTCCCCGTCTTTGTATTTTTCTCAGTGTTGTATATATTGTAAATATATAATTTTCCCTTACATTTTCTTTATTTTTGATTAATTTGTTGCTTTGTTCACTTTTGGGTATTGTAAATAAAGTCACAATTTTTGGTATCTACTTTGATTGTCTTTTGTACTTCATTCACTGTTTGTATAAATTTGTTTTAATTGCATCTAAATGTCAAACCGCATTTCCTCTAGACCAAGGGTGTCCAAACTCGGTCCTGGATCCAGCTAATCAAGCTCTTACTACATATACTAGAAACTTCCTGGCAAATGTGTTGAACATCAGGGGTTTGTAACAACTGCATTATGAGACCATGATCTCTGCTCTGTCGACTTTTGATGTTGAAAATTCAACTCTACAGTTTATGCAAAACTGACCAGGGCTCGAAATTAACTTTTTTACTTGGTAGCACCGGTGCTCCCAACTTCAAAAATTTAGGAGCACCAGAAAAAATTTAAGAGCACCAGAAAAAATTTAGGAGCACCCACCAAAAATGAATGAGCACCACTGCAGTGCAAATTGTATATTAAAGGATTTATTGTATTTGAAAACAACATCAATCAGGACTAACAAAACCAGAAACAACTATCTAAACTAATGCAGTGATGACTTATTGATATCTGTGCAATAATTCCAAAATGAATGTCTAATAATTCTAAAATATTATTAATGATGACGATGATGTCAATAATATTACAATGAATAACATTTCTCATTATCATGCTGCCCTGAATGTGCTTGAATGCAAGTTACATATGTACTGTAAAAGGTCCTGCTGTTACTTTCATTCATTCATTTTCTTGTCGGCTTTGTCCCTTGCGGGGTCGCCACAGCGGAATGAACCGCCAACTTATCCAGCACGATTTTACGCAGCGGATGCCCTTCCAGCCGCAACCCATCTCTGGGAACTTCCACACACACATTCACACTCATACACTATGGACAATTTAGCTTACCCAATTCACCTGTACTGCATGTCTTTGGACTGTGGGGGAAACCGGAGCACCCGGAGGAAACCCACGCGAACCCAGGGAGAACATGCAAACTCCACACAGAAACGCCAACTGACCCAGCCCAGCCGAGGTTCGAACCTGCGACCCAGCGACGTTCTTGCTGTGAGGCAACAGCACTACCTACTGCGCCACTGGGTTGCCTGCTGTTACTTTATGAAAAATAAATTTATGGTTTGCATCAAACAAAAATGAAGCACTGCAGTAAGAAATATTTATTTTGCATGGTTGTTTTTATATGCATGTCAATTTAATAAATAATATTTCTGCTACAAAACAAATGTAAGATTATAATAAATCATTCAATCCAATGCTGAAAGCTGCAAAGCAGTCATCAGTAAATAGAAAAACAATATACATCTCAAGAAAGAATGGACCAAAGAAAGTAAGAAAAGTCTCACTTCTACCACTCTTTAAAAGTTTTGGTTTCGGTTTGTGTCATTGTAAATGCTCAGTCTTGTTATACGGTGATTTTCATTTTTCTGTGTTTGTGGAAAAGCAGGGGAGTCAGCCAGCCCAATATATGAGCAGGGCGGAACAGGATTCTCGTGATGACCACCGGCGCAAATACCGTTCTTTATTATGAGCCGCAGATTCAGTTTAAACTTAGTGAAGGCGAGCTTCTTTGGCGATGATGTGTACAGTGTTAGATTTTACATTTAGCGGACATTTGCGCTGAACACGCAGTGAATGCAACGCATCGAGATTCGGGCACCTTCTCCGAAAACACTCGATTGATCTCGGCTGGCGCCCTTCTAAGCTCCCTGTTATCTGACAGTGAAAAGTCTTGAGTGATTGACAGCTAATATAACCCAATGTAGCGGCAGTGAAGTCCGATTCAGCACGATTTTAGAAAAAAAAATCGAAACAAGTCGCACTACAACCATTATATGCAGAGTCGCACAAATGCTCCCAAATATATTATGAGGTCGCATAGATTAAGTTTCGGGCGCATATGCGACCAAAATGGTCGCAATTTCGAGCCCTGCTGACTTTTATTGGCATTTTAGTAGTTTGAAATAATAGAATGTTTAAGAAATAATATATAGAGAAATAAATCAGTAAAATAACAGAAAACGTACTGGCAGTTTATTACGAGGTGTTTGTAGCATAATATACAACACCAACACAGAGAATATTGACTTGAAACTATTAAAAATGTTAATAAAAGTCTGACTTTTTTTTAGGTTAAAAGTTGTCAGAAGAAAGATCAAGGTCTCATACTGCGAATCAAAACAAATGGGGAAAAAAATAAAAAACATGACTCACAAACAATAGAAAACTGCTAATTTACTGTTATTTTTGTATTGAGTACATTTTCATCTTTGAGTGAACTATGCATATAACGATGATGCCTTTTTCACCAGGTGTCATATCTCATAATTGTGAATCTACACATTAAAATGTTTTATTTTTTGCTTGTTCAAACTATTTATTTAAAACGAGCTGAATCAACAAAATTCTTGAGATTTTATTGGAACAACTTAATTTTTTATGTTGAATTCACATAAATTTGTTAAACGGTTTAAGTCAACTTAATCGATTTGTGTTTTATTTTTACAGTGTAGGACTATTTATCAACTTGCAGATCAATGTTCCAATTAACTTGTGGTCTTTAAAATGCATTTTTAACTTAAGAAGGGCTGAGTAATCAGAATGGCCCAGGGCCAGCATGAAAGATGCTCAGGACAGTTTGTCACTTTGTTTAAAATTTGCCTCTGAACATTTTTCAAAATGCATGCAAATCTGATCATACAATCCAGAAGCAGCAAGACTGACAAAATAAGTGTCATGATCGCATAAGACACAGGTTATTACTGCTCACTAGGGCTTGTACTGCACACACAGGTGACGTGATGCACACTGCCATGTGTAGCACTTTAACATAATTTTCTCACGAAGAGCAAATGTCACTATTAGCGCAACCGAAGACAGCAGCTTACTGTTAGTCAGAACTACAAGACATTATTTATTATGAATTATACATATGTGTTTAATTAGTTCCTTTGAAAATTTGTTCATTAATCCAGTGTTTTAGAATGTCTCGAAAGTCTTGTTTTTTGCCCTTAAACTTCTTTTAGTTTGGCTCTTAAATGAGTTGGCTACCTGGAGATGTTACTCATGCACTGCCACCGATTCTATTGTATTTTATTTAAACCCACTTATTTAAAATATGCCATGGGCTAGGCCTATTAAAAAAATCTATATTATTTATATATTATGTATATATATATTATATAGCCTAATCAAAATCAATAGGAGGAAATAAAATAATTAAAAACGGTACCCTTTGTTATAGCAACTGGGCCCAATGTGTTTTTATTCTGGTCCTGCTAAAAACTCAGATTTCAGAACTCAGATCAGAGGTAAGATTTGGTTGCGAGTTTCAGCACCGGCTACATGTGTATAATTTTCCTACCCTAATTTAAAAAAACGAAAATCTCTTTTCTTGATCAAAATCTTTTTTTTTACGTTTTTCGAGAGCAAACGAAAAACGGTCGTTTCTTCATTTTCCTTTTTTTTTTTGAAAACGGATATGGATTGGACAGAAGATACCCTGATTCTTCTTCCAGCCCCTTTCAACTACAAGATATTATTTGTTACTATACAGGTAAAACTGATATATCAGAGAACTACATTACTAACTTCATTTTGTATGGAAAATAATTTTATTCACAAACAAAAATTCTCGAATTCGCAGCCTTCTTTGTCACATTTTTGAATTGAAATTGATGTTTTTATTAAATCTCTTAGACTGGTTAAAAACAAAAAAAGTGATAGATTCTTGGATTATTATGATAATTATTTGGAAATATCATGGATACACAAGTCCTTCTTTCCTCTTGGTGTATTTGTGTTATTTATGTATCTCTGTTTAATTAATTTCTCTTTTGATTCTCTTATTTTACTGTTTTATATGTGTTTATAATATTATTTAACCTGATCTGCTGCAAAGTTATTATCATTGTTACTATTATTGTCTTTTTTTTGTGTAAGATCGGATTTTGTATGTTTGTTATTGAAGTCAATAGAAAAAAAATAAAATAATAATAATAATAATAATTGATCACATTTTTTTATTACTTTCCCTACCGCGTGTGGAGTCACATGACCCCACTCTGTTAGCCACACTTTGCAGCCACATCTTAATTCTCGTCAAGTACGACAATGGACCCAATCTTAGGCCTTAATTTGCACTACATTGACGATGATGGGAAGCTGCGCTGAGATGCCTTGAGACGGCATATTTTCAATTACATTAAAATTATTGTTTATGTTAAAACATTTGTTAACAAAATATACAAGAGTTTTTTTTTTTTAGAAGAGATACTGCTTATTTTCTACCTTTAATATGAAACTGAATAAAAATTATTTATTTTGATTCCAAAATTGCAGGTTATTTATTTTCACTTTTTTATAATAAAACTTATAATAAAACTTGTCGTTTTAGACAATGTGTGTTTTAATTACAGCTTTCCTCCTGTTTCCCCCACAGTCCAAAGACATGCGGTATAGGTGAATTGGGTAAGCTAAATTGTCCGTAGTGTATGAGTGTGTATGGATGTTTTCCAGGGATGGGTTGCAGCTGGAAGGGCATCCACTGCGTAAAAAAACATGTGCTAGATAAGTTGGCGGTTCATTCCACTGTGGCGACCCCGGATTAATAAAGGGACTAAGCCAAAAAGAAAATGAATGAATGACTGAATAATCAAGATTTTGATTTTAGGCCAAATCGCCCAGCCCTATGGTTTAATTGTACTTTAATAGGACTCTTCATTTATGAATAGTTAACTGGTAATCTAGGACCTTCAACCTTCATTAAAATATCAATTGTTTAAAAAAGTTAGATTATTAAATAAAAAGTGTAAATATATCTATAACTATTCTACATTTGTCTTCTATTGACACATATTTTTAAATATGTGACTAAGAAATCATTATCCTAATTTCTCTTTTTTTGGTGGGTCAGAGAAAAAATTATCAGGACAAGTAGAAATCTACTGGCCACAGCAGGCCGGTAGAAAAAATCCTTAGAGTTGAGCCCTGTTAAGTAATTCTCAGTCTCATTAAAACTCAATTGTGCATCGTGTAGTAGGGTTGTCACGATACCATCAATTCAGGACCATGATACTACACCGGCTATGTCACGATACCAAGCAGTATCGCAATTCTGTATTAATTCATAACTCAAATCTGCGAAATAAAGCAAATTGTCAGAAATATTATATGTCATAATACTTAAATTCAATTCCCTTATTATTGAAAAAGTTATTTTTGTTCAGACTTTCTCTGCTTTTTTCTATTTACTGTGACTCTTTTGTTGTTATTGCAGTAATAATAATAATATAATAAATAAATAAATAAATAAATAATTGATCCGCCATATGATCTGTCATGACTGCAGTAAACTATGACCCGTATGCAGACAGTTAAAATTACAGTAAAATAAAGTGGTCTATTGATTATTTGCTGGCACTAATATTTGAGCATTTTAGTGATTTTTCCACATGCAACACACTGTAAAAAAAGCAGGGTTCCACACAATTCATTCATGTTGTCCCAACACAAATTGATTCAGTTAACTTAACACTTTTAACAAATTTATGTGGATTAAACATAAAAAAAAAAATATGAAACTTATGCCTATGAAACTTCAGGAATTGTGTTGTTTCAGCTCATTTTAATTAAGTAGATTGAATAGGTAAAAAAATATATTTTTGAGAGCTTATTTTAGAACCGTTAATGACTATACTACCATTTACAAACTACAGTGGCACCACCAGTATTTTGGAGCCATAGTATCGCGGTGCTACCGAAGTACCGGTAAACTGTGCAACCCTATCGTCTTGTGATAATTACTTAAGATTTTTGTAATAATAAAAAATGTATTTAATACAACCATAAAAACGGCTAAAAGATTGTCAATACACTGTACTGTAAGCACAACCAGTGGTTTGGTGTGTTTGTGAGAGAGAGAAAAAACATTTGCAACTCCGAAAAAACACAAAAACTTTCTCAGACTTCAAATATACTGGTCACTTTAGTCATGGGTGCTGTTGTTTTACTTCAGTAATACCTTCAGAGAACATAGTAGACAGTGATCCATACATAAGCAGAGAGATTGACGTGGTGTAGGCAGAACTGGAATAGACATCTGTCCAGGCTGACACAGGTTAAAGATCTTGAAGTCTTTAACTGGAGATTCCAGAAAAACTGCCATTAAAAAAAATTTAAGAAAAAAACATGTTACTCAGTAGGAAATCTCACCTGGTATCTACTATTAAAGTACAACCCCAAATTACATTTTAAGTTCAATCCACAGTATCTGTACCATAAATTTGCCACAATTTTTGACTCCTCACTCAGAATATTAAGTTAAAGGTATTTTCTGAGAAATTCAATGATCTTCATTTCCTTGTGAAATTCTAAAAAGCTTAATGATATAAAATATTTTTAAAAAGCAATGCGTTTACAAACATTTGTCTAGATAACGTACTGTTACGATTAAACTGCAGTAACGTGAATCAAAAAAGAAGCATGTAGACAAGATAAATTTGAATAAACAGGAACACAAAAAACGCACACCAGAACATAGCACAACAATCAGAAAAAACAGACAAGCATTGACTGTGAACAAAGCATATCAGGAACTGAATCAACGAAAACACAAAGAACTAACCTGACTAGCGACAAATCGAGTGGGCAACTTACAAAATGGCAAAGCTTTTGCCATTCAACGCTGTGGAGCGTCTCTGGTCAGGAGTTCATCACAAAATGTAGAAAGAAACAGAAGAACAAAACAGTGAACCGACAGCGATTCACTTCGTTAGCATTATTACGTGTTAAAAATGTCGTTTAACGTTAGCTCAATGACACGTAACGTTAATGTTATTTGCTAATCGTTTCTCATAACGTTAGCCTATAATAACTTAGCCGAAGCAATATTATTTTCATTCCAAGTCGATTTGAAAGATCATCTTATATTTTTACACAGGTCAGAAAGCATTGAAGTCATAAAGTGAAGTTAATGGTGTTAAAATCGCTAATTAAATAACCAAAACAGCTTTTCATTTACGTTACCTTCATAGATTAGCTGCTGTCAATGGCCTGGCCACTTACAGGCCGACATGTAGGCTTACTAAATACGTAACGTTATAAGATAGGAAGTGGTAAAGTATTAATAAAAATGTAAAACATTACACATCTAAAGCTACATTTAACATAAATTCTAGGGAAAACGACAAATAAAACACGTGAACCGTCGAATACAATGTACTTACCTTCAGATTACCGTTCTGTCCGTTGCCTTATTGTGTCCGTTATTTGATTCAAATAATGAGCCCGCGCACGTCACGCTGACTCGCTCAGAAGAACCGAGTCCTCCAATCAAGTTTCAACATCGAACCAGTGTTATGATTTCGAACAGATCATTCGGGTAGCCTATATGTTAAAGAGTCATCTTAATTTCGACATTGAATCATTGTTTTATCCTCGATGTAATAACCTTCCGACGTCCCGACCAAATTTAATCGACGAGTGATATTGACGCTTATAAGCAATAATCGGCATTGATTCAACGTCGACCTACTATCTGGGAAGTGCCTTCCAGTTCCAATCTCCTAAAAATACTGCTTTTAGCTCGACTTGAGGCGAAAGATGATTGGTTGCTCCCACGACTGTCCAATGGCATTTTTAAACTCGATTTATTTTTCAACTCGAGAAATGCATCTGGGAAAATGAAAAGAAAAGCGAGTGGCAAATGGAGAGAAAAGCATTTGTCAGAAACATTTAAATGCATATTTTAAATGATCTATAAATATACTTTTTATTGTTTGATTAATCAGTGTTTATATATATATACTGTATAAATTACATTTATATATAACATAGATATACATACATATATATATATATATATATATATATATATATATATATATATATATATATATATATATATATATATATAAACATTTATAAAATGTTTCATTTATCTGTATATTTAAACAAATTATTTAGAAATGCATTATTTTATTGCTTTATTTAATGACATTTAAACACAATTTAAATAAACACATTTAAATATGTCTATTTGTTTGTCCATTAATTGTTTATTTAAATTGTGGATTATTTATTCACATTTTAATGCTTCAGTTAATAAATTGACAACTTGTTTCTTTGTTTTATTTCTAACAGACACTCCTGGTCCTCCACAGGGGAAACAAATGTTAAGTTTTGGAAAACTCAATGGGGAAATTCTCTCCTTTTTAGTCATGGCAGCAATCATTCAGCTGGAACTGCTATTCTGTTACACAGTTTTAAAGGGATTATATTAGGAACTTATTTTGTTCAGATGAAGGCAGATGGGTTATAGCTGTAATTAAACAAGATAACACCACCTTCATAACCTTATGGCCAAACCTCTCGAGCAACTAACAGAGTATTGTTCTCTCTCAAGCTTCGGGAGGTAAATGAGAAATATGCTGATGCTTATTTTAATTTGGAAGGAGATTTTAATGATTGTACAAATGACTGTATGGATAGATACACCCCTAGAATTGATGGTGTGGTGAATAATGATTTAATTTTTCTTCTTTGCACAGGCATTTCTGACAAAATCATGAAAACCAAATATATCTTTAATGTGTGGTTTCAGAGAGATCTCTCACTACATAGAAGAGTTCTTTTATCAAAGCTGGAAGGCCTCTCTCGCTTTGTGTATCCTACTCTTTCTTTATTTGTTAATATTAAGGCTATAAAAGAAATTAATAAAATGTTTTTGGACTTCATATGGAGAAATAAACCTTATACTAAAAAAAGAAACACTTTGTAACCCTAAAAGTGAAGGTGGCTTGGATTTTCTGAATTTCGAAGATACTGTGAATATTTTCAAAGTAAATTGGTTGAAAAGACGTCTAGCAAATCCAGTATCAATGTGGTTTTTCATCTCTAATCATATATTTCATAGTCTAGGGCATCTAAATTTCTTATTGAAATGTAATTTCCTGCCAGGCAAGTGACCTGTTTCTTTATCTAATTTCCACCAACAATGACTTTCATGGAAAATTTGTTTTGTTCATGGCTTCTCCCCCCACAAAATTTTACTTTGGAACAATTCTGACAACTATAAGAAATAAGTCCCTTTTTTCTTTAGATGGTTTAATAATAATTAGAATTTTATATTATTTGTTTAATGTTAGCAATATTTTAAGTTATGAACAACTTATGAATCTCTATAACTTTTGAATCCCATTTAAGGAATATAATACCTTAATAAAAGCTATCCCAGCTTATTTATCTTCTGTTTAATGAAGTTAAGTGATGTTCCAGATATATGTTTGGGTGGTATTGATATCTTAGATTGGAAACGTAATAACAATCACGTTCGCAAAATATTTCAACAGAAGAGAAGAATTACCCCCCAGAGGTAAATTTTACTGGGGTTTCTTTATATTAAATGTAAGCTGGAGAAAGGACTGGCTTTTGTATGCCTAATAAGGTTGAGGAGATTCATTAACAATTTTGCACTAAATTTACCGTCAATTTATCTTCATCTAAATATGCTGATGTTGATGCGTCTTGTTTATGTTGTGGTTTTGCTGAAGAAACAGCTCCCATTTTTTTTTTGAATGTGGCGTAACAAAAAGATTTTGGATTAAGTCCTCATGTTTTTAAGTTCATAAATTTGACACACACTTTGAGCTGTTATTTTTTTACTATAAAAATCCTACATTTTTATCTCTTGAATACATCGATAACTTTTTTATACTGAATGCAAAATATTTTATAAGCATAAATGGCTTAAATCTCCTTTGTTTTCCCATTTTTTTTTGCTAAATTTCACTCTCGTTTCCTTTCTTAAATGCACTAAAAATAACAATTTTGATACATTATGACCTTTTTAAGGACACATAAACTTTTGTTAATTAATTTTTTTTCTCTCTATTATCTAATAGCTTTAGTTCATATAAACTCAGATTTTTTTGGTTTATTTTCCTGTTATTGTTATTGTTTTTCTATTTATGTGAAATTTACAATTAAGAGATATAATTGTCATATTTCCATGTACAGGTTTGACAAAAAAAACCATAAAAACCTCCTGTAGTAGTTTAGTATATTAGTAGTATATAAATGTATGCAGAGTAGGCCTACTACAAGGCTTTAATTCAATACATTTGTGCCTCAATTGATTTAATCAGATGTGTAGACCATTTTGTTGCATTTGAAAGTAAATCAGCTCCTTCAGAGCAGCTCAGTGTACAGGTTTGGCGCCATCTTGTGACTGAATAATAATAATAAAAGTACGTTTATAAGTAAAAGACAGTTTAGAAAATCGACACACTAACGTTGACACAAATATTGAAAGTCCATTTCCATATAAACACCAGCCACTGATACGTAATTAAAATTTTATAATCTTAATTAGTTACTTAGGAACTAGAACTTGGGTTAAAGTGTGTAAATTGTAGGTCCTGGGTACCTTCTGTCCTCCTTGAGTGCGGACAGTGTCAATACGTGCATCAAGTCTAGTTCTTAATTTGTAAGTGAATAATTTCAGGAACAAAACCGGGAAATAAACTGTGATTGACGTCCACCACACAATTTCAGTTTCCCGGAACATGACATCATTAATTTTCTGAACGGTCTTTAATTATTTTGTGCCATAACGTTACGGGTCACGATAGATAAGATCAAACAAACAGCTACAAACATAAATTAACATCACTGTATTGAGTTTACTAACACCACTGAAATTCAGTTCACCTCCAAGTAAAAAAGATAAATAAATGACTCAAGCCCAGTTCTGTCATGTTTTCTGGTTGACTCGCTTTGCTTCTGTGTTCTATCCTCATCCAGGGGCGCAGTTCATCTCTTTTGATCAGGCTCATTATCAGATTTATCAGATATATGCCAGAGTTGGCGGTTCATTCTGCTGTGATTACGGAATAAGCCGAAGAAAAATGAATAAATGTATTATAGTCAAGTATCAGTCAAGTTACTTAAATCATTTAAGAGAATCACGTTATTGATCCATAACATTAATATGAAGACCCACTTTATATATTGTGTTTCAATCGGACAGTGAAGACACAGCGAGTTAAATGTCGTTCACCGGAAGCATCCAGCCTGGCTTATTCAAAACTAAAAGTAGTTTGGACCACGTCCATTACACTTGTATTGTCAAGTCCTGTCAACTTTAACCTAAATTAAGACAACTTCACTATTTATTCGAAGTACGCTTTATTTTAAATTTTAATGTTGCACGAACACTTACTCTTTTAAGTTGAAACAACAACAACATTCTTCACAGTGAGGCGAAGCTGAAACAGCTTTTTTACCCGACACAGAAAACGTCATGTGAAGAGACGCACCGTGCAATTATATTTAAAATTTACCCAATATGATCATCTCAAATATATTCAAGCACACAGACATTTCTTTAAACAAATTTTTATGACTTTGCCAAAACTTTTTGGGTTAATTTGTTATTCCAAAATAATTCCAGGCCTGGAAAATGCCTTGTCAAAATTCGATGACTTTTCCAGATTTTTCAGGACTGTATGAAGCCTGCAGCATTTATCTGAAATAAAAAGCTTTTGTAACATTATATACTAGCCTATACCATTCAAAAGCTTAGAGCCAGTACAATGTTTTCTCTTTATGGCAAAGAACTTTTTTAAATTAATATTTTTAGGATATTAGGATACAATTTAAGGATATTTAAATTGAACAAAAGTGATGATAAAGTCATTTATAATGTCTTCAATTTTTAATTTTGATAAATGCAGTTCTTCTGAAATTTCTAGTCATCAAAGAAAGCTGAAAAAAAACTCATCCCCGTAAGTCTGTCCGCTCTGCCCACCAGGACGGAGATGTGTGTTTGATGGAGTGAAATCCCCCCTGAAAGAAGTAGAGAAAAAGCCCTTGATCCTCCATCTGGCACTATAGGACGGTTCAGTGCCTGGGCATCTTTCCTGGGGGCTCCTTGGGCAGTGGCTTTCCACTGATGTCCACCATTATTCAAGGAGGATTGCTGGACTTCACCTGGATTTCACAATGGATTAAACTTTTACACAAACAATCATTTTTTTATATGAAAAAAAAAACACTATTAATCTAACCAAACCTAACTTTTTAAAGAACTCTATTCTCACTTTCTCAATAATTCTCGAATTATTATTATCAATATTCATTAATATTTGAGTTTTTTTTTTTTTTTATCATTCTTTGATTATCAAAAATATTCAAATAGTCTACCACCTTCAGGGTTCATACACGTTTACTACTAAAATCCCAGGACTTTTCCAAAAATTTCAGGTAGATATTTATGACCTTATCTTTCATGTAATGTCTACATAAAAAAAAAATGCACGTTCAAGTTTATTGCAGCATATTAAAAAATATGTCACAATCTATGCAGTTCGTTTATTTTTATATCTGTAAAACAGTTTTTAGAAAGTATCTTGCTGTCTGTGTGAAAATATTTTAGAAATGTTGGCTTGTGTTTTCATAAGATTTATAAGAATAGGACAAATTAGCTTTAAGTGCCTACCCAGATAGCAAGCCGACATTGAATCAATGTCGATTATTGGTTATAAGCGTCAGTATCAGTCGTCGATCAAATTTCGACATTGAATCAACGTTCTTTATTTGGTCGGTACGTCGGAAGGTTATTACATCGAGAATAAAACATTGATCCAATGTCGAAATGAAGTTGACTCTTCAACATAGGCTACCCGACGCATCTGGTCGAAATCATAACATTGATTCAATGTCTAAATGAAGTTGACTCTTCAACATATAGGCTACCCGACGCATCTGGTCGAAATCATAACATTGGTTCGATGTCGAAATGAAGTTGACTCTTCAACATATAGGCTACCCGACGCATCTGGTCGAAATCATAACACTGGTTCGATGTTGAAACTTGATTGGTGGACTCGGAGTCGGTTCTTCTGCGCGAGTCAGCGTGAGGCGCAGGTGCTGCTCATCATTTGAATCAACTAACAAACCGAAGGCAGCGGACGGAACTGTAAGGTAAGCACGTTGTATTATTCGACGTTTCACATGTTTTATTTGTCGTTTTCCCAAGAATTTATGTCAAAATGTAACTTTTAGATGTGTAAATTAACACTTTACCACTTCCTATACGTTTTTTAGTAAGCCCATGGTGCCCTGTGCGTACCCAGGCTATTAACTGCAGCTGATCTATAAAGGTAACGTTAAGGTAAATGAAAAGCTGTTTTGGTTATTTAATTTTCGATTTCAACACGATTAACTTCACTTTATGACTTCAATGCTTTTTAACCTGTGTAAAAATATAAGATGATCTGTTAAATCGATTCTGAATGAGCATAAAACACATATGTAAGTTAATGTTGCTCTAGCTAACGTATAGGCTAAGTTATGAGAAACGTTTCGCAAATAACATTACGTATCATCGAGCTAACGTTAAACGAGATTTTTTAACACGTTATTACGCTAGCGAAGTGAATCGCTGTCAGTTTACGGTTTTGTTGCTCTATTTTTTTCTACATTTAGTGACGAACTCCTCGCCAGAGACGGTCCACAGCATTGAATGGGAAAAGCTTATAGAGGTAAAGTTGGTTTTATATTCGCACATTCGTTCATTTAGAAGTCTCTATATTGTTTACCATGTTACTTTGAATATTCGATCGAAATTAGCATGCAAGTATGACTTCAAAACAACATAAACACTGTTTAGTTGACTGTAAACAATGTTGTACTTTGATAGTCATTTGCTGCTAATATGATTTCCCTATTTAGAATTTGCAAAGAATACTTTTCTGACATTATATTATTGAGGAGAATGTCTGAATATCCGAATATAAAACCAACTTTACCTCAATTGTTCACAAACCATGCTTGTCTGTTTTTTTTTCTGATTGTAGTGCTATGTTCTGGTGTGCATTTTTTTATTTTCCTGTTTATTAAAATTTATTTTGTCTACATGCTTTTCTCTTGAGGTTACTGCAGTTTACTTGTACAAGTATCTAAACAAATGTTTAAATGCATTTATTTTGAAAAATATTTAATATCATTAAGCTTTTTAGAATTTCACAAGAAAATGAAATCCAAGATCATTTAATTTCTCACAAAATACCATGTTAACTTAATAATCTGCGTGAGGAGTCAAAAATTGTGGCAATTTTATGGTACCAATACTGTGGGTTGAACTGAAAATTTACCTTGGAATTGTACTTTGTAATAGTAGATACTGTACCTGGTGAGATTTTCCTACTGAGTAACATGTTTTTTTTCTTACAATTTTTTTAATGGCAGTTTCTCTGAAATCTCCAGTTGAAGACATCAAGATCTGTAACCTGTGCCTGGACAGACGTCTATTCCAGTTCTGCCTACACCACACTAATCTCTCTGCCTATGTATGGATCACTGACTATTATGTTCCCTGAAGGTATTACTGGAGCAAAAGAACAGCACCCATGACTGAAGCTTCTGTTAGTGACCAGTATATTTGAAGTCTGAGAAAGTTTTTTTTTTTTTTAACAAGTTGCAAATGTTTTTTTTTTTTCCTCTCTCACACAAACAGACCAAACGACTGGTTGTGCCTATAGTACAGTGTACTGACAATCTTTTAGCGTTTTTATGGTTGTATTAAATGCATCTTTATTGTTACAAAAATCTTAAGTAATTGTCACAACACAATGCACATTTGAGTTTTAATGAGAAGGAGAATTACCCAACAGGGCTCAACACTTAGGATTTTTTTACTGGCCTGGTGTGGAATTTAAAATTGAAATTAAGATGGAGAGCAGGAAGTAAAAAAACTGAATAGGAGACGTAAAGGAAAGTCTGTATTTTTTAAATTCATACCATATTACAAAGAAGAAATAAATAGAAATATTATGAAGAGGACCGTTTTTTACTGAAATAAAATGTATGCTCAGCTCTGACGAGACGCAGTTTAAAGTAGTTTTGTTTTTTTACATATAGATTTTCATTGCTTTAAATTATTTTAATGTTTTTATATTTACAGTTTGTATATAAAATGAATGCTTAGCTTATTGTTCGCAGTGATCGTTATAATAGGATCATGTGCATGGCATATGATTATTCAGTATACGTTACATTCTTTGGTCGCAGCACTGTATTTTATTTATTGCATTTAGTCATTAAACAATGATATTTTGAAAAAAAAAAAAAAAAAAATTGTAATTAATAAACGAGCTTGCAATTCTTACCGGTTGTTGTAATATTTGAAGCTTGTTCTCAGACAAGTGTCTGGGTCACTAATACTTCGTATTTCTGGAAAATCCGGGATGGAATTCTAGTAAATGGTGGCACTGTAGACGAATAGCTTGCCGATAGTTTCACAGAACCTAAAATAATTTGTTTTTATTTATTTATTTATTGACCTTGTTAATCCAGCAATAATATTTTTTCTATGGTTGCATCTGAATTTTAGTTTCTGTGATTGTATCTTTCTAAATTAATTAAATAAATGTTGTTCTTTAAACAGTTTAAACATTGTGATTTAAACCTGTGGTTTGACCCTAATAGTTAATTTTGTTATAATGCACATCTGAAATAAAATGCATTTTTTACTCTAATGAAAAATACATGTTGAAATAGAACACAAATAGACAAATGTATTTAATATTCTACAGTTTTACTTTGAGTAAATGGTTTTGACTATTTTAGTCAGTAATTTAAATGTTCTCTGTTTGTTTGTGTAGGTTTGAATGAATTCATGCTCTTAAAAGATATTCACAGCTGTGTGTTTGTATCAATAAAAAATGATGACAGATTGTGGTGTGTTTTGTTATATATACAGAATAAATTATATTATGTAGGCTATTCTTGTAAAAAAAAATGTTGATTAGGTCATATGGGTTGGTTTAATGTTGAAAATGTTGTTTAAGCATTCATTTCAACGTTAAATCATTTAGATAGATTTTATGTTGAATATGTGTGGATTCTATGTTGTTCCAATCGACTTAAAATCAACATCGTTTCAACATTAGATAGACAAAATAATTAGGTCGATTATATGTTGAATATGTGTGGATTCTACGTTGTTCCAATCGATTATAAATCAACATCATTTCAACATTAGATAGACAAACCAATTAGGTCGATTATATGTTGAAAATGTGTGGATTCTACGTTGTTCCAATCGATTATAAATCAACATCATTTCAACATCAGATAGACAAACCAATTAGGTCGATTATATGTTGAAAATGTGTGGATTCTACGTTGTTCCAATCAACTATAAATCAACATCATTTCAACGTCAGGTGGACAAACCAATTAGGTTGATTACATATTGAAAATGTGTGGATTCTATAACGTCGTTTCGATCGACTGAATATCAACATCGATTCAACGTTGGGTAAGTAACCAATTGTGTCGATTTCAGGTTAGATTTGAATGAAGTGCCTGACGTCGTTTCAACATTACCCCGATGAGCAAAACGATGTTGAATCGATGTCAAAAGAAACGTTGATTTTAGGTTGAAATGATGTCATTTTGCTATCTGGGTAGTCTCTTACCCCCAGCAGTTACAGATTGTTTCTGAACACCACACTCAAGATGTAGCCTGAATTACAATGAATGTGAGTGAAAGAGAGCACTGTAAAAATTATTGTGCCAATTAGTTATCACAACTTAATATTTTATTATAATTATATTATAATTATAATTTTTTCTCAATTTCTTTTTAATGGAAACAATATTTTTTCAACACATTTATAAACATAATAGTTTTAATAACTCATTTCTAATAATTTATTTATTTGATCTTTTCCATTATGACAGTAAATAATATTTTACTAGATATTTTTACTTAAAGGCGATGATACTGCTCTGCGCATGCTCATTTAATTACATATTATTATAATTTATTCATTAAAGAACGTCTGGTGATGGATATTGAAACTGCTTAATCTTATTTTGCTTGAAGATTATTGACGTATTTACCATCAGAATCAATGACAAAAAAAGACAGATAGGCTATTAATAAGCATTAAGAATTTTTTTTAAATAAGCATTACATTAAAAAAAAAAAAAAATTGCTACCTCGTTTTAATTTACAAAGCATTTGGTTTTCAACCAAAAAATCTGTTTAATTAAATTAGAATCAGAATTGGACAGTACCACTAGAGGGAGACAAAGCGTTTACTTTGCCAAAATAACAGCACTAACCTAACAGGTGTGGTCCTATGGTCTGGTCAAGCAGTGTAATGACTGCCAGTTCTCTCATTTTCTCACTATTCACAAATTTACACAGTTTATATAGGCAATGTTATGCTTTTAATAATTTTGTCATTACTGTGTCTACAGTTTCTCGTACAGCAATAGTATAGCCAACCAATCACTTCAAAGAAAAATGACACTGGTTTTGCATTGCCAAAGATGACAGTTGTGTCACAGCAAGAATCTTTGTGAAATCCAAATCATGAGGAGAATCGCGGTAGGACTACATGCTCTTGTAATTCTGTTTGTTATGAAGAAGAAAGACAAGGAACGATCTGTGTCTCTGAGCCCTTTTAGTCCATGGAAATCAACACAGCCCCAGCCAAAATATTGTGAGGCAGCAACAGAGGAGGTCTTTTTGTTTTTTAATGGAATTTCAATCAAAGTGGCCAATTATAGAAGAGAACAGTAACCCAGCAACTAACAGTCAGTCATTCTCATTATAAAATGTCTACAACCAAATGAACAAAGCATTTGAACAAAAAACAAATTTATTCATTCATTCATTTTCCTTCAGCTTCATCCCTTTATTTATCAGGAGGTCGCCACGGCAGAATGAACCGCCAACTTATCCAGCATCTGTTTTACACAGTGGATGCCCCTCCAGCTGCAACCCAGTACTGGAAAGCATCCATACACACTCATTCATTCACACACACACACACACACACACACACACACTCATATACTATAGCCAATTTAGTTTATTAAATCCACCTATACCGCATGTCTTTGGACTGTGGGGCAAACTGGAGCATCCGGAAAACAAATTTACAAAAGTAGAAATTTAAAGTTTAAATAGATAATCTATTATCAATGGCTTTGTTTCATTGATAAGGAGTCAATTTTTTAGCAGCCACAGCCATGTCACCCTGCAGCCCAAGACCAGTTACTCACTGAAGCTAAGCAGGGCTGAGCCTGGTCAGTACCTGGATAGGAGACCATGTGGGGAAAGCTAGGTTACTGTTGGAAGTGGTGTTAGTGAGGCCAGCAGGGGGTGCTCAACCTGTTCTCTGTGTGAGTCCTAATCCCCCAGTAAAGTGAAGAGGACACTGTACTATCAGTGAGTGCCGTCTTTTGGATGAGATGTTAAAACCGAGATCCTGACTCTCTGTGGTTATTAAAAATCCCATGGCACTTCTCATAAAGAGTAGGGGTGTAACCCCGGTGTCCTGGCCAAATTCCCTCCATCAGCCCTTACCCATCATGGCCTCCTAATCATTCCCATCGACTGAATTGGCTGTATCACGGTCTCTCTGCTCTACCAATAGCTAGTGTGTGGTAAGTGGTGGTGCCATGTCCTGTGTCTGCCGTCACATCATCCAAGTGGATGCTGCACACTGGTGGTGGTGTGGAGAGATCCCCACCCCCCTCATGATTTATTATGACACCGCAGGAGATTGTGGGACAGTAGATTCTCATTGCTTCTTTTCGAATAGTTTTGTGAAGTGCAGGTCATAGTTTGTTTGACAGAATGATCAACAGCAGATTAAAAACAGCACGGCATTTTAAATGAATGTTTCCAGACCTGCCTTTCACATCATGTCTAAATAAATGGTTTAATAATTGAATAAGTGGTGCTATTGGTTTGTGTGAACACAGCTCATGCTTTGTATTCTCGCAACAGTTGAAGAACACAGCTGAGCCCAAATAACCCCCCTGCTACCCTTTGGAAGGATGGGTCAGCAAATTTGATCCCTCCTGGATAACAGCTAACTTGATGTATAGTGTCATATTCATCTGTGGGGACAGAACACAAAAAAAGATGCTGAGCTCCTCCACTCACAGAAGCTGGGTAGTAAGACTGAATTCATTCATTTACAGTTTTTGTTTGTTCTCAATGCATTTGTTAACAAAGTCTTTTGGAAGTTTCACCCTGTGGAAAACAGCAGAGTTCACAACTGTAGCCGGTTGTACATAGAAGAAATTGGATAGATGTCTAACAATAGTCAATCAACTAGACAGGAATGAATGACTACGTGTAGACATTGATGACAGTCTAATCTGTAAACTTGAAACCACAACCAAACGTGAAAGCATATATTTCTAGCATTCAACGTACATAGATGAACACATTGTCTTGTTCTGATAATAATCCGTGTTACATAATATTAAAGTGCATCGAGTGAGCGATTTTGATTCCCTGATAGATTAATCCTTCATGAAAGTTAAAATGAAAATCATTGTAATAACTTACGGTCATCTTCATTGAGAGGAACAGATTATAGCAATGTAATCCCTCCCTGATGACCCAAGGTCAAGCCTGCTCTTCAGCAAACTCCATACAAACACAAGTTTAAGCTAAAGCTAGTTCATTTCACTATCTCAGAACTGAATGTGAAAGATTAAAACTGTGATCAAGGCCACAAACTTTATTACAATCTTGCATTAAAAATCTAAATTTCCTCATTTGTTTGCTAATCCACTGTGGTCTGAGGAAAGAATATAGTCTCTTTATCCTTATGAACCATTTTGGATGTGTCACTTGATGATCTGAACTCACAGCAGACCTTTAATCGTCTATCATTAGTCTTTTAAAAGCCTGTCTTTAATCGTGTGACCCCCACAATCAGATTGTTCAGCAAACAGATGAAACCTCTTGCTGTACCCCATCAAATCTCATCCTGCTGCTCTGAACTTGAGAATGGCACAAAAGTAGGGCACCATTGCATCTTCTTCAATTCCTGATAATCTGTAATTCTAGAGTGCCTCTGAATTTCTCTTCAATCTTTACACGTCAGGATGGGTTGTAGAGGAATTGAAGCGAGGGGTCGAGGAGATGGTCTTTAAGGAGCCCAGGCTGCATTAGCAGGCTTGACAAATCCCTTTCTGTCTAACTGAGCAGCAGAGATAGATTAAATCTGATCACAGGGGCCAGCAATGCAGAAACGCAGAATTAGAAAATTTCGAGTCATAACAAAGGGTCACAGTTAATGTGAATGTGATGGTATGACGATGTCCAGCTCGCGTGTTCCTCTGACAAATGATAAAGTATCACTTTAAAGTGTTTAATCAAGAATACACTGTAAAAAGTGCCCCATACAATTACCTCATGACGTCCCAACACAAATCAATTAAGTTAATTGTTTTAACAAATTTCAATGAACTGAACATAAAAAAATAAGATGCAGTTCAGTTTTAATTTGAACAAGCAGAAATATATTTTTTAGTGTATTCAATTAATTCAGTCAGTTCAACATGGGAGATGAACAAAAAATTCATACTGTAAGAACTTATAGTTGTTAAAACAGGTGAGATCAGACAATGAATTTTTTTTAAAATTACTTTTACTCATTTAGCAGACACTTTTATCCAATGCGACTTACAAGTGAAGATAAAAGATGCACTTCCAATTATCAGAGAGAAGCATACCTGTGTTTTTATTATTATTATTTACAAAGGATAGAATAAATAGTATATATTAGAAAAAAATCTGCAAATAAATTAGCAAACAGTTTAGCCAATTAAAATTAACAGCTATTACAAAGAAATTGAATCAAGTTATCAAATCTCATTAACTTTTTTAAATTTATATAGCACATTTCATACAGTGGCAATTCAAAGTGCTTTACATAAACTGAAATAAAAGAGACAAGTATAAGAAAATAAAAACAAATACTAAAAGTAATTAAAAACAGATTAAAATCTGTTAAAACAGCTTATAAAAGAGTGAAAAAGAAAGAAAGAGATAATAGTGTGATCTGCTGGATGAAGCACAGTGCTCATTCAGTAAAGGCACAGCTAAACAGATGTGTTTTAAAGAGCCCCTATTACACATTAAATAGGGTCATATTTTGCTTGTAAGGGTCTCCAACAACAGTCTAATATGCATGCAAGGTCAAAAAACACTTTCATGGTCTTATAATCTGCATTTATTTTACCTAATTATCCCAGCGACTCCCATATGAATCGTTCAGCGACTCATTTGTTCCCAAACCCCTCCTTAGTGCGAAGCTAATCTGCGCTGATTGGACCGATGACAGCCTGGTCGACAGATTGGTCGACACTGACAGCGTTCAGCGCGAGACAGAGTGAAATGCCCAGCACAGCTTATCAAAAATATAGAAGTAGTCAGAGTGCATATACGCTTCATATTAGTGTAAGGCGTGGATTTCGGCAGTGGGTGAATGTAAATATAGACGATCGGCTTGAAAATACAGACGACTAACTATTTTATTGAGCAAAAACTCCAAGAACTGGGAGGAGATCGACACGAATCTCCTAGCCTATCACACTCTAGCTCAGTGTTGCCAGATGTAGCTGACTGATTCCAGCCCAAAAACTATCCAAAATTCGCAGAAATGCAAAAAACCCTGCCCACTCATCTGGAAGACACAAAAACCACTCAATCTCACCAGTGTTATCAGGTCCGGCGCATCCATAGAATAGTGAGGGTGGCGTACGCGAACGTTCATCCGCGACACCCACCCCCTACCTCCTGGTCCTCACTTTCAACCGCGAACCGGTCACTTTCTTTTTCACTTTCGGGTTGAGGGCAGCGTGATCGCCGTTCGCCTAGAGCACCAGTTCAGTTTGCTCCAGCCCCCGGATAACCCCTAGTCTCAGCGAATTTTTTGTGTGTGCATGAGTGCATTAAAGCAGTGCAGTTAAAAACTAGCATATTGCTCTATTCTTAACAATGACACACATTCAGTATTAATCCACACAGCGGCAAAAGCTGAACTATTCTGAACCTTGACCGCTGCACGTGTGTGTAAGAACAGCTGACGGTGGCCATAGCAACGACATATGGAAGTAGATCATGAGCTCACAAACGCATTTAAATCTATAAACAAAGCGGCACACGTCGCATTTTTAATGTGGCTTTAGACGCAATATGAGAATATAAAGAGTTAACCAGTTAAACACCAGCATGTTGCTCCATTCTTAACCATGACACACATTTAGAATTAATCCACACAGCGACAAAAGCTGAACTATTCTGAAAATTGACCGCCGCATGTGTGTAAGAACAGGGGGGTATTCCAGAAAGCTGGGTTAACTTACCATCTGCTAAACCCTGAACTCTCGGTTGATAAACCCAAAACCTGCTTACCGTGAGTATGTCGGTTTCAAAACAGCTGATGAGAGTTAGTTAAATCAACCTCCTGAAGATAACCGCGGGTTAATGCTCGCGCACGGCACATACCTGAAGGCATTTTCAGTAGATCGCCGAATTCACGAGTCACCATAGAAAGTCACGGTGAGAAAAAAGGGCAACGCACTTTACAGAGGGGGAGTTGGAGGTTTTAATGCTGGCGTATGAAGAATTAAGGCCGATTATAAAGAAAAAGCAATACACATCTGCATCAACGAAGGAAATAAATATAAGATAATAAATAGATTTTAAAAAATGATAAGAGAAAATTCATTAGTTTAATAAATTACACATGCCACCCTCCCTTTATTGTAATGAAAAATTAAATGTAGGCTAACTTTAACATCCTTTTTGAGTATGTTGTGTAACCATTCATGCATTTAATTGTCCTGCCATTAATTTCTTGAGGCCACAATAATAATGTGTGTTGACTATATAAGGCTTACAGAAATTGTTCTTCTGGAGCTAGAAGAACTCTGTCCAAAGTCAAAATTAAACAAAGACACTTTCTTTTAAAAGGTAATATTTGATTACTGGAGCTGTATTAAACACTCTAGAATATTCTTTCTGTCTTGTAGCTAACAGAAAGGAGGCTGAGGAGAAGTGATTAATTTATTTGACCTTAAACCACACAATCTGTCACAGTTGTAAGTGATTGCTGTCAGGTAAATTTAGATTCTTTTTATGCTTTTTTTTGTTTTGCATGCAGACGAAGTTCCTTCTGCCTTAACTAACAAACAGTGTAAGAATTTGTCTGCACTTTTCCATATTTGAATTTCACTATTGCATCACAAAACAATCTTTTATTTATTTATTATTTATTTTAATTCTAAAGTAGCTGTATAAGGTCCATCTTCAAAGACAAATAAAGTCACATGAGCATCACCTTAAGGTGAGAAATGTACAGGAAAAAATGTTACATGTTGAAAGGTGTGTGTGTGTGTGTGTGTGTGTGTGTGTGTGTGTGTGTGTATATAAAGCAATGTAAAAATCTAATCAATTATTTTATTTCAGAAAATAAAGAAATGAACAGTGCTTCAGACCAAACTATTTAATTAATTTGACAAATCATTTCTCTTAGAACTCTTCCATCTCATTGGTCTGCTTGGGTCACTGAGGGTTCCTCTGGGTCAGGCTGAGTGCAGGGTAGGGTGTGATCATTTACAGAAAGGGTATCCTCTGTCCACCAGCAAGTAACCAATGTAGTGCCCAGTAATGATTGAGGTGTATAATACAAATATAGTAAATAAATAAAATAAAAACATTTTGTAAATCAAATGTATCCTGTTGTAATGTGTATCATAATGAAGACTCCCTGAAAATTCTGGTATCATGTACAGACCCTGGACATTTAGCCCCAACATAGTGATGAGGTGGGGTCATCACATATGAACTATTGTTAGTGGAAGCAGTAATGAGTTTAATAGTACATGTTGTAACATCTACAGATTAAGGACAGAAAATTAAGTTGTTAATATTAAAAATGTTTCATATTATCAGTGTCCTTTATTGACTGATGGAAAGAGGCTGCAATTAATGCACCCAATAGCATTTGGAAACCCTGAAAAAATTATATTAAAAAGAATTTATCAACATTTATCATGTGTGTGTGCTGTGTGAATAGATGTATACATATGAACGTCTACATCTTTAAATATGGATATATTTTCATAGAAAAGACAAAGCTGCCACTTCTTATAATATTATATATAGGCTACAGAAAAAAAGTGAGGGGTGCAGAGAGAGAGAGAAAGAGAAAAAAAAAATCTCTATGCGAGATTCAAACTCACTCTGCTGTGAGCACCGTTGTACTTTAGGGGCGCACTGACCACTACACTATTGCCGCGCTCTAACACATATGAGTAATAATACTCAGTAGTTTATGGCCGATGAACTGTACAAAAGTGTATAAAACAGTTCAGTGCCAGGCATACTGTACAGATGGACACGCTATTGCCACATTGTACAGTAAAATACCCTGACGCAAAAAACAAAGAGCTGCACTGAGCGGTATGTTAACCATGGTAAGCGCAGACTTGCGTTGCGATTTGTCACGTTTGATTTGAAAAGGTTTGTTAAATACATTAATGATTCTTTCGAAAAACGACAATGCTCATTCAAATATTTATTTGGTTATGAAAAGAACTATGCATTTATAACCCTCTCACGATGAAAAAACTGTATATCTGTGCTTCTACGTCCATCAAAATTTTCATCTAAAGAGCATGCAATGCTCAGTAAACTCTCTGAAACAGACAAACTCTGGAACATACCCTGCTACAGAGCAGGTTATCTTCAGCGAGAAAGTTGCTATGGCTACTTACCATACCCCAGAATTTACCTCCAATTTTGGAACCAAATCTGAGGTTATCCACTTACTTACTCTCAAACTTACCCGGGTATGTCACATAACCTGCTTTCTGGAATACCCCCCAGCTGACGGTAGCTATAGCAATGACAAACGACAGGATTGCAAGCTCACAAACATGTTTAAATCCGTAAAGAAAGCGGCATGCATCACGTTTTTAACGTGGTCTTAGTGGTGATATGTATAAGTGTTATATGTTCTCAGGGCTTACCTGTACTCTGCTTTGCCTAACAATCACCAACCCTCAAGGTGTTTGCTAAGGATCTCATCCCCCACCAGCCGAAGCCTAGCGTGCAGCAGCCTGCCTTTGTTTGACTTTGTGACTAATAAACTGTCCTTATTTTGCCCGCACCCCTGATATATTGTCTGTCCATTACAAAATGGAGGAAGAAACTAATCCATAAGCTGTGTACTGATAGTTCCTGTGGAGCTCTGTCAAAGTCTCATACATCAGTAGTCTTTTCTGATCCTTCCTTTTTTGGAAAAATAAACCTCAACCACTGACTCTTCACAGCTTCATCTTTGGGTAGAGAAAATAACACGAACTTTGCCTCAAACTTTCAATAATATCCAGCTAAACACAGCGTCTTCATGTCTTATGACTTCAGGATCTGTTTATCTTCCTCTTTATCTTTGCTACTGTGTTAGTGGGCGGGACCGCAGGTTTAAGTTTTCCCGGGTTTTGTGCACGCAAACGGCTTTTAGCCGAACCGGCTAAAGACTCGTTATCAAGACGATTCATTTGAACCACTATGAGTCGACTCTTTTTTTAGATGAATCAATAGTTTTAAACACTGTCCATTTTCAGATTTAAGCCTTAGCTCGATATTTCACTTCACTTAGAGAAGACCATAATAAAAAACCCATAATAGGGGCTCTTTAAGTATTGATTTGAAAGTGCCTAATGTTGGAGCACATCTGATCAATTCTGAAAGCTGATTCCAGCAGCGGGGGAAGTAGTAGCTGAAGGCCGATTCACCATGCTTTGACTGAACTTTTGGAATTTCTAGTTTATATGATCTGAGATCTGAGTGACCTGTTAGGCTTGTATTCAGTGAGCATATCTGAAATGTATTGAGGTCCTAGGCCATTTAGTGATTTATAGACAAGTAATAGTAAAAATCTATTCTGAATGTAAAGACCTGAGGTCTTTTCTTTTCTTCAATGTATAATTTAAACATTCTGATTAAAGAGCTGATTAAATTAATCTTCCATGTAGATTTTTTTGTTTGATTACAAGGCGACGCGGTGGCACAGTAGGTAGTGCTGTCGCCTCACAGCAAGAAGGTCGCTGGTTTGAGCCTCGGCTGGGTCAGTTGGCATTTCTGTATGGAGTTGGCATGTTCTACCCGCGTTCACATGGGTTTCCTCCGGGTGCTCCGGTTTCCCTCACAAGTCCAAAGACATGTGGTAAAGGTGAATTAGGTAAGCTAAATTGTCCGTAGTGTATGTGTGTGAATGTGTGTGTATGGACGTTTCCCAGTGATGCGTTGCAGCTGGAAGGGCATCCGCTGTGTAAAAAAAACATATGTTGGATAAGTTGGCAGTTCATTCCGCTGTGGCAATCCCAGATTACTAAAGGGACTAAGCCAAAAAGAAAATGAATGAATGAATGTTTGATTACATTAAATAACAGAGCACCTGTAATGGAAAGGAAGGGAATCCATTTTAAGTGTTTTTATGCCTAAATAAAATTAAAGCACAGAACAAATTAACATTTAAGATCAAGGGGCGTCCCCTGGTGGATCGGCGGTATGGGTTGCGTATAGGGAGGATCAGTTTTTGGATGTTTATTGCCAACCTTCATAGACAGATTATGAATATGGGAGAAATACAGGAAAATATATTTACGGATGATAGTGGGGTAGAATTGTAAAATACGGGAGAATCCCAGGGAAAACAGGAGAGTTGACAGGTATAAAGAAGCATTACATAAATGCTACCTGTATAATGCTAAACCTAAATTACTAAATATACAATTCTATATTTTTTTATACTATTTTTATATGGATATACCTAGCTGAATAATAAGATGGAAGTATGTGGAAATTATATATTAAAAGCCTCAAATATGTTGTTCTAATGTAAATCCCATTAGTGTAAAATCCCAGTGAAAAACTGGCCAGTCAGAACAAAACACATACAATCCACATGGGGTCTTTAATATGCATGTCCCAGGCTGCATTTTATTGAGCATAAACAATAATATTTTAAACAATGCGATTTTTCTCCTTATTTTTAAGTTTACCTAAGCTTGTATGTGAGATTCTTTGATTTGTGATTTGTGAAACAGGCAGCCATGCATCTGTTTACAACTAGATCACAATGCAATATATGGAGGATTATAAGGATTAAAAATGTATTAAGATGCACCCATAAGGTTTGTTTAAATGTATCTTTTGTTTATTGTTTTCAGTTTTACTTGTATATTGTGACATTTAGCACATGTTTGTAAGAAAGCACAGACACGTGTTTTAACAAACAGATGTAAACTGCTAACATTTGTGTTTAATGCACATTTATGCATTGTCATATCACTCAAATCTTACTGTAATGACATCAATAAACTTTATAAAACTCATCTGTTTATGCTGAGGTTGATATTAATACCATATTTTCATATACACTACTTTAAAATCTCAAAATGCAACTCTAAACAGCTCGCATCTCTGTCCCTTCCTTTTTTCAAGTACAATTACAATTAGCCTGTAATTCCTCCACAACACAACTCAGGAGCAAACTCTACTCAATTTGTATTTGAGGTACAAATGTACACGTTGTGAAAAGTTACAGCATCTCGTACCTTTATTTATAAGAGTGTATGACGCTGTTTTTCATGCAATAAAACTGCCAAGCAATATTGTTTTTTAATATTTAAAAATAATATTGAATTTCTAAAACAATACATATGAAGAGTTCAGATGCAAAAAACTCTAAGTGCCATCTGAAATTTCAGTCAAAAATGAAAATCTTTCTCAGCCTCCTTTGTTTATGTTGATTTATTTTACTTTAAAGACCTTGGAAATACCTTTTTTTTTTGCCATAAAAGTAAAATTACTGAACCTACACATGGGAGCCTGATAAAAGAACATTCCAGATGGCATTTAGAGTTTTTTTGCATCTGAACTCTTCATATATAGATCCTTCAAAAATCACTCAAATATGGTCATTTGGTGCTCAAGAAAAATGCTTCATGAGCATGTAGTTGAATAGAGGGCCTTTATGGTGCGTTTTGTTCTCATTTTAATAAATCTTTATTTTAAAACCACTTTTTTAATTGAAGAGAGCAGCTCAGAAAAAAAAGCGATTTTAAATAACATGAAGATGAGTAAGTAATGACAGAATGTTTAGTTCTTAACTTTCCCTTTACTCATAATTGCAAACTACTGTGGAGGATTTCAAGTTAAAAACCTTTAATATTCAATTTGAAAACCTTTCATATAATACAATCACTGAAATGTTAAAAAAATTGTGGGCAGTTTCCAACTTTTGGATTTTATTTTATTTAATTCATCACTCAAATGCTAATTGGGCAGATTCGCCAATTTCTTTTCAATACATCATAATGAAAGATACATATATAATAAATATTCCAGCATCAATCCCCTTATGCAGCCTGTCAGTGACATAAAGGCTCTATGATAGCAAGCAGCTAGTACTTGCTGAACTGGGATAGTACTCTCTCCAGAGGGTCTCCCAGAGTCCTCAAAGCCCTGCTCAAAATCATTCCAAATAAAAGCCATGTGATCACCTATAGCCCTGACTGGACTAGCAGAGCTCTTTCTATTTCCCCAGCTGTTTGAAGCTGTCAGGGCCTGGTGCTTTGAGATCAAGCCAACAAAAGTAGTGAGTGAGAGAAAAGCTGGAATAGTCGTCCTCTGCATCACTAAACTACTTGAAATTGTGGCTGAGGAAATGGTGGCATATACAGCAGGAATACTGGATGTTGTACTGTTCTATTAAAGCGGTGATGAAGTATCCAAATTTCCCCAGACTTTTTAATATATAAGAGGTCATTGTGCAATAAAAACATCTCTAAAGTTTAAAAACTCAAAGCTTTTGTTTAATTACACTTAGACTTTGCCACAATTTTACGGTAACTTGCTGCAAAAACGCAGCTTAAAAAATACAGCTTACTTTCAGTTTTGTTGTAAAAACATGATAGACTTTTTAATATTTATGTTGTTTTTTCTATTCAACAGGTTAAAGTTTTGAAATATAACATATGTTATTTACCTAAAATGGTAGTGTGGAAATATTTTTCTCAACCAAATCTTTATTCTACCAATGATAGAAAACTACTAGGATGATTAAAGAAAATACACACTAAGAGCAGGAGACTCAATGGCTGTTTCTCAATTCCAAGAACGGAGAGAACGGACTTGTGTTCTTGTGAAGACCGGTCTTCCCAAGTCACCTCGGAAGAACGAACTCGGGAGAACGCGAGAATAGAGAATGCATCCTCTGAGAATTGAGATGCTGCATTCTTCCGAATGGTCACGTGATCTTCACACGTTTTTATTGGAAAATTATTCAAACATTACAGCATTCATACAACGATTTATTGTTTTTCCCTTTTTCAAAATATACACTATGCATAAAAACATTATAGATATACATTGCACAATATAAATAAAACATATTTTTAACACAAATTTCAGCAAATAAACACCCTTAATGTGTTTATTACTTTATTAAGTTGTCCATGGTGATGTTTATATTCAACGTTTCATTTAGGGAAACTCCTGAGATAAATAAGTTATATCTCTGAACATTAATATTAAATCTATAGAAAATGCTGCGCTTCCCATCTCCAGTCGCAATGACTTCTGGGACTTCTAGAGCAAGTTTGGTGCTCAAGTCTGCATCGGTGCGGCCTCAATATCAAGAACACATCCGGGAAGTTTCATGCCTCCTTCGTTTTTGCGGTCTTGAGCATAGAGGAATTACCAAGCTACATCACACATGACATCACACGGGTTCCCGGTTGCAAAAAGAGACCGGTTGCAATAGCAAACATGTCAAGTTGTGCGGTAAAATGCCAAAAATAGAAATCTTAACTTTTACCGTACACCACACTTTTATTGCCAACCGCAGACGTCTTTGGCTAAAAGGAAGCTGAATGGAGTAACCTAATTAAAAATGCTCGACTCTGCAGTTCTCATTTCATATCAGGTAAGTTCATGTTATGCTGAATCAAACACATTACTCATTTTTGATTGCAGCAATGATTTCAGCAAAAACAGTTAAATTTGGTGAATTAAACTGCGGACACTGAATGCTTAGAATGAAATGTAAAAGTGTAAGTTCACATATGCTGCCGTACAGGTGCAGTTCTCTGTCAGAATGCAGTTGTTTTGCTTGTTGATGATTACCCTGGCCTTGTACAGTTCCGTCTTCTTTCCTTGTGTTTGGCTAGGCAGAACCTCGGTTTTTACACTACAAAGTTTTGAATCTGGTAATCATGGAACATTATTTTTTGCACATGACCACACAGAACAAAATTGTAGGCATCCAAAGACTTGTAGACCTTTAACTTCTCTCTTTTAAAGTCACTTGGAGTTTCAATGAGATAGTTGTATTATTGGGGCTGGATGCTTGGCCATTTTGTCTTATCCAATATCCATTGGGAGGGTGCTATCGCAAATGGACCTGTCAGACTAACGCCGCTTACTTTAACGTTAATTTTGCCGAATAACTGTGCTCATCACTGTGTGACAAGCTGTTATAATATGCTGAAAGCATTATGTAAATAATATTCTAATATGTAATCAATATAACTTATCTCTAATACAACAACAAACTCTGTACCGCATTGGATGTCATTCCCCTGCTGTAAATGCTAGCGCTCCCGTTTTTTTTTTCTGCAACCTTGCTGCGCGCGCATCCTGAATGTTTACAAACCGGTAATTTGTCTATTGGAACTGAACTTTGGCAGTTGATGATGACGTTACACGAGAACATGAGGACACAAGATCACTAAAGAACGCGTATTGAGAAACGGCCTGTGTGTGTGCACTTCAGTTGGCAGGACACTCAGACTCTGAGATTTTTGCTATATAATATGTTAAACAGTATATTAACATTTATTTGAATGGCATATTATGAGTTTATGAATTGGGCTAGTTTGGGCTAGTTTGATTGGCCTTTGGGCTAGTTTTGATTGCCAATTGGGCTATTTTTTTTTTTGTTGCGAAAACCTGGCAACTCTGGATGACTAATTACTTCACATAAAAGACACTTTTAATGTGTTTTAAGGTTTTCTTTTTGCAGTATACATAAGTGCAAATACAGATTTCCATTTAAAGCTTGTCAATAGGTGCATTGAGAGGTGACTTGTGCGAACTTGCGAAGCGCAGGTATCCCAGAATGCATTGCAGTGTAACCAGCGAAAGCTATAGTGGCTAAAGAGAAAACCCGCACGATTTTAAAAATACTCCTGTTACAAAATAAAGTTTTAAGAGTTTTTCAGGTGAGAATGTAGTTGTTTAAACTTGAATTGGCAGTTTATTCACAAAGATAGCGCGTCTTTGACGATGTGCCTCAGCTAATGCGGCTATGACCCCCAGCCGGCAAGCGGGAGCTTCGTCATCACCTCCCCCGCCGAGAGCAGCTTTACTATGGCCAGTCCATCTGGATGTACTGCTGTAACTCATCTCTCCATTGTAGTTAATCCATCTTGTGCATATTTAATGGACAATATTTGGTCTTTGAAATCTATTATTCTTTCTTTCAAGTCTGAACTTGGCAATTCTGAACTTCCATGGATGCAAGTCCGAACCTGGTATTGAGAAACAGCCTTGCGCCGGTTGCGGCTGCGAGCAACTTCAAATGAGACTGGCAGCTGCTGTTCGAAAGACCGTTGATCTGAGGAAAGACTGAGGGCATTGGTGGCGGTGCAAGGTAAGGTATTTTTAACTAAAATTCTTTTTTTTTTTTTTTTTACAAAATTACCTGTAAGTTAAACTTGACATTTAGTACATAAAATGTGCATCACACATCCCCCATTGCAAGTGTTAAAGCTTGTCAACCGTCATTACAAAGCAAATTATTTAATAAAGCCAAATGCCGTCGTCTTTTCCAGCTAAATGTAATGTTATTTGCTGAAAATACCTGTTAGCACATTTTTTTAAATGCGAGAAAATGTTTTACAACCCCTCATATTCTAAAGGTCGACCTTTATCAAATTACATCTTAAGGCTCATACACACCGGGACGCTTTTCGTTTGCTTTATCATCAGCGTTTTTCAAGATGTTTTTCCGGATTCAAACGCAATCGATTTTCACTGGCGTCGAGCAGAAGAGTATGGAAAATCACTCCTTGACGTTAGATGGCGCTACACAACTTTAAGCTTCTGACACTCGCTTGTAACACAGAAGAAGAAGACAAAGTTGACACGCTTGTTGTTATGGATGGTTCAAGTAGCAGCTCCAGATCTAGCGATAAAGAAATGATTATTGTTCACTAGAGCAATAAGCAGCTCCACGTTCATATCGCCTCTGGGCATCTTCTTCAATGTGCGCTCGTATTGACAGTTTTGTGCTTGAGCGCCTCCAAGTGCTGTTTACTGTAACTTCAGCAGCTCCCTGCACGTGAACAAAAGTGCCAACCTGATTGGTGGAGAAGGTTTTGACGTGGCGTGTCAAAACAAAAAATGAGCATGAGGCGTTTTTTTTTAAAAATGATGCTTTAACGCCTGCCATTTTGCGTGTTGGTGTGCACGATCACATTGACGCCCTTTATTTAGTCCCGAGGCATTAAGTGTCGACGGAAAACGCGAGCTAAAAACATCTCGGTGTGCACGGGCCTTAACGTTATGTTGGTTAGCTAGTAACTTTAGGTGCACTAGTATGTAGTACATATAACATTAGCAGATGAACTGACACTAGGCTATCCAAACCGTGCCCGGGTGCGTTTGACCCCCATTTCCAGGTTCGTGTGACAAGCAGGGGCGCAACTGCACATTTACTGAGGGTTATGCAGGTTCAAGTTTTGCGCCCATGCACCCCTCAATCTAACGTTATTTTATAACAGGCAAGTGACATTGCCAAAATTTTTCCATCATTAAATTAAAGATATTTTTTCCTTATCAACATGCTTCAAACAAATACATGCAGTTTTGAACACAACTGAAATAGTATGAAGTAGTAACTAATAAAAGTATAATTACATTAAGTGAAGTTTAATAAACAAATTTCGAGAGGAACACGTGATATTATTGACCGCGGCTGATCCCTCATCCACAATCATTAGCTAGCCAATCAGATCGATCCAAGCTCACTATAAGTAGCCTGGGAAAAATCACTCCCTTATCTTAATTTCGAAGAAACCCCCCATCCACCCCTTCGCATCCCCTTTTCTTCCTTTATCATGGGGAGCTCTCGAGAACCACCTGATCTCGTACTCCCCTGATACGCTCTATCGACCAGGCGGGAGCCCTGGGCTCAACTATCTCCGAGCTCAGGGTTCTCTCCCGGGACAGCATGCCAAACCAGCTAACATTTGTCAAACAATATCTAAGTGCGAACTCTTGAAGCATGTTAAGTCACAAAGAATTACATCTCATCCCACCCTAAATTTCTTCTCAATTTCATTTTCCTCAATAAATGATTATAGTACCTTGACATGCCTTGCTTTTTTACTTTTTGTTTTACATTTGCCAAAACAAAATGATAGATATGAGGTCCTAAAGACCTTCGTGAAGTTCGCACCCCATAAAAACAAATAATCCCCAAAACTATGCCATTCGTTTGTGCTACGTTTGTGCTGATCTGTGCCTCAAAAACAAACGTTTGTACTGGTTTGGGCTTTGATATGTTAAAGGGTCACGAAACACCAAAACACATTTTTTGAGCTGTTGACAGTCATATATGTGTTCCACGCTGCTATAAACACTATTGGGACACATATATTGCACTAAAAAGTGAAAATTGGTTGTTTTTGCGTTATTTTGAGCAAATTCGTTCTTCCGGTTTGAAACAAATTTTTGAAGCTGCGTCACGGCCATGAGATACTTAGGTATAAATCCAGCCTGGAGAGTGGCTGTCTGTCCTTTCGAGAACATTGTGACATATCTGAGTGTGTGGCATTAATTCATGACAAAGACGTGCTTCAAACCAATCAGCGCGCTCTATTGTGTATGACGCGAAACTTCATTAATATGCATGATAGCTCCGGAGACTGTTTACCTGTTTACAGTGTTCAGATGGCAGAGAGACGCCACGTTGTGTTGCCAAAACAAGTGAAAGAACTAGAATTTGGAGACACAGGTCGTCGGTGTTGCAACGAAAGTTTTGTTTTCATTTTCCCTCTATGAGAGAGCTGCTGGACTCACGTGTGGATTACAGTGCACGCGACAGAAATGCGTTTGTAAGGAACATTTTTTTCCCGAGAGCTTTTCGCATCTGGAAATGATGAAATCCGGATTTGCCGCTCGTCTCCTTTTAATAAAAAGACACAGCTCCAGTTTGATTGTCTGTCTACAGATTTGGTAAGTGTGTGAGAGCAGTGCCCTTTGTTTAACCCAGATTGCAAAGTAAGTTTGTATCGTGAGCAGTGCTCTTTCAGTTTTTAAAGACATACCATAGTCAAAACAGTATCAAACATACTGCATCTGTGTGTTTGTTTTGCCTGTGAAATCAGCGCGTGCCCAAATGGAAACGCCCTTCTTTGCAAGTCCTTCCCTCTTTCCCTCCACCGACACTCCCACACTCCCAGAGCTGGACACGCCCACTTTCCTGACTTTTTTCAAACTAGAGGTGTGAAAACACCCTGCTGAGACAGGGGGTTTCGTGGCCCTTTAAGCATTATTTTTTTGACTGTGTGATGTCACTTTCCACCCATTGTTGCTCAAATCACTTTAAATCAGCACAGGTCACTTTTGCTCGATTTGTGCCATTAAAACAAAGTAACAAAGATTTTGAAAGTAATTGTGTCACAGATGGTTTCACACTGCATGACTATCTGGGCTAGCATTTTGTCACTGCTTTGTTTACACTGCAAGATGGATCGGCGACAGGGAGTTTCACATTGCATGACTTTACAATAGGAAGAATCACCGACAACTTCGTCCAAACTACGTCTCACAACCAAAACACGTATCTTTTGTTATTAACTACATAAGAAGCCTTTAATTGGGTAGAAAATGTACATATTTGCTCACCTGGGTTTGAAGGGACTTTGCAATTTCTCCTCAACTTTCTTTTTTGACCCAGTTGTTGTATTGCTTAGATGACATGTGAAACAGACACAGGTGCTCCGGCCAAATTTCCACTAGTTTTTCCTCAATTTTTTGGGTCCAAATAAACTGAAAATGAGCGCTGTTAACTTCTCCCTCAACCTCCCTCAGGCCTGCAGATACCCACACTATAGTGAATCGCCGATGTTATTTTCAGTCAAAACTTATTTCACACGGTAGGATTTGAATCACCGACAGGTCCAGATATTTAGCATGTCAAGTATCTCACAGGCATCGCCGACTCTCTCAGATTGCATCTTTGATAGTTCATACTGTGTGATTTTTACTCGAGTGAACGAGCACCGATTTGCCTGTGATTTCAGGCATGTGTTGGCGATTTCTCAAAACTTGTCAGCGAGTCAAAATCGGGGATAAAATCATGCAGTCTGAACTCGGCATAAGTTGTGCAATGTCTTCACCTCATGTTTCTGAGTCTCCTGTGTTTCCTATGTCCCTCTAAGTGAGTGTTTATTAATAATTCCGTGTTTGATAACTCTTGCGATCCTTTGCCTTCCTGAGAGAGCCCAGGCGTGACATAATATCGGACCAGATACAGAAAAGTTTGCAGCGTGCTTTTTTCCTGTTTTATTTTGTAGTATTTAAATACAGTGTAAATTGTTGGCACCAATGGTGTAGTGGTTAATGCGCTGACACTTGGCGATCCCTGTTCGAATCCCACCTTGAGGTGTTAAGTTGAATAAACACAACGTTTATTTATTTACTATTATAATATATACTATATTTACTGTTATAATATATACTATTCCGTTCACCTTCTCTCTCACATCCGTGAACGCTACAATACACTTCTTACAAAACTTCACTCCCTTTTCCCTCGCATACTCACCTTTGAACCAGCGCATACACTCCACTTTTTGTAAGACAGTCAGCAAGTTGAGTTTTTGTGTCCGACCAGAGTATCTTCTTGATCCTTTTACTCTGTACGAGCTCTTTTATGCTGCTTATTTCCAGTCGAAAAGGTTTTTCAGAGACCTGTTTTGTGGACTTAAGGGCATCAAACAGAGAGTGGTTGTCTGTCACACAGATCAACAGATGTGTATTCAATTCAGCATTTCCAGTAGTAAGTTCAGAAAAGACAGTAGTCAGAAAATGGCATAATCTATACCATCTGACAGGGCCAGAGTTTCCCCCACCAGAGTACTCCTCACCACACGTCTAATTTTCTTAGACTGCCAAGAGAGAGGAGAAAACTTCCCTCCCTCTTCCATGAGACCAATCAGTGTCCCCCTTTGTGTGCCACCATCAGGCATATTCCCAAGGGAAGCATCACTGAAAACAACAAAGTTCAGAGCATCATTGTTTCCCAAATGTTGAATCTTGAGAGTCACCTTTTCAGATTTAAGCTTTCTAATGACCTTGTTTGTCTCATGAATAGACTGGATTGAAGCATGCTTTATATTTGATGCTAAACTGCTTACATCAAACATAATGTCTGGTCTGGTTTGTTTTGCAACCCACAGTATTTGTCCTATTTTGACCTAAGCTGCTCTTTTTCAGTCTTGTTAAGAGATGCGTCCCTCTGCACTGCACGTGCTGCTTGCAACTGAATGGGCTGTACATTTTCAATGTAACTATGCTGATATACATGAACTACACCATTAATAGTAACAAAGTCCATTCCTACATAGCAGAAATGTTCATGTTCCTCACGTCCAACATGTAATGCAGACTTTAATGTAGGTATCACATTTGTTGAGAAGCTTTGCGAGCCTGCCCACAGAAGATCATCAACATGACATGTGAGTACTCCGGTCACCTTACACTGTTCATTCAACCAGTAGAATACTGCTGGATCTACTTTAGACATTTTACCACCTGTACTCAACATGATTTAATTCACTTTATAGTACCAATACAATGATGCGTCTGCAAGGCCGTAAACACACTTCTTTAGTTTCCACAAAACATTTTCCTTTCCAAATAAAAACAAAATACTGTGTAAATTCGCTAAAGTTGATCCTGGACCATCATAAACATTTAAATACAGTGTACATTTGCTAAAGTTAAGCCTGGACCATCATAAACATTTAAATACAGTGTAAATTTGCTAAAGTTGAGCCTGGACCATCATAAACATTGAATTGCAGTGTAAGTATGCTAAAGTTGATCCTGGACCTAAATCTAGATTAATCTCACTGTAATCTTGGAATTAATCTAGATTAAAATGTCTCATTTGAATTCTGCTGAAGGCATTCAAAATATTTGTGCTACCCAAATAATGACTAAAAGTATAAGTCTTTGAGAACAGGTTTCTCAAGCCAGGTGGCGCATTAGACCAGGGGCGTTGTTAGGGTACGTGTGAAACAAGAAAAGATTATGGCTCAGCCGACGTTTACAGTGTCCAATCCAAAAATCCCAAAATAAAGTAGGCAAAAAATATATACAAAAATAAACAAACAACAAACAAACAAAAAAATAAATAAAGACAATAAAGTAACAAAATAAATATATACAAAATTTTCGCTTTCCAGACTCAATACTTTCCAACCAATCAAACATTAACGCCACTACTCACACTTCTAACTCCTTTGACTCCCTCAACGAACTGAGCACAAGTCGCTCTATTTATAGCGAGTGACCCCGCTCAGTATGGATTAAACCATGTTGAAGGTGTGTACACAAATATTTAAAATATAATTAGTTCTGGTAAGTATCTTACAATTTCATGCTCTTCATTTCTATTACTAGATACTTTAAAAACA
>CAIGQS010000096.1:0-153258 GCA_903798195.1 Danio kyathit
AGTTGGCGGTTCATTCTGCTGTGGAAATCCCTGATAAAAAAGGGGACTAAGCTGAAGGAAAACGAATAAATGATGTCCTATAAATGCCCCAAGATCCAAATGGAGTGAAACCTACTTTTAGATATTTTGTATTCTGAATAAAACTAGACGTCAACAAAATAAACCTTCTTTTAGGACAGCAGACAGATCAATCATACAGTTAGACTGAAGGAGAGCTCACCCTCACCTGTTTTTGTTATTGTGGCAATGTCTAGAAAGAACAAAGTCTCCTGATGATGATGGATACTGGTCGTTCATGTTAATGAGGGCTGCTTCACTTTGGGAGATTGCTGAGCTAATGCTTCAGTAAGAAGGCTTTGTGTGCTGGACACACTCGAGTACATTAGGCTGATTGCCGCTGCTTCGTTTGTACTGGACGCTGACAAAGGCACCGCAACGCCATTTAAAAACATAAAAAATACATGAAAAACTACATATTTTATATTTGTATATGTCTTGCAGAAAGCATGGCTTAAGCCTTTAAGGTGCAAAATCCACATCTTGAATTAAATAATATACTCACACAACTCACAAAATAAAAATAATAATGATAACCTATGGATAAAAGCTCAGCTTGGTGGTTATGATGCCTGTTAAAGTGTTAATGTGTAATTTTGTTGTTTTTCTTTTCATTGAATGACACTGTTAGGTCTAAAGTGTGTTTGAGATGAGATGAATGACCGTGATTTGTTTGGCTGCATCTTAAAATGGAAGAAGAAAAAAAAAAAAAATCTTATTTGGAGTTTTTGTCTTGTTTCTAGTCCAAATATCTAGAAATTATTTGATCAAAAAGCATTTTTGATTAAAGAATGTTTATTTCAGTTAAACAAGCAAAATAATCTGCTAATTGCACACGTTAAAAAAAATCATATTTCAAACAAACAAAAAATTATTTTGTTTATGCCATTGACAGATTATTTTGCTTGATTAAAGGAAAAGATTTACTTAATTTTTATTTACTTTTTAATTAGTTTCAAAATGCATCGGTTTACACCAGTATTTTAAGTTATTCACCCACATCAAAATGTAATACAATGTCAAAATTATTTTAATTCCATCAATAAAACCTAAATCTCTTTACCAAGGCTCTCAGTCTATTATTATATTATTATAGCATCTCAACATTCAACAATTCAGGTCTCACTCATTAACCATATACATAAAATAATGCTTTGTCACAGGACAGCACTCTTTTGTCAATTTTCAATTCTTTCAAACATTCAAGACCAAGTCCGATCTATTTGAGACACTTCGAACATGGGAAGTGATTCTTCAACCATTGAGGGTTGCACTTTCTCCCATATGTGAAGTTTATTTATAAACTAATTTCGAGAGGATCACGTGCTTATGATTGCTATCGGCTGGACCCACATTATCCAAATCACCATGCACCAATCAGATGATCCCTAAGCTACTATAAATACCCTGGGTTTCATATCACCGCTCCGCTATCTTCGCTTTAAAGACAGCTTGGCTCGCATCAGCTGCTGCCACCACCACCACCACCACTGCTTACTGCTGCTGCTACTGCTGCTGCTACTACCGCTACTGCGGCTGCGAATACAACAACAACTACTACTTCAAACAACAACTAAATCTTCAACTACAACTCCAACAATAATTCAACAACAACTTGAACAACAACAACATCATCAAAATCTTCCACTTCAAAGTACCTCTCACAACATATCCGCTGTGTCTTCAACCCAATTTTCCAGCAAGATCACAGTCACACAAACTCCGTCTAAACTCTTCAAATGTTGGCGGTCCAAGCCATTGCTATGAAACCGAACTCCCACCGTTCTCCTAGCGGTGCACACGTGGTAATGTACATAGCACGCTTCAAAGGGAAGCCTCACAAAATAACCACACTCCAACAAAGACTAAAAATTTTAGAAATAGAATAGAATAATTTCTACTAAGAAACTCACCTCTCAGACCTCCCGCCTGTGTACAGATCCATATCATCAAGTAATCGACTGCAAGGGACCAGGCAATCCAATTCGCAAAACATTAGTCCACAGCATATTCATACATTGAGAAATATTCATGGAATGAATTGTTATCATCCCAACTTCTCGCTGGAGTGCTTTCAGTAGCGTCTCCAGTCATAACACTAGTGATTCTGGACAATGGCCGCCGGCCTCTGCACTCCTGATTGACATTGCCGTGAGCCAATAGCTGAAAAGAGAAGCGCCACCATCCAATGAGCTTTCAACTTGACACGGTCCTGCCCTCTCTCTTGACAGGTTAAGAATGGACTCGGACTGGTGAATGAACTGGGTCAGATATGCTAGTAATTTAATCACATTAGGATTCCAAACGTAATGTTATTTATTCATGGATTAAAGTAATGCCCATAACTAACATTAACTCTAAGTCGTGACATAGTTTTATGTACAGGATTTGATGTTGGCAGTTTGTTTAAATAAATAAAATAATAATACATAAATTATTTATTATTATTTATTTATAAATTAATTAATATATTTTTTTTATTAATTAATTTATATATATATATAAAAAAAAAGCTCTGCCACATCTGTTAGCCATTTTAAATTCAAAGTTTGTTACCCAGACATTGAAAAACATTCAACACATCAAACACAGAAGGCCAATCGCAATATGCCAGTGACTCATATGTTCATACACCAGTGTCATATGTAAATTCACTATAGCAAGTTGGTTGGATGTGAAATAGCAAAGAAACAAACCTCCCGCTTGGACATTCCTGACGAATGGAGCAACGTTTCATCCATCGACTCTGTTTAGATACATTTGCATTCTAAACATTCAAACTCCACTCCACTATCACTTCACCTACTCAGTCTTCAAGAGGCACTTGCAGGAATACTAGACAAGCCACGCCCCATACCTTCAGCTCTCCATCCATCTGCCCTCCTGCAGGGGGACGAATGCCCACCTCAACCATCTTTGCATTGCATCTACGAAGCTATCGTACCATGCACTAATAAAGGCGCTTCCATTCACAGTTGCCCGTGCCCTTATTAAGACGCCTCACATGGAAATCAGCTAAAACAATTAATTGTGTTTGCCATACACGTATCTTGTTTCCCAATTCAGAGTTCTTGACAGCCGACACCAGAAGCTGACCCTCATCCAACCTAATACACTCTACAGCTACTGCAGAATCCGCAACTATCGATCATCTTATAAAAAGAGATCGACAAACCCTTTATGATTGAACCGTTCTCTGCACTATCCTTCAAGATGTCATGTATCAGTCCCATAGGCAGTGCAACCCACAAACTCTTTAACAAAGGATTCTATCTAATAATTACAGATTAAGGAAGCCACAGTACAATGCATAAACAAGGCATTCCTATTCACCACCTTTAACGCCGCTTTTAAGACGCCTCATATTGACATCAGCTAAAAAACAATTTATCATGTCTGCTGAATATGTGCCATGTTGCAAACCAAATTGCTGACTTCTCGTTTTTTCTTCCAGAATTCTGGTCATTGGCTCCAGAAGCGGACCCCAACCCAATGCCTGTCCCTCCGTCTTCAGAAATGATACCTCCATTTTAACACTATCATGAACTCAGGATCCTGCAGGAGTCCACACGAGCTTTTGGCTCTCACAAGAGCCTCACCCATCACCTCACCTTTCTGCTGCCCCTGCAGCATTGAGTGCTTCCGTTGTTTCCTCTTAGCTCTTTACTCCTTGCCTTTGACTCTCACCTAACTTCCTTCCTCCATCTTAATATCACCCTAAGCTTAGACCCCCACAGGAGTCAACAAGAGCTTCGGCTCTCCCAAGAGCCTCACCTATCACCTCATCTTTCTATTTCCCCTGCCAGCGTTGAGTGCTTCCGCTGTTTTCTCCTAGCACTTTACTCCTTCCCTTTGACTCACCTAACCTCCCTCCTCCATCTAAATAGTTAATGCCATACTCCAGACTAAGGGCTCGAGCACGACCCTGTCTTTATGTGTATATGTATATGCATATGTGTATGTACATATGTATGTGTATGTATGTAAGTGTGTGTGTGTGTGTGTATATATGCGTATGTGTATGTAGGTATGTATACGTGTGTGTGTGTATATACGCATGTGTGCGTGTGTGTGTGTATGTACAGTATGTATGTATGTATGTATGTATGTATGTATGTATGTATGTATCTACCTTCTGTTTCCAAGCTCTGCTAAGCTTGCCACCCCTCCCTACAGCTTGGACCCCCGCAGGGTCCAACCTGAGCTTCGACTCCCGCAGGAGTCTCTCTAGGCCCACCCTAGGCCAACCCCTTCACAGTCACATTCCCAGTTGGAGTCATCTCCCTTCTCCTCACTCCTACTGGTTCCCGCCCTATTGGTTCCTCACTCCTACTGGTTCCCGCAGGAGTCTCGCCCCGGCCACCTCCTGCCGTAGTCTCCACCACCCCCTCCCTTTCCCAGACTCCGGCTGGAGAAATGCCCCACCATGGCTCTGACCCCCGCAGGGGTCACCCCGAGTTACGACTCCCGCAGGAGTGTACTGTACACGTGTATACTGTATAAGCATATACAGGTGTATGCACATGTATGTATGAGTATGTGTGTTCAGGTGCGTGCATATGCATTACGTGTGTTCATACACGTGTGCAGGCTCGCATTGTGCGCCCTAGCGTGCGTGTCTTATGCACGTGCGTAGGCTCGCATGCGTGCGCTTGCATGATTCCCCTTCTTCTTTTCTTCCTTCCGGCATCGAGATCCTCCGCCCCCTCTTTTTCTCTATCTTATTTCGGCGAGTTAACCCGCCACTCTTTTCTCTTCAGCTTGGGCCCTCAATCTCCAGCTCTAACTCCCGCAGGAGTGACTAAAACAAGCTTCAACTCCCGCAGGAGTTCATGCCCCCCAGCCCACCTCACACCCTCTCTTGCAGGAGTCTTCACAGTCCAAAACTTTTCCCGACCCCTGCAGGAACCTACCTGTCCCAGCTCTCGCTCCCGCAGGAGTGCATCCGAGCTTCGACTCCCGCAGGAGTCAATCCCGCCCCTCCCACGCCCCCGCCTTAGACTCCAGCAAGAGTCTACTTTTCGCTGCTCCCGCAGGAGCCTCTCTTTCCTAAGCGATCAATATTATATCCAGCAGCCGGATATAGCATTGTTCCATCTGCATTTTGGGGGGGTTCTTTAATACGCGGCTGCTGTCCCGAGCTATATAAGGCATTTTGGGAAGTTCTCGAAATCTACCTGAGCTCGATCTCCCCTCTTGCCTTGCAACGGGAGGGAGCCCCGGGCTCGAGGATCTCATGAGCTCAGGGCTCTCTCCCGGGACAGCATGCCAAACAAGCTTTATAATTAATCATCAGCTAAGTGTGAACTCTTGAAGTGAAGTTTATTTCTACATAATGTTCTTTCGTCATAATGCCATCTATGCTGTGAAATGGACCAGTCCCTCCTGCAGCAAAACAGCACCACAACATTATGCTGCCGCCCCCATACTTCAAAGTTGGGATGGTGTTTCTAAGCTTTAAGCTTTCCCTTTTGTTTTCCAAATCTAACACTGGTCATTATGGCCAAACAGTTCAATCGCAGTTCCATCAGACCACAGGTCATGTCGCCAAAAATTATTTATTTTCCCAGTGTAATTTAGCAAATTGTAATCTGGTTTTTTTGTTGATTCTGGCTTGTTGATTTTCTCATGTTGTCACACAAGGAAGCAGTGTGTTTGAGGTTTTCCTTAAATACTATTCTAAAGTTGTGCCTCCAATTAACTCAAATGTTGTCAATTAGCCAATCAGAAACTTCCAAAACCTTGACACCATCATCTGAGCATTTTCAGAGGCATTATAATCTTATTGTATGTAAACTTGACTTTCAAGAAAAGTTATAACATTCATTCATTCATTTTCTTGTCGGCTTTGTCCCTTGCGGGGTCGCCACAGCGGAATGAACCGCCAACTTATCCAGCACGATTTTACGCAGCGGATGCCCTTCCAGCCGCAACCCATCTCTGGGAACATCCACACACTCATTCACACTCATACTACGGACAATTTAGCTTACCCAATTGACCTGTACTGCAGGTCTTTGGACTGTGGGGGAAACCGGAGCACCCGGAGGAAACCCACGCGAACGCAGGGAGAACATGCAAACTCCACACAGAAACGTCAACTGACCCAGCCCCGCCGAGGTTCGAACCTGCGACCCAGCGATGTTCTTGCTGTGAGGCAACAGCACTACCTACTGCGCCACTGCGTTACCCGAAAAGTTATAACAATTTCTCAAAAAATAACTCTCTTCTTATTCTGACTTTTTTTTTAAATGGTTATGTGCCTTTTTATACAGTGTATGAAAACTTCTGGTTTCAACTGTACCTCTGGCTACATAATTTACAGTATCCAGAAACGTATATAGGGCTATGTTTTCAGAAGGAGCCTATGTTGTTTTTTAATTTGACTTTTCAAAATGTATGCGCATCTCGTTTGTTTATGCGCATATGCAAAATTCGCATAAAATAGGTGGATGGAAAGTACACACTTGAACATTTTTAGAGCAGTGCTTGAGTTTCTGCAGAGCAAAAATGCTTCGGTGGACGTGCAGCCTATGAGTAAACATCTGTTGTAGATTTAAAGTCATTGATGATTGTACAAACAGCAGGCACAATAATGGCAGTATAACAATAAACATTTTTGTGCATCATTTTTGCATCATCACAATTGCATCATTGCAATGCAAAAACAACATGTTCAAATTCATCCACAAAAGCTCTTTTACAGTCTCTGTGTAGACAGAAGGTCACATTGAGAAAAAAAAATAGTTTCAAATGTAGCCGGATGAATGTAGATGTAGCCATTGACACAGCTGGTTTCAGTTGGTCTTTGCATTGGTTTATTAGAACATCAATGAAATCAATCCTCACAAAAGTCATATTACCAATCTGTATGCAATAGATCTCATTTAGTCTCTATTGATTTTCTTTGTAAAAAATCCTCTGGTATACAGGATCAACAGATTGCTTTTTTTCATTTCCCCCTGAAACCTCTCTTAACATCGGACATATGTGTCACTATGGGATTAATGTGAAATTTGTCACCATCGTATTGTGTGCTGTGGAAACCTCACCAAGCGTACATGCAGGCTTAAAAAGCTTTAGATGGTTATCTGGACGTGCCAATTGGAAAGACAGACTACAAACAAGGCTTTATCACTGGGTCGTACATTGTTTAAATCTGTGGCCATTTATTGAGTGGCACTGAGGCTGATGGATAGAAGGGATCTTTTATGTTCAGACACACCTTTTTATTGCCAGACAATGAAGTGTGAGATTAATGGGGTAGACTGTGTTAGATCACTCGCATTGGCATCCAGCCCTGATAGACAGGCTTATGCAAACAGGCAAACATGGGGACTTAATTAGATATCCAAAAAATTTGCAATATGATATTAAAAATATTGCTGATAAATACTTTTACTGGTTGATGACTAGTAATAAATGGCTGATGATAAAATGCATACAATTTTATACAACCTTATCCCGACATTACATGATAGATAGATAGATAGATAGATAGATAGATAGATAGATAGATAGATAGATAGATAGATAGATAGATAGATAGATAGATAGATAGATAGATAGATAGATGTAAACAAATAAAAAGTTAGAAAGATGTAAACAAATAGAAAGAGAATGATGTAAACAAATGAAAAGATAGATGTAAACAAAAAGAAAGATAGAATGAAGTAAACAAATAGAAAGATAGAATGATGTAAACGTAGAAAGATAGAATGATGTAAACAAAAAGAAAGATTGAATGATGCAAACAAATAAAAAGATAAAATGATGTAAACAAATAGAAAGAGAATGATGTAAACAAATAGAAAGTTAGAAAGATGTAAACAGAGAAAGATAGAATGATGTAAACATAGAAAGATAGAATGATGTAAACAAAAAGAAAGATAGAATGATGTAAACAAATAAAAATTTATAAAGATGTAAACAAATAAAAAGATAGAATGATGTAAACAAATGGAAAGATAGAATGATGTAAACAAAAAGAAAGATAGAATGATGTAAACAAATAGAAAGCTAGAATGATGTAAACAAAAAGAAAGCTAGAATGATGTAAACAAAAAGAAAGCTAGAATGATGTAAACAAAAAGAAAGATAGAATGATGTAAAGAAATAGAAAGTTAGAAAGATATAAACAAATAGAAAGATAGAAAGATGTAAACAAATAGAAAGATGTAAACAAAAGATAGATAGAATGATGTAAACAAATGAAAAGATAGAATGATGTAAACAAATAGAAAGTTAGAAAGATGTAAACAAATAGAAAGATAGAATGATGTAAATGTAGAAAGATAGAATGATGTAAACAAATGAAAAGCTAGAATGATGTAAACAAATAAAAAGACATGTAAAAAAATAAAAGGATAAACAGACAGACAGACAGACAGACAGACAGACAGACAGACAGACAGACAGACAGACAGACAGACAGACAGATAGATAGATAGATAGATAGATAGATAGATAGATAGATAGATAGATAGATAGATAGATAGTGTTGGAATATTTAATCAATTCCATGCGTGCTCAATGCAATGCAAGAGTTACATTCAGGAGGTGCGCAACAAATTTCACTTCCTGATTCGCTGATATTAACAGGTGAAGTTTAGTGGAATTCATCACTTGTCAATCATTCTCCTGTCCTCCATTAGCCGCACCCATACATACGTCCTCTTTTTCTACTAATTCTCTGCACAGCATCAATAAGCACAAGACTTCTCAACTGCAAATTCTGTGCTCACAGGATGTTTCGCTGCAGAGCTCAAGACAATGAAGTGTGAGATTAATGGGGTAGACTGTGTTAGACCGCTCGCATTGGCATCCAGTCTGATAGACAGGCTTATGCAAAGAGACAAACATGGCGACTTAATTAGATATCCAAAAAATGTGCAATATAATATTAAAATTACTGCTGATGATTAGTTTTTGTTGGTTGATGACTAGAAACAAATCACTGAGAGTAAAATGCATAAAATTATATATACAGCCTCATCTCGACATTACACAGATAGATAGATAGATAGATAGATAGATAGATAGATAGATAGATAGATAGATAGATAGATAGATAGATAGATAGATAGATAGATAGATAGATAGATAGATAGTGTTGGAATATTTAATCAATTCCATGCGTGTTGAATAAAAAAGGTCAGGAGATGATTTTCGTCAATGTTTAACATATTAGTAATTTATTGGATACAAATTAATAATTCAATTCACAGAATTCTGTTATCCTCAATGCAATGCAAGAGTTACATTCAGGAGGTGCGCAACAAATTTTTTACATTTCTTGATTTGCGCTTTTATACGTAGCTGATATTAACAGGTGAAGTTTAGTGGAATTCATTACTTGTCAATCATTCTCCAGTCGTCCATTGGCCGCACCCATACATACAGTTGCAATCAGAATTATTGAACCCCCTTTGAACTTTTTTTCTTTTTTAAATATTTCCCAAATGATGTTTAACAGAACAAGGAAATTTTCACAGTATGTCTGATAATATTTTTTCTTCTGGAGAAAGTCTTATTTGTTTTATTTCAGCTAGAATAAAAGCAGTTTTAAATTTTTTAAAACCCATTTTAAAGTCAAAATTATTAGCCCCATTAAGCTATATATTTTTTCAATAGTATACAGAACAAACCATCATTATACAATAACTTGCCTAATTACCCTAACCTGCCTAGTTAACCTAATTAACCTAGTTAAGCCTTTAAATGTCACTTTAAGCTGTATAGAAGTGTCTTGAAAAATATCTAGTAAAATATTATTTACTGTCATCATGGCAAATATAAAATAAATCAGTTATTATAGATGAGTTATTAAAACTATTATGTTTAGAAATGTGTTGAAAAAAATTCTCTCCGTTAAACAGAAATAAACAGGGGGGCTAATAAATCAGGGGGTTGAATAATTCTGATTGCAACTGTATGTCCTCTTTTTCTACTAACTCTCTTCACAACATCAAAAAGCACAAGACTTCTCAACTGCAAATTCTGTGCTCACGTTAGTTAAGTTAATTTTAGGCATTCAGGCCTTCGCATTTCTATGAGCTTCATCTACTTCAGCAAAAAATGCTTCATTTGTATTCAAAACATATCACACTCGAGAAGAAGTTTGGTTAATATATATCACCTTAAGCAATACAAATACAATTGTTTAATGAAAAGAAAAAGAGACCAAAATAATAAAAAAATATATTTCTTTTTTAAAACAATAGATAGATAGATTAATATAAGATCCTTTAATTATTATATGCTCCGGTTTCCCCCACAAGTCCAAAATAATGCAGTACAGGTGAATTGGGTAGACTAAATTGTCCGTAGTGTATGAGTGTGAATAAGTGTGTGGATGTTTCCCAGAAATGAGCATCCGCTGCATAAAACGTGCTGAATAAGTTGGCGGTTTATTCCGCTGTGGCGACCCCGGATTATTAAAGGGACTAAGCCGAAAAGAAAATGAATGAATGAATGAATAATAATAATAATAATAATAATAATAATAATAATAATAATAAGATGTAAAGCATCTGGTAATTTTTTTAAAATGATTTGTTTTCTTAAAATGAATTCACAACTAAAATAATATATAAACTATTTTTAATCATTTTAATTAAATATTTGCAATTTTGTTTAAAAACTAAATCTTTGACTGCTGGACTGCTCCATGATTGAGGATGGGGGATTTTGCAGAAGTAATAAAAATTATTTTTTTATATTTTTAGACCCTCGTTATTAAACATATGATAAAAGTTATGTTAAATAATTTATAGTTATAATTTATACTTCTAGGTATTTATTTGAGGACCCTCAGAATTCCTGGCACCCTAAGCAGCCGCTTACCTTGCTTATTGGTTAAATCCGCCCCTGATCCCAACTTATTCTTTATATGTAAAAATTTTGCCGTTTTATAGTGTATTTCAGTAAAAATGTAAATATGGATATAATATGGATATGGACCTCATCGAGTGTGAACCTAAACTATGAAATTGGAACTTTATAAAAATGTGTAAAGTTGTTATAGAGTGTATATTAGTAAAACGCTATCAAACAGCATTGTTCAGCTATAGACAGGCCTCTATCCAGCTGTACTGCAGATGTTGTGTCATTAGTGTTTTCAGACTGCCTGATTGCTTCATGCTACATGCTATTAAAGTGCCATTGATTTCACACATGCCTTTATTCATTCTCATCACAGTAAGATAGAATGAAGACATTTTATTGTCCCCGCGTGGAAAAATTAATGAGGAATCCAGGATGATTTATATTGACGCATCAGCTCCCTGATTGCATGTGACATTACTTTTACAACTGCAATTAAAGTAATCTTCTCCTTTTCTAACAATGAGAGCGGCGATACTCAATGCTGTCCTGCCTTTTCACAAATCACATTTTCAAGGACAGTTTGAGAGTTTTCGGTAATTGTCACTGTTCATCTTTTAGTCGACAGTACAGATGCAAGGTTTTATAGAGTCATCAGTCTCAGTCTGTCAGAATCAGGGTCAAAATCGTCAACGAAATCTAATGTGTGTGTCAGGAAAAGCATAAATCTGCTGTAAATGAGACGTGTCCTGTACTAGAACATATGTGAAAGAAACTTTACATCCTTCCTTAAAGGATTTCTTTTGATTTAACTTGAATATTCTGTATTTGTGTGCACTAAAGTTCAAGAAATATTATTATATTTTATTTTATTACACAGCTCTCTGGAATACTTGATTCTGATTGATCACTCACAACATTCTAAGGTATGTTATTCCCAGGTAACAATGGCTCAAACTAATAACATAGGCTTATACAGGAATCATGTGAATATATTCACATTTGTATTATGTTTGCCTGTCACGCTGCTGTTTTTAACTGTTTGGCGCCAACTTGTGACTGAATAATATATAGGTTAGTGTATGCTCCATTCAGCCATTTTTCATTTCTGTCAGCTTCACCTTTAATTGAAGAATTATTAAAATATTATGGCCCATAACAATGTTTTATGTCTAATTTTTATGTTTTGTGGCCAGTAGCTATAAAAAAGACTATAGAATACACAAGACGTGTCACTCGTATACTTTCGAATGGGGAAAAGTGTAACTGTCAATATGGCGAATGAAGCCCCACCTTCTAGTACAGGAGCCAATCAGCGATCGCTATATGGCGAATAAAGCCCACCTTCTAGTACAGAAGCCAATCTGCGATCGCTATAGACCTTTTTCTTAGATCGCAAAATTACACATTATGCTTTGCGTGTATGCGCAAGGAGAATGCTAAAAACTTCCGGTCGGCAGCTGATGCGTGTAAATAGTCACATTTGGAGAGCTTTGAAACGATAGTTTTAATCTATTTTAACTGCTTTTATCGTCTTTGAACTAATACTGTTGTCGATCAGCACCACCTCCTGGACTGATAATTTAAAAAAAATGTGATCTAATGTGATGGAAATCAACTGCTGTGAGGCATTTTTCCCTCGTTGTCAGACGGCATCTTCTGCCGTTTAAATGAAGCCTCGTCATCGCTAAAGTCAACAGTTTCTCTTTCTTTCAAATATATAACCAGCCCAAACAAATATAGTTCACCAAAATGTTTGACACACACACGTAGCCTACTGTACTGTCCCACTAACACACTGATTTAATAACTGTGACAAAGTGAAAATAAAGTGACATTTTGAAATGACAAAAAAACACAAACCGTGGTAAATACAACACACTAAATGAAACATAAACGGCTCGCGATTAGAATCAACATGCAAATCAGCCAGCAGAGTATCAGTAACGGACTTTTATTGGTCATTTTTGTAAATTGCATGACTTACACACCTGTTAAGTTTCATGCCAGTAATCTGGTTCGCTCTATGATGCAGTGCGTGTGTGTGTGTGCGTGCGTGCGTGTGTGTTGAAGAGCCGCTGAGCTAACAGCTGACAGGCCGGGAAAACACGCGCACAAACACACTGTATTTCTGTCGGCAGCCACGTGAACTAGGAGAACGTTTTTCTCTCACGCTTGAACCACATCTGACAGATTGTAATGGCTTTAACACACACCTTTCAAAGTTATATGTCACAAAAACACTTTGTAATCCACTCAAAACGCTCTTGAAATCCATTTTCGGAGCGCAAAATACCAGTTGTAAACGCTGTAAACAGAAGTTCTTAACATTCTACCGGAAGACGCTGGTCGCTATGGCGCCCTCCATGCAGCAGCCAAAAAAAAGGTCTATAGAATGACAATTCTCCGGGGGAGGGGCTCGGACCAGATGTGAGTTTCTGCAGATTTTGTGTGATACAAACATTTTGAAGTAAAACTAAATAGACAGTTGTTGTTTAATTTTATTGGTTATTCGTAATATGTAATGTAATCATATGCTTGGCAAGTAATTTTGGAGAATTTGATGTTTCCCCATTGAAACAGAATGCCCAAGCATACTGCCCAAAAGGCGTTTCAAAGATGTCCGCCGAGTGAAATGACTTGCCTTAAAGGGTCACGAAACACCAAAACACATTTTTTGAGCTGTTGACAGTCATATATGTGTCCCACGCTGCTATTAACACTATTAGGACACATATATTGCACTAAAAAGTGAAAATTTGTTGTTTTTGCGTTATTTTGAGCAAATTCGTTCTTCCGGTTTGAAACTAATTTTTGAAGCTACGTCACGGCCATGAGATACATAGGTGTAAATCCAGCCTGGAGAGTGGCTGTCTGTCTTTTAGAGGACATTCTGACGTATCTGAGTGTGCGGCATTAATTCATGACAAAGATGTGCTTCAAACCAATCAGCGCGCTCTATTGTGTATGACGTGAAACTTCATTAATATGCATGATAGCTCCGGAGACTGTTTACCAGTTTACACTGTTCAGACGGCAGAGAGACGCCACGTTGTGTTGCCAAAACAAGTGAAAGTACAAGAATTTCAAGACAAGAGTCGTAGGTGTTATTAGTGTGTTGCAACGAAGGTTTTGTTTTCATTTTCCCTCTATGAGAGAGCAGCTGGACTCACGTTTGGATTACAGTGCACGTGACACGCGACAGAAACGCGTTTGTAAGGAACATTTTTACCCGAGAGCTTTTTCTCATCTGGAAATGGTGAAATCCGGATTTGCCGCTCGTCTCCTTTTAATAAAAAGACACAGCTCCAGTTTGATTGTCTGTCTACAGATTTGGTAAGTGTTTGCAGTGCAGTGCCCTTTGTTTAAATGCTGCTCTCCGAGTGTAAACATGTAAACACAAACTATTCCCGTCGTGCAGGATTTTCGCTGCATTTTGTTACAGGATAGTCTATACACACACGGCTTTCTGACACTACCTACCGAGTATATAAGTTACAGAGAACTGCGGAGGATTTTTTTCTCTCATTCGCCATGCCATCCAAATGGAAACTCCCTCCTATGCAAATCTTATCCTCTTTCCCTCCCCCGACACTCCCACACTCCCAGAGCTGGACACGCCCAACTTTCCTGACTTTTTTCAAAACAGAGGTGTGAAAACACCCTGCTGAGACAGGGGGTTTCGTGGCCCTTTAAAGAGACTTTGGCTATAAGCAAAGAGCTTAGAATGACCAAGAGGCGACACTCAATGGAACGTTCCATTGCAACAGCAGCGCCCAGCAACAGCCCCGGATTCCGCCATTTTGGAGTGAAAGCGATCAGCCGTCCATTGGATCTTATTGCTGTCGCGATGGCAAACAGCTTTGTTTTTAATGTATTTTTAAAAAAAGCGCATTAAAGCTGAGATACATCCTGAAAGACGACAATACAACACTTACTATCACAATCATCAGCACTTTTAATATTTTATTTTACAGACTTATAATATGCTGTTGTTCTATTGGAATTTTCATTCCAAAATAGCCGCCGCGGCATCTAGTGGCTGTTTCCCAAATCACACTAGAGTGTCGCCTCTTGGTGATTCTATGCTCTTTGCTATAAGTGCTATAAAGTAGATCCAGGTGGAGGTTTACACTGAATAAAGAAACATAGGCTCATTCTGAAAATGTAGCCTTATATAGGTTTCTGGAGATCATGAATTATGAAGCCAGAGCTACGTATGGCTGCATTTTGTTCTTAAACCGAACTTTTTCCGAATCTTTTCTCCCTTACCAGCTCACCTGCATGTGGACGGCTTTTCAGCTGTTACCAGTTTGTCTGTTAGCTCGACACATACGTTGGTGGACTCGAGATGCAGAGAGGAGTTGACCGCGACGATGGGGTTCGAGTCTGGCGAAGAACAGTGCCAGAAAGCAGGTAAGACAAAAACAGAATCCAAAAAATTATATAAACAATTAAATAACAGAATGAGAATGTGGTAAAATCTGAAAACGTGGTAAAAATCAGGCTTTTTTCTTTTTCTGGATTGCTTTTCAAAACATTCATTCATTCATTCATTCCTTTTTTTCTTCGGCTTAAGGCTGATTTATACTTCTGCGTTGAGTGGTCGGCGTGACCCACGGCGCCTGCCCTGCGTGTATCCGTGCATTTATACTTCTACACGCTGTTTGTGTTGCTCTGCAATAACACTTCCAAAACGCTAGCTGGCAGTGAGGTTTTTTATGTTTCTTTGTGTCAAGTTTCTTTACTGGTGTTTTGTTTTTTCTGAATGCTACAAGTAGCTCAAACTCATTCATTCAGTGGCGATAAACACAAAACAAACAAAACAAAAGTTTCCATCTGAAGCTTCTTCACGGGACTCGACACTTGTAAACACTCGCTCCATAGGACTCGCAGCACCGCCCATGCTTGTCAGCGATAAATCACAGATCACAGAGCTTGCGCAGGGCGTCGTTGAGTTGTGTAGTTAAATTTTTTTAAAGGTGCGCGTCAGCCATGGCGAGGGCTATGCGACTGCACGAAGGCTGCATTGGAGCATATGCATGCGCTTAACACAGAAGTATAAATCAGCCTTTAGTCCCTTTATTTATTAGGGGTTGCCACCGTGGAATGAACTGCCAACTATTCCGGCATGTTTTTTACGCAGTGAATGCCCTTCCAGCCGTAACCCAGCACTGGGAAACCCCCATACACTCTCACATTCACACACAAACTCATAGAATACACCAATTTATTCAATTCACCTATACTGCATGTCTTTGGACTTGTGGGGAAAACAAGAGCACCCGGAAGAAACCCACGCGAATATGGGGAGAACATGCAAACTTTACACAGAAATGCCAACTGGCCCAGCCAGGATTTGAATCAGCGACCTTCTTGCTGTGAGGCGACAGTGCTAACCACTGAGCCATCGCGCTATATTATTAATTCATTCATTCATTTTCTTTTCGGCTTAGTCCCTTTATTAATCCGGGGTCGCCACAGCGGAATGAACCACCAACTTATCCAGCACGTTTTTACGCAGCGGATGCCCTTCCAGTCACAACCCATCTCTGGGAAACATCCACACACACTTATACACTACAGACAGTTTAGCCTACCCAATTCACCTATACCACATGTCTTTGGACTGTGGGGGAACCGAGGCACCCGGAGGAAACCTACGCGAACGCAGGGAGAGCATGCAAACTCCACACAGAAACGCCAACTGACCCAGCCGATTTTCGAACCAGCGACCTTCTTGCTGTGAGGCGACAGCACTACCTACTGCGCCACTGTGTCGCCCGTGCTATTTTATATTATATTATATTATATTATATTATATTATATTATTAATTTATTCATTTTCTTGTCGGCTTTGTCCCTTGCGGGGTCGCCACAGCGGAATGAACCGCCAACTTATCCAGCACGATTTTACGCAGCGGATGCCCTTCCAGCCGCAACCCATCTCTGGGAACTTCCACACACACATTCACACTCATACACTATGGACAATTTTAGCTTACCCAATTCACCTGTACTGCATGTCTTTGGACTGTGGGGGAAACCGGAGCACCCGGAGGAAACCCACGCGAACCCAGGGAGAACATGCAAACTCCACACAGAAACGCCAACTGACCCAGCCCAGCCGAGGTTCGAACCTGCGACCCAGCGACGTTCTTGCTGTGAGGCAACAGCACTACCTACTGCGCCACTGGGTTGCCTATATTATATTATATTATATTATATTATATTATATTATATTATATTATATTATATTATATTATATTATATTATATTATATTATATTAATGCTGTAATATTTCTTCTATTGTTTGCAAGATAAACATAGTCATAGTATTCAATATGTTTTCCCAATTAATGGTCTTGAAGACATTATTTAAAAGTGAATAAAGACTCATTGTTAAAGCAGTTGGCTTTTATAGGCTTTCCACTGCAAACAATGAGATTGTTGTCTGCTTAATCAGGCTGTACCTGGGGAAAGCTCTCCCGTAATGTGAGAAATGGCTCTATTAGGATCTAATTAAGTCCAGATTTAGGTGATTGGGCTGGATGGCAGAGTGAAGGATTGTGGCCATGTTAAAGAGACACAGGGGGTGTGAGGAATCATGTTGTCAGGATTTGAGGTGGTTTGATTGCTGACAGGCTCGTGCTGCAGTGAATTCACTCGAGAGCTCAGTAGGTGATGACAGTGACGGACAGCAAGAGTCAACACCAGACAAATGCCTTCTCATTATAATCGATTTGATGGAATACTGAACATGTGTTCACTAGATTGCTTGTTTTTGATAGTTTGTGAGGCACACTTTTAAACAATTATACTATTTTAAAAGGTCTTTTTTAATAGCAAAACGTTCGCTATTAAAAAAAATAAGTTTTAATTTTCTCATAACATACATTGGAGCAATCATATATTAGCAATCATATCATAGCTCCAGATGAATAGACTCTAAAAAAGGCTGGGTTTCTACACAATCAATTTGTGCTGGGACGACATGAAGAATTAAGATAATTATTATATATTAGTTATTTTTAGTTATATATGATTTATTAGTTACTACTATATTCATTTTTACAAATTTAATGGACTGAACATATAACAGTTAAGTTGTCTCATAAAAGTTGTCTCATCAGCTCATTTTAAGTAAGTAGTTTGAACAAACAGCAAACATCATTTTTGAGTGTAGATGAATAGTAATTCTCAAATAAATCTTGACCTAAAATTAAAAAATTAATAATTGACGTCCATTTGACATTTACGCATTGATGCTCTTTTGACCACCAAAATGAAGACACAATATACAGTAAAAAACTTTTTATTGATATGAAAGCTCTGACTCCAAATTTACATTGGAACTTTTTTTTACATAAACTCATGAGTCTCATGAGTTACATAAGTTTACATGAGTCTCGCTCAGCTGTCATGCGTCCTTATTTTAATTTATGGCGATGAGCAATAAGACATATAAGTGAAAAGCTGCGCTTTAATTTTGAATGGTGACACCCAGAGACATCATCACCAAATATACATCAGAGGCATAGGCGGAGCGTCTGTAAGGCTGGGCAAGGCTTAGCCTCCCCCTGGCCAGAGACCACGTAGATAGCAGCAAAGAAAAAAATGCTTTGAAAACATGTAACGGGTGTAAGGCGGAATATGAATGTAATTTAATGTTGAAGATTAACAGATCACTTTAGCTATTGTAAGTTTGTCAATCAAATTTAAAGTCCCCCTCTGCACAAAAATGGAACTGTCCAACTCCGCACTTTGCACTGATGAGCGCTGTTTATTACTGGAGTTCGCAGCAGCTCTGAAAACCAAACCAAAACTGCTGGCCAGCGGACAATTCTGATTTGCTGGTCAAGGACATAAGTAATAAAATGATAAATGAGTATTACAAGAGAGGTATAATAATATATTACGCTGGTTTAACTTGTTTTCAGCATTAAATTAAATTGGTAGTTTCATTGTAGCGTATAGTCTAGCCCAGGGCCGGATCATCCATAGAGGCGACCTAGGCGGCCGCCTAGGGAGGCAGAATAGTGAGGGCGATGTCTGCGAAACCCCCGGTCCTCACTTTCATCTGTGACACCCAAGCTTGCTCCGGCCCTGGTCTAGCCTATAGGGTAATAATCTTGTTTAGGCAATCGTTTGGAGTTTTATTAATGGTAATAGTAATAAAAGCAACAAGGAATACTAATTTCATTTAAAGCTGCATACAGTAAGTAATAAATAAATATTTAATAAATAAGTAAAAAAAAAATTATATTTAATAAATGCTGCCTTGATGAACAGAATAAGTTTAATTAAATTATTAAATAAAATTATTAATAATAAAATAAACTGACCCCAAACTTTTGACTGGTAGTGTAGATCAGTGGGTGAGTTTGATAAAATGTTGAATATAATAGACGTTTGTCGATGAGCAGTGTTTTTGTTAAAACCTCTTCTTGGTCGGTCGCAAATCTTTTTAAATGCATTAAAGGGCAGCACATATATTAGCCTTACCCTGGAGTTTGTTCACCCTCCGCCTATGATCAGAGGTAAGCAGTATACATATACATAGCAGTTAGCTTATGCGTTATAGACCTTACATTATAGAGAGTAATAACAGTTAAACCAAGACTGCAGTTCGGTCAATTTTCCTAATGGATAAACAGCTTGCGTTAATATTTCAGCATGCTTTGAATGCACATTCACCAGTAGGAGTGACATCCCACCCTACTCATAATTCTCTCTTCATATAGCCGTATATATGCCTATTACATATCCATAATACACTGTGATAAAGCCTGGTTCGGATGGTATTGCTTTCACCTCATTCAGGCGATCTCGGACCGATTGTTTTGGCACGGATTTGAGCATGATTGCTGGATTCACGTATGCCAATTGAATCTCGCTAACTGGGGAAATGCGCCAGGTTCCGAAACAAAAGTCTAGATGTGAAAACACCCTAACATTGGTGTCAAAAAAAACTTGTTTTGAATTGTGCTGTAATCCATTTTATATGTGTTTTTTTCTGCCAATCTTAGATTTCAATTTGATCTTGTTTTGACACTGGACCACAAAACCAGTAGTAAGTGTCAAAATTATTTGGAAATTGAGATTTGTGCATTATCTTAAAGTTGAATAAATAAGCTTTCCAATGATGTATGTTTAGTTATGATATGACAATATTTGGCTGAGATAAAACTATATGAAAATATAAAAATCTGAGGCCTCAAATAAAAAAATAAAAATAGAAAATAGAAAATCATGTTTAAAATTGTCTAAATGAAGTTCTCAGTAATGCACATTACTAATTAAAAATTGAGTTTTTATATATTTATGGTAGGAAATTTACTAAATGTTTTGGTGGAATATGATCATTATTCTAATGTATTTTTTACATTAACAATGTAATGTAACAATGTATTTTTGTTTGTTGTTTGTGGTTACATATAACATTGTAAGATTGTCCACTGTAAATCTTCAGGACAGACTCACACAGTCTTCGTAAGCCTTCGTTAGTCTTTGCTCAGTACTCCGAAATTCTTCTAAAATTAAATCTTAACCTCTGGACATGAATTAATTTGAATAATGAAATTAAAATGCCACCCTGCTTAAATTAGGCATTTTAGTTCTGCTATATGCTTTTGAAGTCAAGCAAGACTCTCATTATACAAAGTGACAAGCACAAAGAAAGCAGGTTTCTTGAGAACCTGATATTTCAGCTTCTCTCCCTCTCTTTCTTTAATAATAAAAAATAATAATGTCAGAATTGATGTATATCGTGTATCACTGATTATTTACAGAGATCAAAGTATCTTTGAATCATTGCACGTGTATTGTATAATGTGAGAGTACTCGTTTCACACAAGGAATGTTTGGTCATTTTGGCGTTTGCAGGTTTTACAAAGTGCTGTGATCAAGGAGAAAGATCAAAGGTGGACATAAGCCTGCGCTCGGGGCAGAACTGCAGCGTTTGGCTGTATCTACACTGTGCACCTCTGCCTTCATCACCCCCGGTGCCTCATTACCTGGTCTGAGCAATGGATTTTCCATCAAGTGTGTCTCTTCCAGTGCCACACTTTTTCCCACTCTCTAGCCTAATCACACTTTAGTGCGAATATAACATTAGTGGCCAAGTTATTCGCCTATAACTGTGGGATTGATTGTGGGGAAACATGTGCATTAGATTACAAATTCTTGTAATTGCTGATTGTGATTGTTACTTTGAAGATGGTTTTCATTAGACTGTCATGACACCTTTATAGCCATGACATGACAAGACATAATCCATGTGTATGACAACTGTCATTAAGTGTCTGAGTTATGTCTGTTTTAATGCAATGATGGCATTGTTTGAGATGTCTTTGTTATGACAACTGGACATAAATATATTATAACCTGTTTTTGTTTTGTCAGGACAACTTGAAATTACCAAGACAGCATAGCTTGTCATAAATCACAGCCATATCACCCTGCAGCCCAAGACCGGTTACTCAGTACTTGGATGGGAAAACTATGGTTGCTGTGGGAAGAGAGGCCAGCAGGGGCGCTCAACCTGTGGTCTGTGTGAGTCCTAATGCCCCAGTAAAAGTGAAGGGGACACCACACTGTCAGTGGGCGCCGTCTTTCGGATGAGACGTTAAACCGAGGTCCTGACTCTCTGTGGTCATTAAAAATCCCATGGCACTTCTCGTAAAAACTAGGGGTGTAACCCCGGTGTCCTGGCCAAAGTCTCTCAATCGGCACTTACCCAGCATGGCCTCCTAATCATCCCCATCCACCGAATTGGCTCTATCACTGTCTCTTCACTCCACCAATAGCTGGTGTGTGGTGAGCGCACTGGCGCCATTGTCCTGTGGCTGCCGTCACATCATCCAAGTGGATGCTGCACACTGGTGGTAGTGTGGAGAGAGACCCCCTTATGATTGTGAAGCGCTTTGGGTGTATGACCATACACTATAAATGCGCTATATAAATACACATTACATTACATTACATTACATTACATAAATCTGTCATAAACATGATTGCCACGAGGACACCATAATTTGTTCATGAATATTTTTCTGATCACTTCTTTCAGTGAAACAAACTAAATTTGTCATTAAAATTCACAGTAAAAGTTAATACTCTGTCAAATTATTTTACAATGTTGTAACTAATATTTAATTACATTTTAACGACAAATTTAATTTGTACCACTGTAATTGAGGTAATGTCAATTATAATAGCCTTATGACAATCATGTTTTTGACAGATCTATGGAAAATGTAATATGGTATTGGTAATGTCAGGTTGTCAGGACAAAAACACTGACAGGTTCTGTTGTCTTGGTAATGTCTTCGAACACAAGATCCAGAGAGAAGAACTCATCCAGAGGTCCATTCTTCGTACGTGGATTATTCTATTAGCTGGATTTGGTTATTGACGATTTGACACGATCCAGGATCGTTTCGTTCTTCAAAACTCATCCAGGAGTTGTTGTCATAGCAACAGGTCTGGTACTGTAGCTCAAACCTGCTCGGGAGCAGGCTTATTTCATATAAACAGGATTAGATCGGGTAATTTCAAGCAAAGATAATACCGAAAGTATGTACCAAATGCTGATATTTTCTTACAGTAGTAGTTATATACACTTGGGAAAATAGTGAAATAGTTTTTTAAAAAAAATTAGATAAATAAAACATGCAATCTGCACTCCGAAATAAAAGTCATGAGTGTTGGTTTGTCATGAGGTGGTTCTCCCCAAGGGGTTCAAACAGAACATTTATTAATATGGATGTTTTAGATACAAAAGCGGACTATTTAAGGTACCAGCTTTAGTACAATTCGTGTATGATAATAGACATGCACATAGCCTATTTGACTGTTTTTTTTAAAGAAATAACAATTTATGGAGTCGAGTAGATGTTTTGACAGCTAATATAACATGATTTGATGTTCGTAGATACCTTTAATGATATCAAAATACTTTTTTGATGCAAAATCAATTTTACGAAGTGGCTATTTGTACTAAGCATAAATAGCCTGTCTTGTTGGCAGAAGTTATTTACACTAACTCCGCCCACGGTAGGTTTAACTAAGGTCAAAACTGTTGTGAAGTGCCTCAATTGGAGTCAAATGCTGGTCAAATTAAGGCACGAATATTTGAATTTTGCGCGAGCGGAATCATGGGACCGATCAGACGTTGGATGCGGTGAAGTGAATCGGAGGAACGCGTTAACCTGCTCATTTCCTGGTAAGTTCTGTTTTTAACTTTATTGCATTTTTTAAAGTTCTGTTATGTTTTTAACGGCCATGGATGTTATAAGTGGTATTATGTGTTTAGTTGGTTATTTCCACGTCATGTAGAATGAGCATCTTTATGTTTTGTAATTTTATGCTAATAATAGGGATGATAAGAATCATGATTTGCATTACAAATTGGCATATCGCTGCGATATACCATCGAAAAAGCTACTTATGTAACACGATGTGTTCTACCTGTATTACTTACAAACACACAGTATTGTATGCAACGTAAAATTAATTTCTCAAGTGCGTTTTCTAATCTCCACTGCTGCCATAAGCTTCGTATTCTAATTTTTGGGCATGTGACCCTCTGATTTTTGAGCCACATTGAGCGACACTTACACTTATTAAGAAACTTGAATAGGCCTAGGCTATTAAAGAAAATTCTGCTCTAAAACAAAATAAATGGCTAAATATTCTAGACACATGAAAGTGTAAAGCCTGCAGCCCACAACTAAAGTGAAAAGTTACTGCGTATCATATTTAACAAACTGTTTACTAGAATTTTATGTAATTTTGCTCACATGGATAATTGAATGTTAATCAGATGATGTCATTACACTTTTTTGACGTCAGTCAATCCGTGCATTGCTGATTATGATTTCGAGGATTGATAGATCTGTCCTTCACCACACATGCAGCAATGTCAGATCAGTTCATCCAGGCATTTTAATCTGATTCGCAAACGTGTTTGAAGAACCAAATTAGCCAGAGATCAGTTATCAAGATTAAAACATCCAGGAACTGCCAAATCATCTTTTAAGCGAGGTACAAAGAACGAACCCCTGGACAGAGAATCCAAATGAGAAACAAACAGGACTGTGAAAAACAATGACTGATAACCAACCACTCAAACCCCGGCTAGAAATAGGCTGTTCATAACATGCAGAATGAGCACACAGATCTATAAATTGATGCTTGCAGAGAATCTCATTCATATTCATGAATTGTCATGTCATGACTATAAAGGTGTCATGACATTCTTATGAACACCCCCTAAGTGTTCCCAATAATTTGGAACAAATAATGTATGTTTCACTCAAAGATTCAATTTGTTACCACCTACTTGTGCAATCATATAACCTGGATAAAGTCACTAATAAAATATCAGACTGTAAAATGTGTAACAAAAAATATTCATAAATTAGTTGTTATTAAATGTTTTTATGTTTTATTTCCCCTCATTTATTTATGCATTTGAATTGCATTATGGGGTCTTGACTTAACTTTAAACCCAAAAAAATGTTGGAAAAAGTTATACTTTTATTAACATTTTGAATGGTTTAAAATGATATATTGTCTGGGTTGTGTTGTACATTACAGTAATAAACTGCCAGTACATTTTCTGTTTTTTTACAGACTTTTTCTTCTATATCAGGGGTGCCCAACATTTTCTTATGAAGGGCCAAAAGCCAAACTTGATTGAGGCTAGTGTGCCGAAGGTAAATATAATAACTAGAAAACATTGCTTTATTTTGACTAATAAAGTATAATCTTTTTACATTTTAGGCATGTTTTTACATTATAGCAAAAACAAAAACATTCTCATTTATAACAGTATGGAGTTCTACTTTTGCCTTGATTTTCTCACTGATATTTTCTGCATAGTCGAGTGACAGTATTTACATTTTATAAAATCAGATTAATTTGCAACATCTAATTAAAACATTTAATTTCAGTTAGCTTTTAATAAAACAAACAAAAAGTCACGTCAAATTAGAAATGATGATCTCTGATAAAGGAATTTGCTCCAACCCTCTCCATTAGGATTGGGTAGATAAACGATGTCATCACGATGCTGAGCCGGCATCGTGATCCTCCGCTCCGCGGAGCAGTCAGCCCAGAGAGCAGTGCACGTCGGACAGTTTATCAATGATGTACCGATATATCGCGTCTCACTATAGTTGTTAAACGTGATATTTAATTAATCTTGTCTCTTTCTAATGACTCTTCAGTCTTTTGAATCTATCAGGTAATGTGTCACAGTGTCAGTACACTGCTTCAATCTTTCACTTTCACACTTGTACTTAATAATTTTAGCGAAAACTCAGATACTGTTGGTTGCTTCCTGTTGGTTCAGCACCTTTTTTACCAACCAAGTTTGCCGACACCATTATAATGACATAGATCACGCTGCCTATTCATGCCAGAGTCTCGCGTAAAAAGTGATTGACAGGTGGTCATTTGTGTGTAACTTATCTTTATTTATTTATGATTTGGTTGTGGGTAAAACAAAGACCATGCAGGTCAGGTAGTTGAAAGGGTAGGCTACAAATAAATAATTCGGTATGCCATCGTCCATCGCGATGTTTCACATTAGACATCGTACGATGCCAAATTGGTCAACATCGCCCAACCCTATTCTCCATCATTCTCACTCTACTTCTCAGATGGTCAAAGATCTCCTACTTTGGGCATCTCTGCCCTATTATTATGTAAACAAAAACAATGGTCCCAACGTATTTCTTGTTTTACATTTTTTATTTCTATGGCTTCCGAGAATCCAGGAAGAGCCACATATTAAAAAAAACTGTTATGATATCTGTTTTTAAAGTTAAGTTATGATTAAATTCCCTCTTTTAACAGTTATTAAATAGTTTAAATATTAAATATGAATAATAAATATTATTTCTTGCACATCATTTTATTTTAAAATGTCAATAAAAGTCACTTTGCTAAACTGTAGAGTTGAATTTTCAACATCAACGTCATTTGACAGAGCAGGGCGTGAGGGCCTATAATGCAATTTACAACCTGAAAAAAACACAAAACACTTGTGAGCCACAAAATCTGGAAACTAACAGATATTTTTACAGTGCATAGCAAAGCAGAGCAAACATCTGTCTTGTACAAACAGTTAAAAGTCCCAGAGCTGTTGGACAGTATATCAGGGCTATTGGAAAGTCACCTTACTGTTCTTTTCATTTTTCATAACCAGACAAAAGGCTATCGAACAGAATGATGCACATTGTGAATATAAAAGACAGGACACGGTGCCAGATCCAGACAGAATCTCAATAGGCACAAAGTGTCACAACCCATTTGTTTGAGGGAGTATATGTTCAGGCCATCTGATAAACAACTGCCAACTTACATCCTTTTTCTTTTTCTTTCAGAGATGATTGCTGACAAGATAAAAAGCTGCTTTTGTCCTGCAACTATTTTAGTGTTTAGACCAATATCAAACACCTTATGTACTGTACATCTGCCTTATTTTGAATCAATAGGCCCATAGTGATAAGTAAAAGAGATTTCCTGCAGGATGAAAAAAAAGAAATGTTTCTGTGAATATTGACCAAAGGATTAGACATACGCTGCTGTGGGATACACAGCTAACCATCACTGCAGAGCCAATTTTATTACCATTCAATGCATCATTTATAGTGTCTATTTTACGCAAACATCAATACGGAGTCATCACCCACACACCTCAGGTTACAAACTCTCCTGTCAGCTTTATTGCTGGCTCAGATGAGATGTGCATATGCAATACAGACCTCCCAGGCTAATATAATTCCCAAATGGAGAAATGAAATTGATGAATGACCAGAACGCAACTTCTTGAGAATGACCAATGTTGATAGTGAAAAGCATGTTTAATAATGGATTTCATACTAGATGCGTTAAAGTGAAATGCCATGCATGCAGTGTGGTTTATTTGTTCAATGCAAAACCGAGTTGATAAAAAAAGTCATTATATAACAGAAATGGAGAGTGAATATAAATAATGTAGAAAGGGCCTGAGCATAACGTGACACCAAAGCCATGCCTCAAGCAAAGTAAATGGAGAAATGAACGTTTCTTATTAGTTGGCTGCTTGCGTGTTGACGGAAGGAACACAATAATAAAAGAAAAACAGATTAAATTTAATTATGAATAAGATAACCTTGAGCCTGCCATTGTCCTTCATATTAGTTTCATATCTCATATTTGCAGCCGTGGCTTATTCTGTTGTTCATTTGTGAACTTGCAATCAGTCAAACTTTGCAATTATTTCACAACACTGTTCATTGTATTCAGACTTGTTTATGAAAATAATGAACAAGTTGCTTTACTTTGTATTGAGTATAAATGTGCACAGGTCATTGTTTTGGAAGTATTCTTTTATACTCATGATTTTTAGGTCACTTTATTTTGATGGTCCGTTTGTTGAATTTAGGTTACATTGCATCTACATGTCAACTAATTCTCATTAGATTATAAGTAGACTGTTAGGTTGGGGTTAGGGTAAGTTGACATGTACAGTTGAAACCAGAAGTTTACAAACACTCTAAAAAAGGAACATAACCATTTTTTTTTTATGTCTGATGGTAAATCATACTAAACGTTTACTATTTTAGGTCCGTTAGGATTACCGAAATCATTTACATTTGCTAAATGCCAGAATAATGACAGAATTCTTTTTTTTTTTTTTTTTTTAGAGATTTTTTTATTAATTTCTAGACAATCAAAAGTTTACATACATTTCCTTGGTATTTTTTTTTAGCTTTGCTTTTAAACTGTATAACTTTGGTCAAATGTTTTGGGTATCCTTCCACAAGCTTCTCACAATAGTCTTGCTTGCACACGCTTTTTCAACTCACAAATTTTCTATAGGATTGAGTCAGGGCTTTGTGATGGCCACTCCAAAACATTCACTCTGTTGTGCTTAAAGCACATTTTAACTAATTTGGCAGTATGCTTAGGGTTATAGTCTGTTTGGAAGACCCATTTGTGGCCAAGTTTTAATTTCCTGGCTGATGTCTTGAGATGTTGTTTCAGTATTTCTACATAATATTCTTTCGTCATGATGCCATCTATGCTGTGAAGTGGACCAGTCCCTCCTGCAGCAACAGCACCACAGCATTATGCTGCCGCCCCCATAGTTCACAGTTGGGATGGTGTTCCTAGGCTTGTAAGCTTTCCCCTTTGTCCTCCATGTAACACTGGTCATTATGGCCAAACAGTCCAATCTTAGTTCCATCAGACCACAGGACATGTCTCAAAATTATTATTTTTTCCCAGTGTAGTTTTGCTAATTGTAATCTGGCTTTTTTGTTGATTCTTGCTTGTTGATTTTCCCACGTTTTCACACAAGGAAGCAGTGTGTTTGAGGTTTTCCTTAAATGCTATTCTACAGTAGTGCCTCCAATTAACTCAAATGTTGTCAATTACCCAATCAGAAATTTCCAAAACCTTGACACCATCATCTGAGCTTTTTCAGAGGCATAATAATCGAGAAAACTTATAACAATTTCTCAAAAAATATCTCTCTTCTTATTCTGCTATTAAGCATAACAGAAGCGAATTTGATAATCCTAATTTACCTAAAAGAGAAAAAGTCTAGTCACATTAACATTTTTTTTAAATGTGTCTTGTTATAGTGTATGTAAACTTCTGGTTTCAACTTTAATTGCAAAGTTTCTTATAGTCAGTTAAATGTCATAGAAGGAACAATATCAACAGATATTAAGCAGACAGTCTACTAATACTCAAATAGACCATCAAAATAAAGTGTTATGTTTTTTTATTGTGACAGTAAATTCAGACATAAAAATTATATTCTGAGTAAATAAATAAAGAAATTGGTCTTCTTTGGTTTATGTAGTTTTAGCAGGCTTCAATGACATGGACCGCTAGTTTAATCTGTTCTTCACTAACACTTCACATGTCTTCATTTTGACAGCACAACTAATCCATGTTATCATTATTCTCTTTGAATTTAAACTCATTTTCAGATTCACTTTGAGAATTGTCAGGGGGATTTTTTAACCTTGACTCTGATCTCTGCATCCAAAGTCATTTTGTGCCATGAAATCTGGGTCACTTTGTATGCGTGAATCAATATAGTGTAAGAGACTCTTTCTAATGTTGACCATGTGATCATTGCAGAGAAGAAAGAATTGGTTACATCAACATAACAGCTATATCCAAAAAATAAATAAATAAATAAAAAATCAGCAATCACTTCAGAGATTCAGCAGAACCCCATTATAGACTACAAGCCTCTGCCACAGGCCTGTCCCGAATACACTCAGCCAGTTTTATTAAAAAAAAAATGACCCACACCTTCAACAAACAAGTGCTCTGTTCAATTCCGGGCGAAGTAAGGAAGACCGTATCTACAGTAGGATAAACCCACACAATTGTGCAGGCCCTGACAACATACCAGGCTTTGTTCTGAGAGACTGTGCTGAACAGCTGACCGACGTCCTGACTGATATCTTTAACACCTTGCTGAGTCAGGCAGTCATCCTGACATGTCTCAAGTCCACAAACATGATACTGATACCAAAGAAGTCCTGTGTTTTGTCTAAATGACAAGTGTCCCATAGCACTGACCCAAATCATGGAAAATTGCTTTCATAGGTTAGTCATACACCTCATCAAAATAAGTCTTCTTAACACACTTGACCCAGTTTGCAATACTCAATCATATTGTATTTTCATATTATATTTATGGATGATGCCGTTTCCGCCAACCTTCACCTGGGTCTTACCCACTCACTAATTCAATTTGCTTCGGCTTAGTCCCTGCTTTACTGTATCACCCTGATTTGTTACTGTTGCAAACTTGCTCAAATCAAGTTTTTATTGTATATGTATAGATGGTACTGTAGTTAGATGACTGCTCTGGTATATCGGTTATGTATAGGTTTAAAATAGCTATTACATCCAGTGTTCATATTTATGATTGTTTATTTATGTAGCACAGTGGTCCTGCAAGACACGACATTTCATGCCTGCACATGTAGTGAAATGACAATAAAGCTCAAATCGATTTGACTTGAAAACAAACAAAAAGTTGTTAAAGCTGTTTTCCACTGCGCAGTATGGTATGGTTTGAGACAGCATGGCTTACTTCGGTTAGGTTTTGCTTGGCTCAGCTTGCAAAAAGTGAGCCATACCAATCTAAACCATCCTGTACCATGCAGTAGAAAAGCACCTTAACTGTCCTACAATGACAGCTACCTGTGTGTGAAAGCCTTAATGACAGCATCTAGGAACAGCACTGTATACATCCATGTTGATCTTCTGGATGGTAAATTGTTCTGTTTGGGTTTAGGAAAAATGATCAAATAAATGTCATTGCCCACCCTTCCAGGATACCTGGAACCAGTGTTATAATTACCCTAGGCACATTGTTTACCATTTTTGTAGCATAAACACCATCTGTCCATCTGTCTTCAACCCCTCAGCAGGGAACCTAGACTTCCCACTACACAGACACTTTCTCCAGCTCCTCTGAGGGCAGGGCTGCGTCCAAAACCGCCTACTACTCAGTAGGTACTGCATTTTAATTTGAATGTACTACTCGGCCGTTAGAAAAGTACATTCTATACAGTATGAAGCAGTACGTATGGAACTCAGACGTACTGCATCCGCCATTTTGTCATTATCACGTGACCTACCCTCGTGAGTTGCGTCGCTTCACTCCCATTCATGAATTCTCTTGCGGGGCATCATGGGATAGCGAAGCGTGCATGGGATGCGCACTTCAGAATCTTGCCGGAAGTAGTAGGTCATCCGGGTACTTCTCGCGTACTGTTTTTCGAATTCTATGAATTCGAACATAATACTGGGCTCACATTTTGTTTTTAGCATACTACTGTTTATAGTATGGAAATATGCAGTTTTGGACGCAGCCTTGGTCCTGGAGGGCCGGTGTCCTGCAGAGTTTAGCTCCAACTTGCTTCAACACACCTGCCAGAAAATTTCTAGTATGCTAATTAGAGCTTGATTAGTTGGTTCAGGTGTGTCTAATTGGGATTGGAGCTAAACTCTCCAGGACCGAGTTTAGGCACCCCTGTCCGAGGGGATCCCAATGAGGACCCTGGCAAACAGAGAGACACAGTCCCAGCATAAACAATATCAAACCAAAATCTTCCAATGTTTGTTTATGCCAAAGAAATTAATGATATCCTTGTGCAACAAATAGTCTACTGCCATTGCTGCTTCTGAGTTTGAAGAGAGGGGCTTAACAATAGGTCTATAATAGTCTAAATAATGAATTATGGACTTTTTAACTTAAATTCAGAACATCTAAGTTTGATATGTCAGTTACAACACCTTGGGTGTTGAAGCTGCGCTTCATGCTCTTGACCCACGACTGCACTGCCAAGTTTAGCTCCAACCACATTATCAGATTTGCAGATGATTCAACTATGGTAGGTCTTATCAGCCACAACCCTCACAGAGGAAGTGGCACAACTGGTTAAACAGTTTGGTGCAAATAGCATAACCCTCAGGGAAGACAGAAGGGGTAGTGATGGACTAACCATTGACAGTTCAATCGTGGAGGGAGCCAGCAGCACTAAATTCTTGGAGGTACAGAGAACCTCATGCACCTGGACCACCAATACTTGCCAAGAAGGTGCAATAGTGCCTCCAGTTACTGCACCAACTTAAAGGGAAAAAGCCCCTCTCCATCCTCACCTTATTATTCAGGGGCACCATTAACAGTGTCCTGATCAGATATATCTATGTCTGACACCAAGAATATGTTCTTAAATGTTCATTTATGGCTATAAAGGAACACATATCAAGTAAATATAATATAATTGAACTGATATGTACAGTAGATATTTGTAATTTCAATGGTTGAAAAAATATACATATGAAAGTATACAAATATTTTAAAATATACTGTATGTTTTATATATGACATATATTTTATATATGTGAAATCCAAAAAGAAACTTGCATGTAATTACATGCAATATTATAATAATATAATTATATGTAATTTTCTAAAATTTCAATTTTGGGTGAACTACCCATAGACTGTAAAATATATGGGCGTAGTATCCGTGATGTCACCCATACGTTTCTGAAGAGCGCAAATAAAGCTACAAGTGGGCGTGGCCAACCAGCGGCATTTTGTTGGCGTGTCATCGCTCCAACCGGGGGATACCAAACAAGGGCAAAGAGGCGGATCTACAGACGCCTGCTAGTATTCTGCTTAGATGGGCTTTTCTTTGGGAGAAACGCTTAATACTTCACTACCTGTGACTTGTTTGTGTTCTGACCACATGTGCTTGGTTGTATACCATATCAATAAAGTGTTTAGTCTTTTAAAATCACTGTTGTAACACATTGAGCCACTAAGCATTGTTCTTATGACGTTTTTCTACAGGAGGAAAGCGCGAATTACTTTCAAATACTTCAAATATAGTCTGTGTTAGTAAATGCAAGGCTATTGATGAAATCAAGGCATAACACTGTATGACAACGCTTCAGATGACTGTTCTAGAGCCTACAGCTAATCAATCAGATTCTGGAGTGCATTACACTTCTAAAGAAAAATATATAAATGATAAATTATCTTGAATAAAACAAATACATTTATAGAAATGGTATATAAGTATATAATTTCACTCACCTGGGAAATGGAGACCACATGAATGGTTTGTGAGCACAATTAAGTGCACACAGCATTCCATATTATCTGATAATTGTAAGAAATTATTCCAAAAAGCAATTGACTGTGCCACATAAAACAAAACAAAAATATGATGTATATGCTGAGTTCAGCAGCTAATCAGCCAGAATCAGCTGAGGTGATGAATTGCAGTTTCAGTTACTTCCATATTAGCTTCATGTGGGAGAGCGGGAGGTTGCCGCTTGGAACTACACCAGCAGGCACACAATATCATAAGACGTTAATATTAGGTTAGATTTAGGTCATGACGTCAAGTGACCAAAATTTAATGTCTAGCCAGCGTCTAAGGACAACGTGATTTTGACATCCACTAACAATGTCAGATTATGTTGATATTTGATTGATTTTAGGTTGTGTTGGAAAATACAACATCAATATGACGTCATGTTGACTTCCTGTGCCTGCAGGGCCTCCTTTAAACAAGACTAAATCCCCAGACGTTTAGTTCACTAAAACTTGACTATACAAAAACAGAACTGCTCCTAAATCATAGCTGACAAAACAGTAATGCCATCTTTAAGAATTAAATTGGATGGAAGCCATAGAGTCAAACCAAGGTTAAGTTTTATTTACTTAACAGAAAATTAATTTCTCAAGAGATACAAATGTAAATTGTGGCAGAATACACACATGCCGCAGAATCTTAACTTGCAGTTCAGTCATATTATCTACATTAAAAAGCTGGTCTTGGATTGATATTTAGAAAATGACCACATCTGCCTCTCTACTCAGCTCAAGCTATTTATTACAAATGGCTGTCAGAGAGACTTTTGGTGAAATTGGCTGGCAGCGGAGGAAGGAATCATCCTCTAAAAGAGTAAAGGTGAGATTGAGTGCTCGTAAATCATCTCATAAATCTTCTGATTTAAGGTAAAAGAAAATAAAATGAGCTCCAAAGGCTGTTTATCAGGTCAAGGCCGCATGGCACAGGTTTCATGTGCTGTTCACAATTTATGGCTACTCAATGTCAATTTCCCTGCAAAGCCTTTACCTGGTTTAATGTATAAAAGTAAACAGGAAAAATCTGCAATGAGATTTTTTAAAACGTAAAACATGACTCGCATAATTTATTTTCTTTCACTCTGGCATGATTAGAAGCGCCCCAGTGAAAACTAAATCCTGTCAGCTGCCTGGACTTGAGACCCCTCGTGCGTCCTTGTTTTGACAGGGTCCTGACATCGAAATCGCTGTGATTACAATTAGATGTAATTGAGATTTTTAAGTAGATGCGGGATGCAGCAGTATTGATTAGCATGTGTTTCATCTCAGGGCGCATCGCAGCAGTGAGTGAGACAGATGGTGGCGTGGATTGAATCTACACTACGCGATGAACGATGTTAGAAACATTTCCCCGCTGAGGACACTTTGGCAAAGGTGAAATGTGAGCTGTCAGATACGCAGATGACAGGAGGAAATCGAGTTCATGTAGGAACATTAAGAGATTACGCTGTTTGATATGTTCCTTTCCCCTGTGCTATCAAAGATACTTTTCATTTTAACCAGTTTGTGATGTAATCATGTGATTTAGTTTCAGAATTTTAGGATTTCATGGTGTATTTCTTGGTGCCTTTTGCCATGGCACACTACAGGAAGAAAATTGCCTTCTCTATAAGCTTTTCTTCTTTTTTCATGGTTCTTAATGGAGAATCTTCACAGCAATCACACAGTTATAAATCAATTTCTAGTTCTATGAAGCTTCAAGTATGGTCTTCCTCAGTCCCAATATAACATTTTGTCTTTACCTCTGTACACTTGTATATATGGCAAGATTGTGCATGTTTTTGCAATGTGATGTCTATAATAGATCAGTTATAGAGAACATTAGGTAACACTTTATAATAACAGTACATGGAAAATGATGTATTAATATGTAAACTAAACATTACTTTATTATGAATTAATGATGAGTTAATGTATGCACTAATCATGAACTAACTTTAACTACAACATGAGTCACATGAGTTCATGTGTGAATTACGGCTACCTTAATTACTTGTTAGTACATGATTGTTTGTTAATTAATGTATTAATTACCACATTAGTTTATGCTTAATTTAACCATCATGAACTCATGATATGTTAATATATAATTATGTTGTGACTTTACTTGAAGGGGCACATCATCATTAACCCATTCTTAACTACTCATGACCTCCTTATGCACGTCCAATTAGTGAGTTTACACTGAATAACAATAGAAAAGTTCTGTCAACATCAGCATGAACAGGAGTTCATGAGTAGCTAAGGATGAGTTAATGATGATGTGCCCCTCCAAGTAAAGTCATGACATAATCATATATTAACAGCTCATGAGTTCATGTTGGTTACATTTAGCTTAAACTTAAATGTTAATTAACACATTAATTAACAACATGTACTAACAAGTAATTAAGGTAGCCGTAATTCACACATGAACTCATGTGAATCATGTTGTAGTTCAAGTTAGTTCATGATTAGTGCATACCTTAACTCATCATTAATTCATAATAAAGTAATATTTAGTTTACATATTAATACATCATTATTCATGTACTGTTATTGTAAAGTGTTACCGAACATTATTCTTCAACCTTCTTTATTTCATGTATATACATACATATATATATATATAACATGCAGAGTCTCTTCAATGAAATCCAGTATGAACAGTAATTAATCATACTTTCATATTTATAGATTGTACAATAATATCATCGTGTTCCAGTTACTACTTCACAGAATTTTATAATGTATTTTTCTGAAAGATTTATGGTAGACTCAATAACAATAGCTGCTATAATCATTGTATTTTACCAGAAACTATGCTTACTAATGTAAAATAGGGTAAATACAGTGCACCAAAGAGCCTACCTAATATGACACCTACCTAAATGTCCTGTCTGTCCTTGGCATGCTGCCAAATCAGTGCCAGACGGCTGAGACATGGACTCTACAAGATCCTTGAAGGTGTCCTGGCACATATACATTTGCAGCAGATCCTTCAAGTCCTGTAGGCTGCAAGGTAGAGCTGCTGTGGATCAGAACTTTTGGTCCAGCACATCCCAGAGATGCACAAGTGGATTGAGATCTGAGGAATTCAGAGGCCAGTGCAACATCTTGAACTGTTCTTCAAACTATTCCTGAACAATGAGGGCTGTTTGCCTGGGTCTATTTTACTGTAAAAGAGGCCACTTCCACTAGCAACTTTTATCCATTATCCAAAGCCCAGATCAAGTTCCCATAGTGCTCAAGTGCTAAATTACATCATAAATAAAAGCCCATGTAGAAATTTACATTTTTTTATTTACTTAAGAACAAGCAAATAGTACAAGAAGAACAAAAATAGGGCAAAAAAAACAGAACAGATAAAAAAATAAAAAAAACGACAAACCATTTTGTTATACATTTGCTTATTTTCCACTGTCTTCAAACAAGAAAGAATTGACCTTGTTAATGTTTCAGGAAAACTTGTAGACATCATAGCTTACCATCTCCTCTCACTTCCAATCATTCACAATTCCATAACATGTCAGTTACATGTGATACCAATTTCAAGTGTTTGCACACGTTTTTTGCATTTTTTTTTTAGGTAGTTCTTAGTTATTGCCTTGATAATAGAAAATAAGAGCTAGGCATGATGTATGACAGTTGCTAAAGTGAGATATGAGCAATATAGGAGACATATCTTGTATGTACTGTACATATAGAGCTTATATGTGGATATAAAGATGCAGTACATGAGACCTAAATGGCCTGTATATGCACATATATGCACCTAAATTTTGCTTATATGTGGCATATATACACATACAGTATATGCAGCATATATATTATCATATATGTGCATATATACTACATATAAGTTCTTTCCATCGGAGAACATTGGTCATCCACAATAAAATCGCTGAAAACGATGAGCCAAGGCTTTGGATCGAGGCTCGTATCGCTTTGGAGCTATGTCATCAATGACCCATTCATTTAAAGCCAAGAAATGGATTACATTCCATTACATGATTTGTCTTCATTGTTATTGACAAGCCTAACTGGCGCAAAATACAGTTTATAAACTTATTACATCAAGTCATCTGTAACATATCTGCTTGCTTTACACTCTTTGGCCACCACGAGACATTAGAATTCCAAAAGACATGAGAATTTGAATGGCCGTATCATGAGCAGATGCTATGGTGGTGATGGAGAAGCGGAGAGCATGAGACTGATTCCTTAAAGACCCCAGTGACATACGAGTCTCCGCATTGATCCTGTGGGCCAGTCTGTTCACCCGCTGGTGACCTACTGTACACACACCTGCAGCTTCTTCACAATGGACGTCCAGCGTTCTCCAGCCTCCAGCGCCTAGACTGCAGCTCTGCACAAGAAATTTGACCAGAGGAGAAATGGTTGTGCCCAACTGAGCCTGGTTTCTCTTGAGGTTTTTTTTTCCTTCACTTTCGTCAATTGATGAATTTTGCTCCTTGCCACTGTCGCCACTGGCTTGCTTGGTTTGGGACTTGTGGAGCTAATTTGCTCTTCGGTGTTTGAACTTTCAGCAGTGAAAATTTGTCTATTGTAAAAGCGCTATAGAAATAAAGATGAGCTTATTTTAAGCAAATTAAGTCACACAAAATGTACCACTTAGCTTCACAGCTTCATCTTGCCATCATTCTTCCCTGTATTGCATATGCATCAAGACGTAATATGCTTTGAGCTGCATAATTACCGCCTTTGAATTGTTGTAGCAATATGTCATGGAAAACCACAGAGCTTTTTAATTGAACTGACAATGAGGTGGAGTTTTTTCTGCCTGAAATTAACACAGTATAAAAGTTGCAAAAGTATAAAGTGCAAAAGAATATAAACTGGGATACGCTTCAAAACAAAATCAGAGTAAACATTCCTTGTCCTTTGAAGAAAATCAATTTGGTGCATGTGGAAACTGACATAAATCTTTAACAATGCTTTCCAAATAGAGAACATCCAAAACAACTGCTGTAAAGTGTCATTCACTATGTTAGCTATTGGTCATGTGCAAGAGTGTAGAATTGGCATGGACAGAGGGGACGTGGCCCCGCCAATATCCACCAATTACTGAAATGTCCCACCAATAATTTAATTCGACTTCAAAATAAAGCAATGCTTTGTCAACTCTTAACCTACACGTGCACCAAGTCAAATTCGCTACTAGTTCATCATAATATTATTAACTAAGGCAGTGCAATTTAATAAAATTCAGTTTCGATTCTGGCCTCCATGATAATGAAAAACAATAATCAGGATAAAACTGTTAAATTGCAGTAAAATCATGTAAATTGACTTTTGCAGCATGGGACGTGATTGTTATTTGTATTATTAAGTGTTTATTTTATACTTTTAAGTACTTTATTCATGTTTTTAAAAGCGTGAAACTGAATTTGTGCTGTTCAATGCATGCGCTCTAGGAATGTATGTCCCCTCCAATGTCAAGAGTGAATCTTGGTCATATGACTAAAAATGTGTCATTTTTTAAAAAGCCTTCGTTTTTATAGTTCAGAAGACCTAAACAGAGGGAAAAATATGTGTTTTTAAACAAAAAACTTATTATTGGTGACATGGTCTAATCTACCCAGACAGTAATAAGTTTCAATATGTTTTTAAATAATCAACAATATTCACGTCACTTGCAAATGGTTTGAATGTTAGAATAAGTATATAAATAAAACCCATCACTGGCTTATTGAATGTAGCTGAACTCTCTCCATTGACATTGTATGTTTATTAAATTTTATGTTCGCTTGATTAGGATGATATGGAAAAATCGATTATCCATTAGTTAATGTGTGGCCGGCTTTAGCAAAATGACCTTTTTATCAAGTGAAAGTCATTTGTGACAGTTCGTAATTAACACAGCGATGAACTTGATTAGTGTTTCTGCTAGACAAATAATCAATAATTAAAAGAAATGGGACAGGTTTTATATTGCACATGCGCCCACTCTATGGCATCCAGAGTAATGTATGGCCCAGATCATTGTCCAAGCCAGTAATGTCATCATTGCAGAGCATTTCAACTTTTCGTCCTCTGACCATCTGCTGGAGTTTGAGTTTCCTTGTTTTTCTTTTACTTTTTCTTGCTGTGTTAAGTTGTGTTTTCATTTATTGCGGTTTTACTAATTGTCAAAGACTTGGTTTGCCCTGTAAATAGGCCTGAGGGATCTTGGCAACCATCACTGGCTTGCTTTATAGGTTCATCCATAATTCTCAACTGGCTTTTCACTGGATTCACACCAGATCTAATTGAATATAGAGAGCCGGCAGCTGTAACCTTGCCAAAGGCAAAAACTTATTAACCTAAGAAGCAGCCTCTTTTAGATCTGTCTAATGGAATCAAAGGAAGGATGAGACTTTTTATTTTAAGTAGGCACTACAAATACAGGGAAGATTACAAGCATTTGTTCATCACCCTTCAGGCAAGAGTCAGTGGAATGAAACTACAGCTATATGAAAAAAAAAAAAAAAAGAAACCCTTTGAACGTTCTCAGTTTGTCTAGATTTTTAGAATAGCTAAAAATGCTTATGATAAACTACTTATGATAATGCTTCCCAGTATTTAAAATAAGGCACAGAAGATGCATATAAGGTGCATAACAAGCCCTGTTTACAAACATATTTATAATTATTTTTAGGCAAAACCAATGTTTTAAAGGGCACCTATGATGAAAATCATCTTTTGTAAGCTGTTTGGACAGAACTGTGTATAGGTATAGTGTGTCCACTGTCATATTGGGGTGATATAAAACAATAAGTCTCTTTTTTTTTAATTTTCTGATGTTAAAATAGCATCCAAATCCCTCCCATTTTAAGGCCAACGTGATGTAGGAGTGCGGTTTTCCCCGCCCACCGAATTGATTGACAGCTTAACATGTCTTCGTTGTAACGTGTATAATCATATCAACAAGACAGGACGTGTGCAAAGCAACAGGGATTAAAAGATCTGTTCAGCTCTCTGTGATCATCAATCATCATCAAATGTGATCAAGAATGAGTTTTACAAGTTTTAAATGTTTTTAAATCAGTGAATGTTTGTAATAATGACAGTAAAAATTGCTGTAACTCATCACCACAGCCGCATGTCAGTACAATTATAAAAGAAGATGCTTAAATCCCAGTTTGTGGACGTTAAATCAGGTTTATTTTGTACATTAACATAACAGATATCCATACTGCAATGGATAATAATGTGTATCCTGTCACATTTGCCGTGCAAAAACAGTGCAAAGTAAAATGCGCACGCTGTCTGTGTGTGTGTATCCACTGTGTGTGTGCGTGTGTCTGTGTGTGTGTGTGTGTGTGTGTGTGTGTGTGTGTGTGTGTGTGTGTGTGTGTGTGTGTGTGTGTGTGTGTGTGTGTGTGTGAAACTTGTAACGACATTGTGTGTGACTGATTGAAAGGCTTGAATTAACTCCATAACAAATACATCAAATAATCATTGGGAAAGTTCTTACTGTAGTATTTCTCACAAACGTTGCGTGAGATCTGCTTCCTTCATGTATGTCACTGTGATGTTTATCTGACGCAGCCGAGGCGGAGATTGAGGCACACTCTGACAGGCACATGGGAACAGTGGGCGGGACTAGCATTAAAGGCACAGACAACAAAAACAGCTACATTGTGTTCAAAGCAAAAAAACAATATTCTGAAAGCTATAATAAATAATCTGATGGGTGTTTTGAACTGACACTTTACAGACACATTCTGGAGACACAAAAGACATATCTTAAAGGTGCTGTATGTAAGTTTTTGACTCTTCTAAAGCATAAAAATACAATAGTATGTGTGCAGATATTTAAGAAACATCCCAAGTGAACATACTTGTTTAACTGACAAACAATGCTGAAGTCAGATATTCTGCTTTGAAAATGTTTTTTTCCGTGCCGGAACGATGTCTTTGTTTAGGTAATTTTCACATGCACATGCCAGTTTAACCAATTATAATTCAGCACCCCGGGTTGCCTTGTTGGAAAACAGCATATTTCATTCATTCATTCATTCAGAAAGACTCTGAAAGCATGCGTCCATGAGCGAAATGCTACAGTGTAGTGGAAAGTATCAGATGTCAAAATGAGACAGATTCAGTTCCACATGACGTTAATTAGCAAATTACATAAATATTAGGAACGTGAGCAGGTTACATCGCGTGTCCTAACAACAAGCTGTGACGAGATTGTTATGAGTGATGAGCCATTTGGCTGTTTGCACCACAAAACACGGCAGAAATTTAAATACAGCCTTTCAGAAGCACAGAATATGCACTCACTCACAAAACGGTAAGGTTTAGAATCTATTTAATACATGTTAACCCTCTTTAACATCATTAAAGGTGAAGTGAACTTTCTGCTTTCAGTATATGGTAATACACGTCATGTAAAATGCATTCAAACTCGCATTGTTAGCATTTAGCACTGAATAAAGCACACGAGGCTTACCTGAGGTGATCTGTCATAGGTTTCTGTTGTTCAGCTGTGAGAAATAGAAGCCGCTTCTAATAAATCAATTCGAGGTGTTGGTTAGAACCAAAACTCCTTTTAATATGGAGAATATTCCCTCAATCGCGTGTCGTTGCTTTTATTTAGAACACAGTTTAAAATCCCTCAAACTGGCAACCCGGCGTACCTTTATTATGATTCAGGACTGCAATACCTAGTTCAACCACTGGGTGTCAAACTTACATACTGCACCTTTAAATCTTGAAAAAGGGGGAAAATAGGTGCCCTTTAACATTAGAAGAGTTAAGAAATCAAGAAATTATTGGTGGATTCAATCATGACAAATAAAAAACATTGTTCAGACCAATTGTCAAAACAATGCTCTAAATGCCAATATTTTTAATTGAAATGTAAAAAAATAAATGTTTTCAGACCCCTATAAAACAAAACAAATATTAATAATTATTATATGACTGGAGTAATTATGCTAAAAATAGTGTTCATAAATAAATATATAACATAAACATATAACACTGTATTCAGTATAGTTGTAATAATATTCAGTAACATTACTGCCTTTCCTTCATTGTTGATCAAGTAAAAACTGCCTTGTTAAAAAATAGAAACTTCTTGAAATTTGAAATGAAAACCTTCCTTCAGCTTAATCCCTTTATTTATCAGGGGTTACCACCGCAGAAGGAACCGCTAACTTATCCAGCATATGTTTTACACAGTGGATGCTCAGCTGCATTCCATCACTGGGAAACACCCATACACACTCATTCACACAGACACTATATGGCTAATTTAGTTTATTCAATTCACCTAAAGAGCATGTCTTTGGACTGTGGGGGAAAAAGGAGCACCCGGAGGAAACCCACGCCATAGGGAGAACATGCAAACTTCACACAGAAATGCCAACTGACCCAGCCGGGACTCGAATCAGCGACCTTCTTGCTGTAAGGCAACAGTGCTAACCACTGAGCCACCATGTCGCCCTAAAAACGATAATATCGATATTATATTTTACCTCATCACAAATTCTGGTTGTACGCCATAACAGCATTGATCTACGAGAGGGATTTTCAACCATTCTTCCATATTGCTTCCTAGTCTAAACTCATTACACTCAAGTGGATAAGAGACCCTTGAAATGTGCAGTTTTGATGTATAGAGTGAATTGTAATTTAGTGAGCTGTTGAGTTTCATCCCTTGCCATCATGTCTATTTACACTTGAGAACAAATCTGTAGTTTGTGATGAATTGCATATGAGTGATTCTGTTGATTTATTTCAGATATGAAGAATAATATTGTGACAACAGCGTAATATCTAATCCATAAGGATTTGCTCTTTCGTTGTCAAGATTGGAGCGTGACATGAGAAATACCTGCATTTATTTCCTACATAATGACAAAGATTTGGCACTGGCAGAGCGATGCAAAGCACATCTATCACGGAAGTTGGGCATTCGTCACAAACAATCTTATCAGCGCCTGCCATCCACAAAGCAGTGATTATGTGTGAAATATGATTAGATGGAACCGCAATTGACTACCTGCCACTGATAATAACAGAGAACCTTTGAATATGATTTACATGTTATTGAATAATATCAGCTCATCGTTTTCTCTATTCTTTTCTGGGAAATGTGTCATCAGCACTCATTGTTTTGTGGTATAATTTAGGTATGTTTACCTTCATGTACTGAGCTACTGACATTTTAAAATGACTCTGTTTGGTGTTGTTTTTTAGGATATTACATTTCATGGTGTGTGAAACATTGCTGTTTGTGTGTAAAAGGAAATGTGCACAGATAAAAGTCTGATAAATGGAGTTATAGTCTCCAAAAAGAGAACTGATTCTGAAAGTCGACAGTTACGTCCAAATACATGGAGCAACTTTAAGAAGCAAAAATTGTTCTCCCCACCACCATTTTAAAGTGCATCAAGTGAACAAGGGAAGCTTACATGGACATATCCCTCAATTTTGACCTTCATATACCCACTCCAGCACTTACAGTATATGTCCCATAATACAAAGCAATTGTGACCTCACAACAGTATAGTTTCCAAGTGCTCAAGCGTTTAGGGCCATTTAAACCTATACGCTTATTTCACACGGCCGCCATTTTAAAACACGAAAGCGAGGCTGCGGTGAGAAGAAACCCGGAAGTATAGGATCAGCACTGTAAACATTGCAGCAACATGCAGTGGACTATAAACCTCCAACTGTTGCCGCGATTTCAAAACGGAGATATGGTGTAAACATTACTTTAATATTCAGTTCAGTTTAATTTAAACAATTAAAAGTATATTAGGCATCAAACAACAGTACAATCTCTTTAAGAGTGTCCTCCTGGGCTTCAGTTCATGGCACCAGGTAAACACAGTGGGGGCTTCCCTGCTTGCTTCAGCCTATGTAAGCCGGTGAGCGATAAAACAATGCAGTCATCTGTAGCACACCCTCGTGTTGTCTGTAATAGCGTTGTTCTGGTACTGAAGTTTTAAAAACGTCCATTTCCTGTAACATTTAAGCGCCGCTTAGCGCGTTCATAAACACTGCTGATTTGCCATAGTATTCACCAGTGCTCAACAGAAATGATTGTGATTGGCCGTGTAGGTCATCAGTTCACCGCACTTCACTGAGTGCAAACACAGATTCACGAACAGTGGAGCGTTTTAAAGCCGCAAAGATCAGTCGAGTCATCAGCAGATCGTTCGTCTGTGTTTGCACTCGGTAAACAGTGGTGAAGTGCGGTGAACTGATGACCTCCACAGCCAATCACAGTCATTTCCGTTGAGCACTGGTGAATACTGTGGCAAATCAGTGGTGTTGCATTCAACAGTGCTTAAATGTTGGTGGAAAATTGACGGTTTTTATAAATTTCAGTAACGAAATTCAGTATCTTGACAAGTCTAATATAATGAAAGTATCAGTTCATTAATTTGAGTTTGATAAATGGCAGCTAAACCGTGTGTTTAGGAAAAAAAATGTTAGCTAACTAGTGCCATTTCCCTTAGCTGAAAATGAGGTCTGATATCCCTTTTTATTTGATAAATGATAAATTTGTGTCGCTTTCTCTTCGCTAATAAGATATACAGCCAGGTACACAACACTCCTGTGTGACTCAGGCGATACTTCCGGGTTTCTTCCCACCGTAGCCTTGATTTCGCTTTTTTTAATGGCGGCCGCTTAAAATCAGTCTATTCTAATGTTCCGCCAGTAGTAGACACTTGTGTAACTAATCAATGACGTACATCCTAGGGAATGAGGTGGAATGAAGTTAGAAAGTGAAAAGCAAAAAACATTGCACTGGAACATGTGATGTCTCGCTGAGATTGGACCAGCTGGGCAGAAACAAGGCTGTGGACGTCATCAATGACGCAATTTCTCCAAAGCTTCAATGAAAGCTTCTGGGATTGTTCGACACATGCTCTGAAGCCTCTGCACAAAGTGCAACATCACTATGTAATTGAATACCTAAAATCCCAACAGCTGTCCAATTTAAAGGTGCAATATGCGATTTAGCTTCCTTTATACTTTTGTGTAGGTCTAATGTATCGATGGAACATGTGATGTTTGTTTTGTGCTTCCTTGTTGTGCGCTCATTATATTAGCTTCATTATTATTTGTTAGCCATTGTTTCGCTTTGCTTCTGCTATCATAAATAGATTTCACTCTTGCATTTAGCTAGTGAGAGCTGTTCAAGAATGTTAAACTTTATGATCGGTGCTCAGAGCAAGCTGCTGTGGAATAATTTTAAATAGTTGCCCTCTCAACTAGTTGCCCATTGATAACATCTTGCCAGTTGCTGGGCAACATTGCTCTAAAAGTTGCCCCATGTATCATCAGCTTTAATGGAGTTAAATTGTTAACAAAGGTTCGGCAACGGGACCACGCCTCACTTTGCCACCTTAACCAATCACCTACTGCCTAAAACTTATTTAAGGCAGACCAGCCCTCTACCCCTGTTTTTCTCAATCTCACGAACCCACCCTTCCTCCCTCTATTTCCTTGCTTCCCATTAACAATCCTATAACCCTCTCCTCCCTCCTAGGTTGAATCAAGGGGGTAATCACTCTATCAAAATATTACAAGGATGGTACCCCCACTCTGAGCCTCTGGGCATCATCGTAGGACGCCCGATCAACCTACCTACCTGTTCACTGTTTATCCTTTTACTTCCCTTCCCCTTATCCCACTGTTCCTTTACAATCCCTTTCATATGTCAATAATGTCTAGCTCAAGGTGTGACGTGGTTCATGCTGGTGAACTTTCTATACAAACCCATGTAGATTACTAGCAAATGTGCAGAATGTGAAGAATCAACGGTTTTCATTGACTGCCTGCAGACAACATCACATGTACTTTGCACCTCAAACACTGTAGTTACAATATATTATGAGGCTAAGTAATTGATTTGTGTTGTTGCCATGTTGAGAAGATGCTGTTTTCTGTGCTGTGAAAGCAAATCCACTTTGCATGCACTACCATACATGGCAAACCATTATTATTCTTCGGATCACTATACTAGCTGGCAAAACCTCTGAGGCTAAAATTCAGATGTGCTACAGTAATGTATTTTCAGTTTCCAACACACCATTTAAGTGTTAAAAAGCTCAAATCATATCAGACTGGGTTACTATCATATTTTTTTTGAATATGACAGTGAATGACTGAAATGGCCTCTACAGTCCCCAGAACTCAATCCAGTAGTACCAACAAATATGCTTCAATTGTGAGATTCTGTCATGTCGATATGGATCAAACCATTGAGGAGTATTTCAAACACATTGTTATATCAATTCCTCAAAGAGTAAAAGGAATAGTTAACCCGGAAATGACAATTACCCCCTTGTTTACTCTCCCTCGTTTTAAACCTTTATTCTCTTGAACAGACAAAAAAAGATACTAGGACTATGAAAGTCAATGGGTCACAGCAACCAGCATGTTTTATTCAAAAACGGAACTCAAATTGGTTTTGAACAAGTGAAAGGAGAGTAAATGATGGCAGGATTTTCATTTCGGGGTAAACTATGCTTTTAAGGCAAATCAGGACCCAAAGGTGGATAAAATCTGGTACTAATATGCAACAGTTAAGGGTGAGTGTGAAAATATAAACAGTTTATTACATATAAAATAGGATAATATGTAATGACTTAACGCTAAAATGACAATTGTAAATGAAAGTTATACCACTATATTGGACATGAAACCTCCCCTCTGAAGAATCTAACTAACGATCTGAGAATCCTTGAAGAAAACTCATGTGTGTGTTGTTTTAAGGAAGCAACCATTTAGTTGTTTATGTTTTATTTTCATTTGTTTATATTCATTTATTCTTCATTTAATTATTTTAGTAATTCATATGATCATTAGTCATTTATATAATTATCATTATATCATTTTATTGATCATTAGTTAATGATTTGATTATTATTCCATATTATTTGTCACTTTATTGTTTTTAAATTTCATTATTTTTATTTTTATATAATCCCTAATTATTTTAAATAATCCTTTATTAATATTTTCATTTTTCCCATATAGTTATAATCTTACTGTGGATTCAAGCGACACTTGTTTTCATGAGCAAGAGATAAGAGAATGTCTCCATTTCAAGGTCTGTATTGTCTCTGGACAATGTTGTGAAGCAGTAATTTTCCAATGCTGTTGCTTGTGGTATTATAACACTTGAAGAGTTCAGATGCAAAACCCTCTAAATCCATCAGAGCTTTTTCTTGTAAACGAGCATTTTCTATTAGGCTCCTCTGATTAGGTTCAGAAGTTTCATTTTATATGTAATGATAAGGTTATTAGCTAGTAAAAAAAATACCTTTTTTTCCAAAAATGTCACTTTAGACAATTCTTTGTTTTTTAACAAGGTAAATTTTCTTTGGCGTCAAAACCAGCTAAATCCACTTCTGCTTTTTTTTTTTTGCAAAAACCTCTAAATCCACCTATTGAGACAAGACAGTGTAATTAGTTGAAAATCACTAAAGATGCAATAAGAAATTATTTTTTCAAACACAAAACATTAAAACATTAAAAATAAACATTAAAAATATATAAATCTGTCGAGTAAGTGGCGGTTCATTTTGTTATGATAAACCAGGGAAAAAGCAGAAGGAAAATGAATGAATGAAATCTGTCAAGTAAGTGCATTAATCAATAACATTAAGACTGACATTAATTAAATCTTAACAATCTGTTGTCATTTCTGATATTTGGGATTTAGATTTAATGTAAGTAGAGCAATGTAAGCATTGCAAACATTATAAACTAAGCTTGGTAGATTCAAATAATGTAGTGTAAAAACATTGTGAAACATCAATATCTGTGCATTGTCCATTAATATAAAAAGCTTATCAGACGTATAGGTATTGTGAAGTAAAACAAATAATGTATAGTTTTATACATTATATAATAGCTTAAATTAGCAAATAAAACACAAGGTAAGCATACTGGGCAAAAAGGGGATGCCTCTCAGACAATTTTAGAAGCTGTCATTCATTCATCCTCACCATACTTAAGGTATTGGTCTCTTGTTTATCCTCATAGCATCCACGTGGGATAAAAGAACAGCATCTTAACTCTGTCTTTCGTGAAATGAAGTTGCCATTTAATGTAAAGTAAGTCGGACTCATTTAAAGTAGCGTCACTGCGCAAAAAACGTTATGAATGCATGTTACACTTCCCACTGTACAGTGTGTTTTCTTTTTCTTATAATGCAGTGAGTTTTGAGGTAAGGGACGTTTTCATTTGCCATTCACTGACAGTCGGACAGGCTCATCCAGTTCATCAAACTCCATCTTTTAAAATCTAAATCAGAAGCGGAATAAAACAGTCCCCTCATAAAAGCCGGCATATCAGCGCGCTGCTACATTAAAAACATATTATTCAATTCGCGCCTTCTGATTGGTTCTCCGGATTGGTTCTCCGGATGCTGTCAAAGGCAGGTGGCGTTTAGCGGCTTTTGCCAACAAACTCTTATTTCTGAATGCGCTGACGCTGGAATATGGATGATTAGAAGCAAATATATTTGTTGATGGTGTACTACGTGCCTAAAGCATTCAATCAATGTCATCATTTCATTTTTGGCGGAAGTGACGTTTTGCATCTGAACTCTTCACTTGTTGGATTCATACTGGTCAGTCGAAGTCTGAGCATTGGATCATACGCAACTAAGATATTCAATAAACTCTGCTCTTTCTCTATCATCATTACTTCGTCTCCTGTCTTTGCTCTTCTCTGGCTTTCTCAGTCTTCTCTATATTGATAGGAGATTGTTAATTCTGTTGAATACTGGTTAACAAGTTTGGGTATTGAAAACTCTGCAGACTTGTTGTCCAGATACCTGGAGAAACTGATATTTCCTGACAAGATCTGGCATCCAGGGCTAGATCTTATTTATCTGGTGTGGAGAGTATGATCTAACACCTCACAACAACAAGGGCATAGAAGGAAAAGGCTGTCCATCTATTGAACATGCCATTAAAAAAAACAGAGCATTTTGGTTTGAAACGACATTTTAATACTAACATTTAAGCATTTTGCAAATGACTCACCCCCATGAGCACACACCCAGAGCATTGGGCTGTCCAGGGAGCAGTTGGGAATTTGTTGTCTTGCTTATGGGAATCACCTCAGCATGGTATTGAGGCTGAAAAAGGGCTGGTTATTCATTCCAATGCCGGGACTCAAACCTGTGACCTTTTGGATCATAAGTTCAACTCTAACCATTAGGCCACGGCTGCCCCCAATATGGAATCCATGATTGTTCTCTCTTCTGTCATCTCTTTAGTCATTATTTGTTCCATTTGAATCACACTATAAATTGAAAAACGCCTGCTTTCATTTCACCCATTAATGTGTTCAAGACACATCACGCATCTGTAAAGGCAGACAAATACACACGCAGGTCTTATTCTGAAATTGATTCATATTTTCACAGGTCAAAGAAATCGCACCTTAAAATTATCCCATTACAGATATCTGCCATTATGAGATTGCCTCGAGCACATTCGCAGAAATCTGCCGTTATGCGCTGAAAGCCAATACAGCAGACAGTCCCTTTTTCACCAGGACTCATCAGACCTTCTATCAATTCTTAACCAACCTCATTTTTGGGGGTTATTGTGCTTTGCACTTGTATTAATTAGTTCACAATCCCTGCAAAGAATGAGTGTAGAGAGAATTGTACATTACTGGATGGCTCTATATACTTATTATCCTAAAAATCAAACCTTTAAATGTTTCACTACAATCTGTATCCATTTCTAATTATGGAAATGTGCGATGTGTTAATCAAAGAACAACGTTTTGGATTATCAAAGTATGTTTCATTAAAAAACACTTTTTTAGATCTCTGCTTGCACATGGTTGTAACATAGGCTCATTCTGAAAATGTAGCCCTATATACGTATCTGGAGATCGCAAATTATATAGTCAGAATTACTTTTGGTTTGTGGGAGTTTGTAATTTTGTGCTTTTTCCCTCTCTGTTTTTCCTTGTCTCCCCTCGCTCTCGCTGTCATTCACTCTTTGTCCCGCCCTATCACCTTTTGTTCCGCTATTTTTTCTCTCCCAGGTAGCTGCTGATTGGATCCCGAGCCAGTCACTCCTCATTAGGGCGTTTCCTCATGGACCAATCGGGCTTCGTTCCGCGGACTTTAAATTTGACCGGCACACCTTGTTTGACAGAGTGCTGTGTGTGTGTTGGTTTGTGTTGTGTCCGCTCCTTTCTCATTATGCTTTGTTCTGCTCCGTGTCTCTGATTTGTTATACACAAATGTGAATTGATTCAATATAGTTAAAGAGTTTATTATTATTATTTACTAAGTCGGGCGACATACATTTTGCCCCGAGGTATTTATATTGTTCATAAACACTAGGTAAGTGGGTGAGCGCCGCTCTTTGTATTTTTTGTTTATTATTTCAGGGCAGGGGCGGACTGGCCATAGGGAGCACCGGGACATTTCTCGGTGGCCTGACGGTCAATCTGGCCTGCCACCGTGATTCTGGCCTGCTGTGCACACACCCTACACCCCCTCATCCACCCCATCCCCCCTGCTCTTCACTTTCTAGATCGCATCAGATGTGGCCTGACTGACAGCTTTAGACACTTTTGCCCGGTTGAAAATGCTTTCCCAGTCCGCCCCTGTTTCAGGGAGTTTATGTTTGGCGTCACATACGCTGAAGATTTCGGTTTCTTTTTCACATTTTGGTTTTCAATAGTAAGTTTAGAGGGCATCTTGTGTTCTAGTCTAGGTGGCCTTTGGTTTTGTTTAGTTCTTTGCTTTGGCACCACTCTAGTTCCTTTTCCCCTAAAACTTTTGGATTGATTAATATTTCTGTTTGTTTTTTGTTTTTTTTTGCATTGTACAAAGCACACACATATGCCTCTCTTTTGTGGGCTTTATCACTCTTTTCCTCATAGAGGAATGAACGACTTAATTGCTAAACTTGTGTAGTAATGATCTAATATTCTAAATGTTGCGTTTATTCTCCCTAGACAACTTATTAAATCGTAACATCATCTTTAACACGAACGCTACGGGGCGGTATGATGCCTTTCCTTTTCGTGCTTACCAGCTGACCACTTACCTTCGTATGGATGGCTTTCCTGCTGTTACCAGTTTGTCCAGTAGCTCGAAACGTACGTCAGCGGACTTGAGATGCAGAGCGGAGTTGGGGAAGGGTGGGGGAATTGGTCAGTCAGTAAATCTGTCAGTCGACAGCGGCCTCTGCTAGATTTACATGAGAACAGCAGGTGCGAATGGCACTCGTGAGAGAAATTTGAGATCTAAAGAAGTGTACACAGTGGCCTCTGGTTGGTTCGCGAAAACAAAAACTGAAGAAAAAAAAAAAACATAGCTCCTGGGACATATTTTGCTCTCTTCAGAAATGTATATAAGTGTACGTAATCAGAATGAGCCTGAGTTGCATTTTTCCCAGTGAAGTCAATTAATTACTTCCCATTCCAATTAATTCATTCTTTGCCATTACTTTTGAAATTCAGTAACTAATTTTAATTAAAAATATTTCTTTCTTTTTTTATAGCATATGATCTGGGTAACTAAAAGCAAAGCAGTTCTCTTGGAATATATTTTTATCTGATGAAAACAGAATATAGTCCATCAATCATAAACGTGTTCAGATGACATGGTCTCCAGGCTGTATGTGACATTTATGTTAAACATGAAATACTTGACATTGATGGAAGATTCGGAGGCTCATTTCTGATGTATGACATTCAAGTGGGACACTCCAGCTTCACAAGCTTTTGACGGCAGTTACGAGCTGACTTTCACATTACTTTCTAGCAAATGCAAATGCTGGACACTATGGAATTTCAAATTCTGTGAGCAAGAATGTGATTCAGAAAACAAGTTTGCCCTCAGTTGGAAATTAGAGGTAGGATTTAATGCTTGGTCTGCATTATTGTAATGGGCCAATGTGTGCATTACCATCTGGAATATTCATAGTTTAGCTCATATTTCTTTTTGAGATTGTACCATAAAACCTGTGGAATTCTTTATTTTTAGTGAAGTTTATTTATAAACTAATTTCAAGAGGAACTAATTTGACGTGCTTATGATTGATCATGGCTGGTCCCGCATTAGCCAATTCATGATTCACCAATCAGACAATTTGTAAGTAACCATAAATAACCAAAGTTCCATACCACAGTCATCTTCATTTTGAAGAATCCTCCCTTCCACCCCTACTCCTCCTCCTTTCCTAGATTCCAGGGGAGTATTAAAAATGTGCACTGATGGATCAGAAATTGTTTGGGTAAATACTTTTTCCAAATGCCGAAAGAATAACCCAGAGCAAGTAACAAAAAATAGAGCAGGCCATGGATAGAAAACTAAAATTAAACCCCAACAGTTCAAAAGTTTATGACCATAAAACAATCTAAGGCCTTAAAACAATCTGCACAAAAATATGACCTTTTATGTCATTTACCTTTATGCAGCTACACTTTCATGACCTCCTGAGAGCAATGGCAGACAGATTTTCTTTCTCTGGGCACTCTCACAGCACAGCATAGTGGCAATGTTTGGATGCAGTAAGACAAAAAAGTGGTTGACCTAAAACAAAAATTCACCGGCACTGAGCTGGAGGATCAGATGGGCTGTCCATCAAAACACAGCCCGATCGTCAACCCAGATTAAGGCTCTTTCTGATGCTGAATAACCATACCGTACACATCTGTGTGAGAAGGGCTTAAACGTCTTTAAAGATCCTGTCTCCTTCCAAACCACAAACTTGCCCTTTTGGAATTTGCAGGGGAGCGCCAAACACAGGAAACTGAAAGGTGGAAAAAAGTTTTATGAACAAAAAATGATCAGCTTCAGGTTGTGCAGGGCATCAAACAACGGCTGTGGACATGTTGCAGTGGGCATCCCTCTCAACTGTGAACCCTTGTCTATGCGTAAATGACTCCTTCAACAGGACAATGCTGCAGTTCACAATGCCTGCCTGATAAAGGACTTTTTCCAGCAGAATAATATTGCACCTTTGGACATGCTTGCACGTTCCCTAGTCTAAATCCCATTCAAAACACTTTGCGATGAATGGCAATGGAAGTTTACTTGTGAAGTCACCTTCACCACATGGAACAATGTTCCCACCAGCCTCAAGCATGCTGAACTAATGTCTGAAGTGATCGAGGATGGAGCTAGTCATTTTTTGACACTTTTAGTTCTGTTGTGGGGTTTATTTTTGCTAATGAACAGCTGTTTGAGTAGAAAAAATTCTATACATTCCAAGCTCTCTCTTTTTTGTCACTTGCTGTGGTTTCTTCTTTTGGCATTTTGAAGAAGTATTTGTTTTCCATTCACCAGTGGGAAATGTTATTACTTATATTTACTACCCCCGGTCTTAACATTTTGATCAGGAGTGTATTAAAAGTAAGAAAAGGGTTGCTGTGGTTGAGCATTATTTTACATTTTCAAATTCATTAATATTAACAGTTAATAGACAGTGTCGTTTATCATCTTATATGTTTTAGACTGAGATGATTGATCTAATTTTTGAGGGGGTCACAATATTTAGATGAAAAAAAATTGACAATCTGACATTTAATCAGCATTGGCATCATGGGGGAGGGTCCCCAGAGAGCCTGGCTCGGCCCCATAGGTCAATGAGCCCCCTCACCTCTGGTAAGCACGTGCACTGAAATTGAATTCATTTATTTATTTATTTATTTTAGAACCAACATGGGTTTAATGTCAATTAATGTGTATTTTGAGTTGCTTTCTTTTTTTCTGAATGAAGAGACAATCTGTCTCAGCTTAAGGCTAATTATTATTTCTAATGTTTAAGCGTTGTGAAATAATCTAATCAGAGTGTCAGTTTTGGTATTATTTCAAAAAAGAATAGCTCTCTAAAGAGTAAAAGGAATTGTAGTGAATTATGTTTTTAATCTGACAAACTTAAGGAAGAGCTCAGAGAATAGCAATGCATTTGAACATCTCAGCAAAAAAAATTTAACACAAATATAATTTATGTAATTAATGTGTAAAGTTAATTAAACTTCTGATGTAATGACCTATAGTATTAACATTAGTACAGTTCTCTTATATTAATATAAATAGTCAGACATTGCATACATTCATAAACTATGCTGATGGTTTGACAAACTCTGGCTTTTGTAAATATATTAAGAAACTATTATGACTTATGCAACATTAGCTGTACAGCAAGTTTACAAGCACATTCAGATATATCACATTTAAGAAATTTCAACCGATCCTCATTGTGAATCTCTAGCTTTTAAAGTGGTGTAGAAATGGTGAACTGCTGCATTGGTGCTGTGGGTGGAAACGTGTGAATTAAGAGGTGATAACAGACTGTATAATAAGATCCCCTTCCTAGTATGACACTAGAGAAAATCTGAATACTGCATTTTCCATACAGTATGCTTGCAGAGAAAGACTTACCAAAACAAAGTTACTGGGATTGTCTTTTTCGTGTTTTGAGGTTTGATAGATGCATTGGGAACACATTTTTAGAACTTAAAGATTGAATAAGTCAGCGTTTCATTATATGCCATTTAATCACATTGAGCCAGTTTTACAGTGGGTGGAAATGTGCAGATCAACGACACTAGAGGAGCAAAATAAGAACGCCACATTTTTCTATGTTTTCAAAGAAAGTCTTACCAAAACAAAATTACTGAGGATGTATTTTTTTCATGTTTTCTGGGTTGTAAATGCAATGGGGACCTGATTATAGCACTTAAAGATTGAATAAGTCAGCATTTCACTATATGCCACATTTAGTCATATTGAGCCAGTTTTACAGTGAGTAAACACAAACAGAAAAATGCTGTGGGCGGAAACGTACATATCAACGATACTAGAGGAGGAAAATATGAACGCTGACTGCATTGTTCCATGTTTTGAGAGAAAGTCTTACCAAAACAAAGTTACTGAGGTTGTATTTTTTCATGTTTTCTGGGTTGTAAATGCACTGGGGACCCGATTATAGCACTTAAACGTGGACAATTTTCATTAAATGCCACACTTAATCTAGTTTGAAAGAAAAGAAGTATTCTACAACACTCAAAGCGTCCAGCACAATTCTTGCATCTGCGCTTTTCTATATAGAATGCAGAGCTTTAATTTGAGTCATCATTGCCTGAGCAGAGCAAAACAGGAATAAATAAACATATTGAAGGTGACAGCCGGGTGTCATCTGACGGAGTGCAGAAAGTGTGCCTGGAATGAATTGTTGAGAGGAACAAATGAGATTGGTGATGGAGGAAAGGCAGAGGCTGTGATTGGGTGACGGATGCGGACGCTTCGCTAGTTTCCGTCTGCCTCTCGGACTGTGATGGATGGCAAAACCAGTTGTCACCTGGGATTGCCTTTTCCTTACCTTTACTCGGGCCCTTCTGCAAATTTGCTCTGTCTCGCTCTCTTAATCTCACACAAACAACTCTCTCGCTCACACACACACTGGCCATCTCTTCTTCCTCACAATCTCTGTTCCGACTTGTGTATATTGCAATATAAGGAAACGTATTGTACAAAATAAGAGAAAACATATTGAGTCTGTCTAACAATTCTCTGCTTTATCCATATAAATGTGTTTCAGTTCAAAGCAAGAGCCCTGTCCTGCTGTGCTAGCAGAACAAATTCAGGAGAACTACAGTACAATGATGCTGACAGTCAGATGTGTAGGCTGAATTTTAATATACAAATAATTACTTTGATTTTAGAATTTTTCTAATAAATAAAAGCAGCAATTATTTGCAACTATGAGCTTTTATAAGTAAATATTATATACAGTTTTTTAGACGTGAAACAAACAAATAATCTTGTTATTTACAGTGAGCAAATGTAAACGTGATTTTCTATATGTATAATATAATATAGGCGATGCAGTGGCGCAGTAGGTAGTGCTGTCGCCTCACAGCAAGAACGTCGCTGGGTCGCAGGTTCGAACCTCGGCTGGGCTGGGTCAGTTGGCGTTTCTGTGTGGAGTTTGCATGTTCTCCCTGCATTCGCGTGGGTTTCCTCCGGGTGCTCCGGTTTCCCCCACAGTCCAAAGACATGCGGTACAGGTGAATTGGGTAGGCTAAATTGTCCGTAGTGTATGAGTGTGAATGAGTGTGTGGATGTTCCCAGAGATGGGTTGCGGCTGGAAGGGCATCCGCTGCGTAAAATCGTGCTGGATAAGTTGGCGGTTCATTCCGCTGTGGTGACCCCGGATTAATAAAGGGACTAAGCCGACAAGAAAATGAATGAATGAATAATATAATATAATATAATATTATATAATATAATATATTTATTCATTCATTTTCTTTTCAGCTTAGTCCCTTTATTAATCCGGGGTCGCCACAGCGTAATGAACCGCCAACTTGGATGCGGATGCCCTTCCAGCTGCAACTCGTCTCTGGGAAACATCCATACACACTCATTCACACTCATACACTATGGACAATTTAGCCTATACCCAATTCACCTGTATCGCATGTCTTTGGACTTGTGGGGGAAACCGGAGCACCCTGAGGAAACCCACGCGAGCACAGGGAGAACATGCAAACTCCTAATATAATATAATATTAAATAAAATTATATTAAATGAAATTATAATATAACATAATACAATATAAAATAAAATTATAAGATAATATAATAATCATTCATTCATTCTTTTTCTTTTCGTCTTAGTCCATTTATAATATTATAATATAATATAAAATAAAATTATATAAAATAAAATTATAATATAATATAATATGATATCCGTAATATAATACATTATTTTAGTGTCTGTCGTAAGTGTACAGTATATGTAAGATTTATTTTAAAGGTATAATTTATAAACATTTGTCAAATTTAAACTTTTAAAAAAAATCTTAAACTTACTTTATTTCAACTTCCTGCCAGGGCAACATTTCTAATTTTCACTTACTTTCATACAACTAAAATTACCAAAGAATGTAATTGAACTAAGAATAAATATTTAGCCAAAAAAAGATATTTAAAATATTAAAAACAGCAACAAAAAAAAGACTAATTAATACTTTTTTACAGTAATGTTGCACTGTTCTCACATGCTACCTGTATAATTATAGTAAATTTTACATAATAGATATGCAGAACTAGTGTTTCTTCCCATACTGATAAACTTCCGGTGAACGGTTAATATGACTTTTTTCAATTTTATATGGTTCCTTTTACAGCATATAGGTGCTGTAATGTTAATAAAATATTATCCATTTAATAGACTTTGGCATTCATTTAGCTGTTCAAACGAAAACCAGGTGAAAAGCCGTTTACTCGCACATGCCCGTCAAGATCGGCAGCTAGCGCAGAAGCTCTATATTTTAAAGACATGGCAGGGGAAAGTGTAAGTTAATGTAGTGCTTCTTGTACATTATGAGACCCACTTTATTTCGGATATCACTCAGCCAGTAGAAATCGTTGATTTTTAAAGAAAACAGACCTTAAACGTGCCGATTTTATAACGGCATACAGTTTACCGGAAGCGCTTGACCAAGGTGACTGACAAATTAAAAGTCCTTCCGCATACTTTTGCATATACCCAATTACATGTAACGCATATTTCTATATGTAAATCTATAACAAGAATATGTTTATTAACATTTATTATGTATTTAAACTTTTTCCCTCGGTGCGGTTTATAAGCACACAGTAAAATAAAGCGATTTAAAGCAAAAATGTGATAACTGTCTTGAAAAACAACAAGCACAAGCGAGCAAACAGAGATGAATAAGTCAATTATTTAGCAGCTAAACTCACCATCCTATTAAAAACAAAGCCAATGCCACAAATCTCTCATTTCTGTGACGCTTTACTCCACATTCTGCCATCACATTTATTTCCAAAGGGATAAATATTTCAGCATCACTTTGGGGTTTCATGACTGATACGGCTTGGAGAAAAGGCCATTGTTTGCCTTGTTTTCCAGTCAGAGGATTAATAATTGTTTGCCTAAAGCTTCAGTGATTGCTGGAGGAGCAGATACGTCTTCATAATGACACAGTTTGATGTGAATGAGCCATATTTCCATGGAAATTCTAACTCTGATGAAAAATGAATACTGTCAAACCTATAATGACATCAATGCTTCTGGGTCACAGTTAATGTAATCCCAATTTGTATAATAGCTGGTTAGAACAATTATTGTTTTCATTTATTAAGCAGACCCAAGAATGAAAATAAATCTAAATTTTCTACATTCCTAACTATTGAAATTTCACACATGAGCAAGCTTTATCAGCCATTTGGAAAAAACATATACATTCACTGGCCACTTTATTAGGTACACCTTACTAGTACCGGGTTGGACCCCCTTTTGCCTTCAGAACTGCCTTAATCCTTCTAGGCATAGATTCAACAAGGTACTGGAAATATTCCTCAGAGATTTTGGTCCATATTGACATGACAGCATCACGCAGTTGCTGCAGATTTGTTGGCTGCACATCCATGATGCAAATTTCTCGTTCCGCCACCCGTTCCCAAATGTGCTCTATTGGATTGAGACCTGGTGACTGTGAAGGCCATTTGAGTACAGTGAACTCATTGTCATGTTCAAGAAACCAGTTTGAGATGGTTCGCGCTTTATGGCAAGTTAACCTGCTGGAAGTAGCCATCAGAAGATGGGTACACTGTGGTCATAAAGGGATGGACATGGTCAGCAACAATACTCAGGTAGGCTGTGGCACTGACACAATGCTCAGTTGGTACTAATGGGCCAAAAGTGTGCCAAGAAAATATCCCTCACACCATTACACCACCACCACCACCGGGCAGGATGGATCCATGCTTTCATGTCATTGATGCCAAATTCTGACCGAATGTTGCAGCAGAAATCGAGAGTCATCAGACCAGGCAACGATTTTCAATCTTCTATTGTCCAATTTTGGTGAGTCTGTGCAAATTGTAGCCTCAGTTTCCTGTTCTTAGCTGACAGGAGTGGCACCTGGTGTGGTCTTCTACTGCTGTAGCCCATCTACCTCAAGGTTAGACAGTGTTGTGCGTTCAGAGATGCTCTTCTGCATACTTTAGTTGTAACGAGTGGTTATTAGTCACTTTTGCCTTTCTATCAGCTCCAACTAGTCTGGCCATTCTCCATTGACCTCATCAACAAGGCATTTGCGCCCACAGAACTGCCGCTTACTGGATATTGTTTCTTTTTCGGACCATTCTCTGTAAACCCTAGAGATGGTTATGCGTGAAAATACCAGTAGATCAGCAGTTTCTGAAATCCTCCGACCAGCCCATCTGGCACCAACAACCATTCCACATTAAAAGTCATCTTTTTTCCCCATTCTGATGCTCGCTTTGAACTGCAGCAGATCGTCTTGACTATGTCTATGTGCCTAAATGCATTGACTTGCTGTCATGTGGTTGGCTGATTAGAAATTTGTGTTAACAAGCAGTTGGACAGTGTACCTAATAAAGTGGCCGGTGAGTGTATATTTTTCTGTCCAGAAATATTATTTATTTATTTTTACTGTGACGGTCAATAAAATATATTTTTGAAACGTAAAATGTCTTATTTCATCCTTTATTTTCTTAATCATGACATTTTGGAATATGAAGTATAAGTAGAGTATCTTTCTTCTTTTTCTACCATTGTTCCATGTTAATATGTTAATGTCTCTTTTGATAAAATAATTAGACAAATGCAATTTATATGCTTTTAAATATATATTTATAAATGAAATGCATTCAAAAATAACATGCAGTGACCTTAATATATCTCCAAGTGTTCTGACAAAAACAAGCCTTTGACATTAACTAATGATAATGGTAATCTGCAAATTTCCACAAGAATGTATCTTCTGGTGATAACCTTTCTTGTTCTCTGTGTGTCAGAACCGATGGCTCTGGAAGTGAAAGTGTGTGTTTGTTGTCTGTCAGATGATTTGTGTGGTGTGTCAGCTTCGGTAGGAGTGTGTGGAGAGACTGGCACTGGGATTGTCACACTCTGTTAGGGTTCGGCTGATGTGTTAAATGCCAGCTGATGTGTGTGCAGTGACAGCAGCTTTACAATGATGACACTGACATCTGTTACGCTCACAGTCCGCTCATTTCTTTCATCTTCCTCTCCCTCCCACTTCCACCACTCCTCCTGCCTCTTTCTATCATAAAACTGACCACATAGACTAAACTATTGACAACTCCTACTGCACAAAGACACGTCCAAAGGATTGAGTTGATGAACGATGAGTTTTCTACATCGTTTTTTGCACATCTAATTATGGTCCCCTGAAGATGCAGACCGTGATGATCTATTTTTTCTATATGTACCAAGACCCCAATATTGACAAAAGTTGTATTTAGAAAGTTAAACATGTTGTTAATATGGGAACCCATTAGATCACAGGTGTCAAATCCAGTTCCTGGAGGGACACAGCTCTGCACAGTTTAGCTTAAACCCTAATTAAACACACCTGATCAAACTACAGTAATTAAGTCCTTCAGGATTATTTGAAACCTACAGGTAAGTGTGTTAAAGCAGGGTTGGAACTAAACTGTGCAGAGCTGCGGCCCTCCAGGAACTGGATTTGACACCCGTGCATTATATGTTCAATTTTCATTGCCTTCATAGTGCTTCACTTTTTCCACATTTTTTATGTTACAGCCTTATTAAATTCATTTATTTCCTCAAAATTCTACACACAATACCCCATAATGACAATGTAAAAAAGGTTTTTTCGAAATTGTTGCAAATTTATTAAAAATAAAAAACCTGAAAAATCACATGTACAGAAGTATTCACAGCCTTTGCTCAATACTTTGTTGATGCACCTTTGGCAGCAATTACAGCCTCAAGTCTTTTGAATATGATGCCACAAGCTTGGCACACCTGTCTTTGGGAATTTTTGCCCATTACTCTTTGCAGTACCTCTCAAGCTCTATCAGGTTGGATGGGAAGCGACGGTGTACAGCCATTTTCAGATTTCTCCAGAGATGTTCAATAGGATTTAAAGTCTAGGCTCTGGCTGGGCCACTCAAAGACATTCACTGAGTTGTTGTGAAGCCACTCCATTGACATTTTGACGGTGTGCTTTGGGTCATTGTCCTGCTGGAAGATGAACCATCGCCCCAGTCTGAGGTCAAGAGCACTCTGTAGCAGGTTTTCAATCAGGATGTCTCTGTACATTGCTTCATTCATCTTTCCCTCTATCCTGACTAGTCTTCCAGTTCTTGCTGCTGAAAAACATCCCCACAGCATAATGCTGCCACCATTATGTTTCACTGTAGGCATGGTATTAGCCTTATGATGAGCGGTGCCTGGTTTTCTCTAAATGTAACGCCTGGCATTCACTCCAAAGAGTTCAATTTTAGTCTCATCAGACCAGAGAATTTAGATTCTTATGGTCTGAGAGTCCTTCAGATGCCTTTTGGCTTCCGTCTGGCCACTCTACCATACAGGTCTGATTGGTGGATTGCTGCACAGATGGTTGTCTTTCTGTAAGGTTCTCCTCTCTCCACAGAAGAACGCTGGAGCTCAGACAGAGTGACCATGGGGTTATTGATCACCTCTCTGACTAAGGCTCTTCTCCCCCGATCACTCAGCTTAGATGGCCGGCCAGCTCTAGGAAAAGTCCTGGTGGTTCCAAACATCTTCCACTTACAGATGATGGAGGCCACTGTGCTCATTGGAACTTTCAGAGCAGCAGAAATTTTTCTGTAACCTTCCCCAGCCTTGTGCCTTGAGACAATCCTGTCTCAGAGGTCTACAAACAATTCCTTTGTCTTCATGCTTGGTTTGTGATTTGACATGCAGTATCAACCCTGGGACCTTATATAGACAGGTGTATGCCTTTTCAAATCATGTCCAATCAACTGAATTGTTCCACAGGTGAACTTCAATTAAGTTGCTGAAACATTTCAAGAATGATCAGTGGAAACAGAATGTACCTGAGCTCAATTTAGAGCTTCACGGCAAAGACTGTAAATACCTATGTACATGTGATTTTTCAGGTTTTTACACTGTATTCGATGTACGGGGTTATTGTTATTATTATAAGTGATATGACTAAGACAGTCAATAAATGGTGGGACAAAGTAAGGGTGCTGAAAACTGTAACGTTAGGAATGAGTACTATAAGGATCCAAGGTGCAAGTAAAAATAATACTTTATTGACGTAGTTAATATAGCAAAGAACAAGTTCCAAAACAACAAATAAACAAACAAAAGATATAAGGTAACCCGCTACTATGGGAATCGGGGAACATACAGGAACAGAGTAGCAGATCTGGGTCTCAGATGGAATCCACGTCCTGAACACAAATAGAGAGAACACCAAAACAAAACCATGTGACCAAACAGACACTCAGAAGTGCGCACAAACCTACAACCGTGACAGTACCTCCTCTCCTAGAAGTACCTCCTGGCGCTCCCAGAAGATCTTACCTGTCGAATGTAATCATCGATGAGAGATTTTTTTTTTCATTTGAAAATGTCGGCAGGCAGGTGTGGAGTGTTAATCATGCTGCTCAGCTTCTCTTTGTTTTATACTCTTTTTAATCGATTGATAGAAGTGGAAGATGATTTTTCTTTTAATGTTGAGAGTGAGGATAGTCAAATACGACGTGGATATAAACACTTCGGCTTTGGGAAGGGCATTGTTTTTTTGCCATTTTATCGGCCGTTGCTTCATTGTCCAAAGAAACAACGTCGCATCAGACAAATGCGAAGGAATTCAAGTGACTGGGTGATTATAATGATGTGTCTGCTGTTATCAGGAGATATCCATCAGTGTCCTGGGCCTGCTTCATCGGATTTTGAAGGAAATCTTTCAGGTGATTCTAATGTGAAGCTTCGAGATTCGAATGATGTGCGGTACCAGCATTCGGAAATTGCCGCGGAATGGAGCTCTATATCTGACCGGTGGAGAGATTTGCTTCCCTGTTTTGAAACAAGAGAAGTAAAATGTATGGATAAAGGGTCGGTGGATATGTTTTCCACTTCTATGGAAGGAGGTGGAACGCTGAGGACACCGAGGCCTGAAGTTGGGTCAGCAGAAAACGTCTTATTACGGGATCTAACGAATGCAAAGATAAGTGATTTAAGAGACATTGGTACCTTGAAGGGGTTGTATATGGTTCATCTTAACGGGAGAAGTCTGCTTCCAAAGATAAGTGAAGTTAGACATTTGTGTCAGGAATCCAATGTATCTCTGTTTGGCTGCAGTGAAACATGGCTGGATGATTCAATATTGGGTGCAGAGATACATATACCAAACTATAATTTGATTCGAAGGGACAGAAATTGTAAAGGTGGAGGAGTATGTTTATATATTAGAGCGGACATTATGTTTAAAGAGGGACTTGACTTGGATAGCACCACGGTTGAAGCTGTTTGGTTGGATATTATGTTACCGAGGAGCAAAGCGATTTTAGTGGGGTTTTGTTATCGCCCACCTGATCAGAATGATTTTTATGAAACTCTGGATGGGATTTTAAGTAAGTAAAATTTTAAGATTGGACAAGAGTTAATAATTATTGGTGACTTGAATACGGACATGTTAAAACAAGATTGATCAGTGTATAAACATTTTAAATTATTTATAAAAAATAATTTATATTTTAATTTATAATTTAAATAATTTATGATAACAGATTATCATGGACCCGACAAGAATTACCCCTTTAACCAAAACTATAATTGATATTGTATTGGTTTCTGATAATTTAAAAATTTGGAGAAGTGGGGTTATAGATGCTGGTATCAGTGATCATTGTATTGTATATGTAACTAGGAAAGAGGTTATAATACATCATAATACAGTGAAACTGAGATCTCTCAAGAAATATAGTCCACAGGTTTTAATGACTGAACTTAGCAAGGTTGACTGGTCTAAGGATTTGCAGTGTGATGATGTAGATAGGGCCTGGGCTAGGTTCAAGACAAATTTTTTAAAAGTTTTGGATAAAGTTGCACCTTTAAAAAAAATTTAAATTAAGCAAAGGACTGAACCTTGGATGACGGATAGTATTTTAAAAGCTATTAAGGAGCGTAATGATAGTTTTAAAAGGTTTAAAAAAGATAGTAAAAATGACTTTGAGCAATTTAAAAGGAAAAGGAATAAAGTAAAAGATGAGGTAAAAAAGGCTAAAAAGATTTTTTTTGTGGATAAAATTAAAGAAACTAAGCAAGATTCACAAAAATTATGGAGATTATTAAATGATTAAGGGCCTCAAAAAAAGTCTAAAATTAATTGTTCAAAAATGTGTCTTATGGTGGATGGACAATTGATGTCGGATCAGTTAAAGGTTGCTAATTATTTTAATAGATTCTTTATAACTGTGGCAGAGAATTTGGTTGATAAACTTCCAGTACATAATGATATTTTTAATGATAAAGTAGATATAGAGTATTATGCTAAATGTGGTTTTAGGTTAGGTAGTTTTGTGTTTAATAAAGTAGATGAGGGGAATATATTTAAGAAATGAAAAACACTTAAAAATACTAGAGCAACAGGTTTAGATAATATTCAAGTGCAGTTCCTCAAAGACTCTACAAAATGTATCTCTCCAATGGTTACACATATTATTAATCTTTCTATTTGTCAAGGTAAAGTTCCTGATGAGCTGAAACAAGCAAGAGTTATTCCTTATTTTAAGAAAGGTAGTAGGTTTGATGTCAATAATTATAGGCCGGTATCAATTTTGAGTTCTTTGTCTAAAGTGATGGAGAAAATTATTTATGAGCAGATTGAAGAATATTTTTTAAAATATGACATATTGTATGAGTTTCAATCGGGTTTTAGGAAAAATCATTCTACTGATTTAACAATTTTATATTTAACAGATTATATAAAGAGACATATGGATAAAGGGAAGTTAAGTGGGATGGTTTTGTTAGACGTACAAAAAGCTTTTGATACAGTTGACCACAGGATATTGCTTTTAAAAGTAAAAGCAATGGGTTTTGGTACTATGGCCTGTAAATGGATAAAATCTTACCTTGAAAACAGATGTCAAATTGTAGATTTAAATGGAGTGTTATCAGATTATTCGCCTGTCGCCTATGGGGTTCCACAAGGCAGTGTTTTAGGTCCGTTGCTTTTTTTAATATACATCAATGATTTGAAATTGGCTTGTTCTAATAACCTTTTATTATAGCCGGATGATGCAGCAATAATTGTGTCTCATGAGAGTAAGGAATTTGTTGAAAATGAAATAAGTAAACAAAATGAGGAAGTCTCTTATTGGTTTTGCCTAAATAAATTGTCCTTACATTTGGTTAAAACAGAATTAATTTTATTTGGTTCAGTTGCGAAACTAAGAAAATATGGTAAAAGTAGGGGATCAAATTATTACTATTATTAGTAAACATGAAGTTAAACATTTAGGTTGTATTTTAGATAGTAATTTGACAGGTGAAAAGATGGCTGTCATAGTCCATTCTAAAATCTGTTCTAAGATTAAGTTTTTAGCAAGACAGGCAGAGCTCCTATACCCAAACTTTAAAATAATGGCTGCATGAAAAACGGGTTTTAATTTGGAAACATGAAACATGTGATGAATTCTCCTGTACGCTGGAGGAAGTTTGAGGCGGGCTGCCACCGGACTAATGATCTTGGTGACAGTGAACGGGCCGATAAATTTGGGTGCGAGTTTATTACATACGGAGCGTAACGGAATGTTCTTAGATGAAAGCCACACTTTTGACCAACAACGTAAACGGGAGGCTTAGAACGGTGCCGATCGGCTTTAGCCTTGGTGTGCGCACCCACTTGCACCCACTTGGAGGAGGGTCTGTCTGGCCCTTTTCCAAGTGCGTCAACACCTCTGGACAAAGGCGTGAAACCGCGATTTCGGATTTTTCAGACTGAGAAAAGCAGGTGGCTGAAAACCTAAACTGCATTCAAAAGGAGATAGGCCCGTGGCAGACCCTGGTAATGAATTGTGTGCGTACTCCACCCATGGAAGCTGTTGACTCCAGGAGGAGGGATTCTGAGAAACCAAACATCGCAACATACGTTCGAGGTCCTGGTTGGCCCTCTCAATTTGTCTGTTACTCTGAGGATGGAAACCAGAAGAAAGACTTACAGTCGCCCCCAATAAACGACATAATTCTCTCCAGAATTTAGAGACAAACTGAGGCCCCCTGTCAGAAACCCCATCCATCGGGAGGCCATGAATGCAAAAGACTTGATTAATGACAGCATCCTCTGGCTGAGGGTAATTTGGACAGAGGAATAAAATGAGTAGTCTTCAAAAACCGGTCCACAATGGTCAAAATGACCGTGTTGCCAGCAGATGGCGGGACAAAAATGACCTGTGATAAAATCTAGCGAAATGTGCGACCAGGGTCTCGAAGGCACTGACAGAGGTTGAAGGAACCCAGCGTGAGGGCGATTGGAAAACAGCACAAACAGAACAGGCCAAAACAAACTCACGTATGTCCCGAGACATAGCTGGCCACCAGAATCGCTGTTTAACCAAAAATAAGGTACGACTCACCCCCGGATGACAAGCCACTTTGGAAGAGTGTCCCCATCGAATGACGTCAGACCGAATCTCCTCTGGCACGAACAACCGACTCGGTGGATCCATGTGTAAGGTCAGTTCGTTCTGTAACGTTAGGAATTAGTACTATAAGGATCCAAGGTGCAAGTAAAAATAATACTTTATTGACGTAGTCGATGTAGCAAAGAACAAGTTCCAAAACAACAAATAAACAAACAAAAGATATAAGGTAACCCGCTACTACGGGGATCGGGGAACAGACAGGAACAGAGTAGCAGATCTGGGTCTCAGACGGAAGTTCTGAACACAAACAGAGAGAACACCAAAACCACAAGGAACTGACACAAGACAAGAGACGTGCTCTCTAGATATAGCCTAGATAACGAGTCGCAGCTGGCAGGCTAATCAGGATAGCAGAACTCTACATAGCACATGACATAACACTGACGTAACAGACACACGTGGAACACCAAAACAAAACCATGTGACCAGACACTCAGCAGTGCGCACAAACCTACAATCGTGACAGAAAACAAGATAGTGATCAGATGCTAGTGATTTATTTACAAAAAGTGATGGTGAATCAGTGAGTGAGATATATACAGGAAATACAATGTCAGATACAATAAACAACGAAATGTTAGAAAGACTGGCTATTGGTGGCACTAAAGAAAAGAACCAAACAAAACTAAACAGTCTTACTAATATTCACAACAAATCCCCTCTAATCTAATCTAATAAACGAAATATATGGAAAATAAATCTTCAACGTCAACGACGTCCTATCTAATCTACACTGACTAACAATAAACCAAAATTACACGGGTTGGCACACACCCTGAAAACTACAATATATGAAAAGTTGATTTATTATTTCTGAAAAGAAAATAATATTTATTACTTGTTCAGAAAATGCTTTTTAATTTAAGTTTTTTTAGACACGGGACTACAAACAAGACAAAACTCCAAAAAAAAGGTAATTTTTGCAGTGTGGTCAGTTCCAGCACTGATGCCAGGAACTATTTTTTATTTATTTTTTATTTTTTGATGACTTAGTTTGAATTCTGTAGCAGTATTGTTTTGAATGGTAGTATCACTGTGACTGGTGTCTGTACACAACAGTGATGAGGCCAGATGCTCCTTTAACAAGCATCATTTGCCTCAGCAGCAGAGAGCTGGAAATGGGTGGAAATTGCCATCTGCTGCGAATCATTCAGCAGAATCATTTTTAAGACGGCAACATAAGCTTTCACCACTGCTAACCGTTTACGTGTTTCATTACGTGTTCGCAATTTTACGCTGAAGAGGTTTAGTCACTGCTTCATTCAGCCAGATTTTAGTCAGTGGTCATTATACACGGCACGTTTATTGGCCTTGAATGTGTTTTGGCTTAAGTCATTAAGGAATAAGTTAGGGAAAGTGCTTGACAGTTTTTATGCTGACTGTTTCCAGATTGATTGGGCTTACAGCAGTCCAGAAAATGGCATTTTGTCTCACTTTGTAATCCATTTAGACTCAGCATTCAGCCGTTCTGTTACTTTGCGCTGTTTCAAACTTTCAATGGGATTCAAACTTTTTATTAAATAAAGGGCTGAATGAGATGCAGCTCAAAGCACATTGAGGATTTGCTTGAATGATGGCATTAGTATGAATTTAACATAAAAGATTCATAGTGTATCACCCATACATATATATTACTTTATTTTTTGTTATCAGATTTCATATAAAGACAATCTAACATCACATATCAAACATATCTTTCTTAACATATTCTGCATTTACTGTTACTTTTGGAAACAATCCCTGTTGATTTATCTTATTAATTTTGCACATTTGGCAGTTCCTCTAGTAAAAACGTACTTTTATGTTTCAAATGTATCTTTAATAGAACAATTGTGCCATTTACAGACAGCTTTAAGAGAAACATGGAAGTTATAAATGTATGCAGCAAGCTGTTTTGTTAGTCACTTTCCTTCAGCCTTGGTACAGAGACATTGGTACAGGTACCTAGATATTTTTCACTTAAATTACAAATTTAGATTAAAACAAAAATACTGACTGAATCCTTTTTAAGAACCAGCATAGGCTATTTTAATTGTAATTTTCTAAATGGAAAAAAGTTGGTTTGTTGGTTGTGCATTCCATAGCTTTCCCCAGCCTTACACACGCTCCACATGTCATTAAGCTACATATTATGCCTTCAATTAAAAATTCATTTTAGAATCTATTCGATTTAAATTTTGTATGTGTTCTTCTGTTCAGGCTTAAATGTCATGAATTAATTTGTAAGTTAATTCTGTTTCATAATTTTAGTAGGACTAATCGAGGAACGAATTATTCGATTTCATAATTAATTATTAAAGTATAACATTAATTAAAACAAGGATATGCATTAATAAAATATGGTCGTGGAAGCGAATTTGTCATTCGAATTATGTTCAGAGCTCCGTAGTTTAACTCCATCAGTTAAACTATAAGATAACACACACAGCTGTCTAAATAAACAGGCTATAAAATACAGTTGATCACTTATAGGCCTATTAAAATATTATTAAAAAAACTTTACTGAAAGAAAAAAAAGCACAAGAAAGAATGCCGCTTTGAAACAGAAACTTATTTTATCGAAGTGCTTTAATTTCAGACAGTTATTTAAGATTTTTTAGTTGCAAAAAATTTGAGTTAGCCTACTATAGAAATTCTATAGTATTTCTATAGTATCTTGGTGGTATTGGTTTACCGGCGTGATTGAGTGGAATGTTAACGGATCGCTTGTTTTGGGCGGTTAACGACTGAGTGGAGCGCACGACCATGGAGCAGAATGCTTGGCGGAGCGACACACTGCTCATCTCAGCTCACATGCTCTGGCTGTGTAATGAGGACTCTGAGGGATATGGATCCATTTGCAAGCTTTATTATACTCAGCAGGGTAACACAGTGACTATAGTCGACAAAGGAAGAGAGAATAACCTCAGGGACGGTGATACTGGCTATAGGTCAGGACAGGCAGCTTACGGTACAGAAACGATGGTACAGGCGTTGGTCAGGGCAGGGTGACGTTGATGGAACTCTTGGGTGAGTGAAGAATCCAGAATGTCCTCTTGGTCAACCCAAGATCTTTCGTCAGGGCCGAACCCTTCCCAATCCACCAAATATTGTAATATTCTCCCCCGGCGTCTAGAGTTCAGGATTTGGTGGACCTGATACGCCTCCTCGCCGTTGATGATGAGGGCTTCAGGGGTCTGATCACCGGCTACCACCTCCCTTTCTCCCTTGGTCGGACCAGCAGCAGGTTTGAGCAGTGACACATGAAATGTAGGATAAATACGATAGTTAGAAGGCAGGGCTAGACGGTATGAGACAGGTGTAATTTTCTTAATTATTTTAAATGGACCCACATACCTGGGACTGAGTTTTCTGCATGGCAAGTGCAAGCGGAGGTTCCGGGTGGATAACCATACCCATTATCCAATAGTGTATTCAGGGATGTGGCGACGTAAACGATCGGCTTGTTCTTTGAATTTTCTGATTGCATGTCTCAAGTGAACATGTGCAGAGTTCCATGTAGTTTCACTCCTACGTAACCAATCGTCCACTGCTGGAACGTCTGTGGGTTCTCCTGACCAAGGAAACAGTGGTGGTTGGAATCCTAAAATGCATTTGAAGGGTGACAAATAACTTGCATTGTAGTAGAAAGCCTTTGCACTTTGTGGGCGTTCCATCGAACTTCTCAGGAAAAGCCAGACGAGGGTTAACATTAGTAGCGGCCGGCGCACTAGCGGTGTTGTGGACGACTGGAGGGGCAGACATAGGTGGTGCAGGAGGAGAAACATTCATAGCCTTAAGTACTTGAACCAGTTCGTCAGTGAGCGAATTCAGTCCCGCTAGTTGTTGTTGGTGGGTTGCTAACACCTGGGCCTGGGCTGTTAACTCAGTGGATAATTGCATAATCGCCGCTGGATCCGTGTTTGGCGAAGTCTTCTGTAATGAGGACTCTGAGGGATATGGATCCATTTGCAAGCTTTATTATACTCAGCAGGGTAACACAGTGACTATGGTCGACAAAGGAAGAGAGAATAACCTCAGGGATGGTGATACTGGCTATAGGTCAGGACAGGCAGCTTACGGTACAGAAACGATGGTACAGGCGTTGGTCAGGGCAGGCAGCAGAGGGTCGGAAACGATGGTACAGGCGTTGGTCAGGGCAGGCAGCAGAGGGTCGGAAACGATGGTACAGGCGTTGGTCAGGGCAGGCAGCAGAAGAAACACTGAACCAAATCACTGAACAAACAGTTCCAAACGTGCCGTTAAAACATTTTTATGAGTAAATTCAACTCTGAGCTCAAAAACATGTCCACCTAACTTAAAGTTTTAAACTGAGTTAACAATTTGTAAGTTGGATTTTTTTTTTACAGTGCATTACATATTATATTCAGTTATAAGCTTCACTTGAGCTGTTAATTGCTGTGACCAGAGTTTTCTGTCAATTAATTGAATCAAATTAACCTTACTGTATATGGGTTATTTCAGCATATGTGAAGCAGAGCAAATATTTCACTGAAAAGGCCCAACCAAAAAGAATTATTCATTCATTGCTCAAGTGAAATATCACTGACATGGTAAAGCGCTAGAGGAGATGTCAGGTTTATTATTGAATAATGACTTAAATATGTGTCTTCTTCTCTTATAAAGCTATTCGAAGTGCTTCGGAAGACTTATAGTGCTGAAGCATTGGGTGTTTAAAACACTCTCTCACAAACCTCAAAATTCGTATGAATCTTTTGTGCTTTGGAGTGCATATAAAACAGATCAAGTCATGTGACTTGCTCTAAAGTCATCGTTATGAAGAATGCTATAATATATAATGCTAAAGAGTGCTATGATATATAATAATATAATCCCACAATATACAGATTTGTATTTTTTATTATTATTATTTAGAGGTTTTTTACCTTTATTTGGAAAGGGCAGTAGAGGTTGCAGACAGGAAAGTATCGGGAGCAGAGAGAAGGGAAGGGTCTGTAAAGGAACTCGAGCTGGGAATCGAACTCGGGTCGCCGTGAGCACCATGGTCAGGGCACTTAACCACTAGGCTATTGGCGCCGACCATATTGTATTTTAATGGCTTTTAACAGGTTTATTTTTATTGGAACTTACATATATTCTCTGTACTTTAAAGCAAAAAAAAAACTTGTTTCTTTAATCTGCATACCTCTGATTTTTTGGCTTACACTTGATAACACCCTATGACATCATTTTCCATGATGAGAATTATTTTAGCATTCCATCAGATTGGCCAGACAGGTTTATTATTCCTTTGGAAGTCACATTATGTTGCATCGATTATCACAATGTGCAGCATCTGTTTAATTGACCTATTAGTATATTTCTATGAAAGGGGTGGTCCACTACGATATTATATTTTAAACTTTAGTTGATGTGTAATGTAGCTGTGTGAACATAACATCTCTGAATGTAATGCTCAAAGTTCAATGCAAAGGGAGACATTGGCTTTTACAGTGTTAGCTTAGCAAAGCCTACAGCAAACAAAGTTTGAGGGCTACAAAAAAAATACATCTGGGTTAATGAGATCACAGGGGCTTCCGGTTACGTTTACCGTGCGCATATGCACAGCAACAGGGCTTGCCCACTGCCAGTTAAACACCTGAAGAAGTCAAGACACATGGGATATTTTTCACCAGATTTTTTTAATTATTCAATCATCACATTTGGTAAGTAATGCTTCTTCACATTTGTGTTATAACTTGTAAAATGACATATATGAACTGCTTGTCAATGTATTGTTCCCAGTATTAATGTTTCAAGAACAGATTAGAGCTTTGCTAATACATGTGGAGTTTGGTCACATTTATAAAGCTTAGTAAAATTTGTTTTAGGTTTCAATTTGCAATATCTCAATATGTGTATAAAAATAGTACTTTTCTAGTTCCCTGACTAATCTACTACAGGTATTTTTTTTAAAATAGATTTTAATAGATGATCCCGTTTATTTACAGTAGAACATATGTAGCTGGGCTAATAAGTATAAAATATACAACAGTTAAGTATTAGTGAACTTCATCAAAACTTTACTTTTTTTTCCAATTACTTTTGTTTCATATTTTGTTTTCTTTAATATAATGTATAAAGTTTTGGTATAGACCGGTTTTCCATGAGGAACCATGTTGGCGAATGTTGTTATGCAGAGCACATATTAGTGATACACACAGTAACTCATGCGGTGTGTGAGCAGGCAGCGCCATCTTCAGTATTGAATCTGCCGCTGACGGAGTTAGATGCATGCTCTCTTGCTCTGCTAACGTGAGCCTGGTAAGGATTTTCAAGCGTATTTAATGAGTTCACTGTGTTAATTCATGTGACAGTGACTGTATAAATGTGATATAAAGCTATGATGTACCGAAAATGAATGTTAATAATCACATTTTGAGTTCTTAAAGTGACTTTCATTTCTAATTGGCAGAGTGGGAAAAGAGAGACACGTTTTTCAGCACATTAATTGTGCTCTGTGGGTTTGCAGGTATGTTTACTATGTTTGTTAAGTGATGTTTGAATCTGTGATTATACAAGTTTGTTTAAATGAGGTCTGTTTCCAAAGCAATGTAATTTTGCAAATATTAATGCATTTTATTTTTTATTGTTAGTTAAATGTTTGCTTGTGTATCATTTCTGATGTTTGATATTATTTTTCATTTTATTGCTCAGTAATTTAGTGACCAGTGAAACATTCTATTTACAAGTTATCTGACGTTGTATACTATAACAATGTTGGGGTTGACTGCTATTTTTTTGTGGTCTATTTATTTGTATTTATTTTCTTTTACTTTTTGTTTTTGTTAATTTGTTTGTTATTATTAATGCATCCATCTTCAGTATTGAATCTGCCGCTGACGGAGTTCGATGCATGCTCTCTTGCTCTGCTAACGTGAGCCTGAGTGGGAAAAGGGAGACGCGTTTTTCAGCATATTAATTGTGCTCTGTGTTTTTGCAGAATAAATCAAACTTGAGACCTCCAACGTCGCTGTCGTCTTATTGAAAAACTGCTACACATATTTTAGAAAAATATTATCATTCATTTAAATTAACTTTTCTCATTTTAAAGATTGTTCCTAGAGAGCAGACTGACTTGTCAAAGGTGAGATTTTACCATTATTTCCATTCACAAATGTACAGTTGTCAAATATTTAAGAACTAATATTTACAATAATTTAGCCAAATGCCATTTTCTCATTCTAAAGGTTGCAGCACATTCCCAGAGAAAGACAGGTGAGACTTTACCAAATATATCCTGTCATATGTCCAATGTAAACAAATATTTAAGCAACAGTAGACAAATAAGTTTGAAAGATTTCAGTAAATATATATTTCAACAATCAATGAGCACTCTGGTCTTGATTGTGTACACTATGTTTAGGCTTTATTTTTTTATTTTTTTCATAGAATTACTTCAAGCACTGTGTGGGGCATTCGGTTTTGATAAACAGTTCATACACATTTTTACTACTAAAATTCCAGGACTTTTCCAAAACGTTCAGGTAAATATTCATGACCTAATGTTTAATGTAATGTCTACGTACAAGTGGTAAATTAGAAAAAAATTACGTTCAAATTTATTACAGCATATCAAAAAATATTAGACAATCTATGTAGTTTTATTTATTTTTATGTCTATAAAATAGTTTTTAGAAAGAATCTCACTGTCTGTGTGAAAATCTTAGAAATGTTGGCTTGTGTTTTCACAAGACTTATAAGAAGAGTACAAATTAGCCTTTAGCACCGAATCGTCCCTCTGTAGTTAAAGATTGTTTTTGGACATGACACTTAAAATGTAGCTTGAATTAATGTAAAAGTGAGTGAAAAAAAAGAGGCGAAGCTGAAACTAAGAGTTGCTTTTTTTTTGTACCCCACAGAGAGAACGTCAGCGGCAGGGGCAGTGCAATTGTGTTTAAAATTTACCCGATATTATCATGTCAAATATATTCAAGTACACAGATATTTCTTAAACAAATTTCCATGACTTTTCCAAAACATTTTGGGTTTATTTCTTTTACCAAAACTTTTCCAGGCCTGACAAATGCCTTGTCAAAATTCCATGACTTTTCCAGGTTTTTCAGAACTGTATGAACCCTGGATAATTAAGTGGAGCTGCAAGTTTCACTGAACTTGAAAATGTAAGTTAATGTCTTTTAAATTAATAAACTTACTACTAAACTTTGCAAGTCCAGTTAACTTGAAATAAGTAGTTGGGTCAATTATTTAACTCTGTCAACTAAACATTTTAAGTTGAGAAAACTTGGAGAATTAAGTCAATACAACTTTACTGAGTCAATGCAACAAGATGACCTAACTAAGTTGAGTGAACAAGTCATTTTTTACAGTGCATAAACATCTGGTGCTGAGAATGTGTCTTCTCCCTAATATTGACCTTATTCTTTAATGTGGAAGTGCGCCCATTTTCGCGATTTGTTTGAACTTCCGATTCAGTTTCCTATAGGAGAAATGACTAGGAATAATAAACCGCAGAAAACGGTCAAACTACTTGCTCTACAAACAAGTGCTTGCATGACTAAGAAAAAGTAGAATAATGTAATAAGAAGGTATCTGTTTGCTACATAACGAGCTGTTTTTAACATCTAAAAATGAATGGAAGTGAATGAGACTGGAAGTCTTGAGCCAAAAAGATTCAAATGGCTTGCCCCACTCCTACGCAAAGAATAAGATTAATAGAACGTTGCTTTTAGCATAGTTGGTGATGTTGTAAGAAAGCAGTAACGTAAGGGGTTGAACAGTCTATTTGTTTAGCAAATGGTGGACATTCGTGTAGTAAACGTGTTTTTGGAAGCATATGAAATAATGTGGATGATTCAGACTTCTGTACACTGGATAAACCTCAGTGTGTCTACACTATCTACACTACCAGTATTGACTTTGAAGGAATACCACTGAATATTTTATTTGGGAAACACAATTGTCATGAGGGCAACAAACACTCAACGACCTTAATAAAGCTGGGTGCTCTTATAGTGAAAATGCAGATGTTTTGTATTGAATCTCACATTGTCATGTTACGACGTTTGTATTTTAATACATTTTTAAAAACAGTTCTGATTTTACAATAAACCATTGGATTTTTTTTTTATGGATGATTTGCTTGTGTCGCAGTGACTGATATGTTTAGGTTTTGGGTCAGGTAAGGGGCAGGGCTGGGCAGTATTCTTAAAGCGCGTGTTTCTAAAAGTGCAGCCTAATGACGCCAGTGGCAACTGCACTGTGCATTTTAAATGACAGCATGCCGTTCAAACCTCATGCCAAATTTTTGTCGTGATCAGGCATCTGTTCTAGAGGAATTTTGCGCTCTGGATTCTGCTGCAGACAAGCTCCCATCAGATCACAGCATTCTGTGAAAACCAAATGGAGAGGTGAGATTATTATTAAACTGTTTTTTGATTACTTGTTTTTTGAGGAACATCTCACCTTGAGAGAGGGTAAATTTGGACCAGTCATGCTCAAGGTTGTATAGGTCATACACCGATGGAAAATCTCCATGCAGCATTGTGAACAGAAGAACGCCAAGGGAATAGACTGTGGCTGGTATGGCTTGGTAACATCCTCTTTCATAAAACTTTAGCGGGATGTACGCTTCTGTGCCTGGAGGAGAGACATTTAGTTTAATCTCTGTGACCGCATCATGTTCTATATATACCAGATGGGTTGCAGGTGTGCTAATTCATGAGCTTTCAAAATGTATATTAATAATGCTTATGTACATTCAAAAACTAGTGTTGTCAAAAGTATCGACTTTGGTACCAATCGATACTGATTTCATTTCCGTGTAAAATTGGAGTGTTGTTGAGCACGTTGCATTTATACTTCTGCGTGCTGTTTGTGTTGCTCTGCAATAACACTTCAGAAACGCTAGCTGGCAGTGAGGTTTTTCTGTTCCTCTGTGTTAGGTTTCTTCGCTGGTGTTTTGTTTTTTTCTGAATACTACCTTAATGTACAAGTAGCTAAAACTCGCTCATTCAGAGGTGTGAACCAGCAGAAGTGCAACATCTTCAATCATAAGGTAAACACAAAAACGTTCCATCTGGAACTTCTTCACAGGACTCGACACTTGTAAACACTCGCTGCATCGGGTTCGCACAGCTCTCAGTCCCGCCCACACTCGTCAGTGATGCCAAGCCGGCCAATCACAGAGCTTGCGATACGCATCCTTGCGATCTGTAGTTAAATTTTTTGAGAGGTGCGCGTCGACGTCAGCCACGGCGAGGGCTATGCGACCACGAGAAGGCTGCGCCGGAGCCTTGTACGCTTGACGCAGAAGTATAATTCAGCCTTTAAGCTGTGGCTACACTAGCGTCACTTTTTAGCATGTAAAATTCTGACGTCTATGTGGCGAAAAGTGCAGTGTGACCATGGCTTTAGTAAACACCAGTGATGAGTGGTGATGACCTTCAGAGCCGATCACAGTCATATTTGCTGAGCATGTGAACTCCAAGGACCAATCAGCATGTTGTGAATTCTTCCCTTTAAACTTAGGACCTGTGATTTACATGACATTCATATAAGGACTTGCATAAAAGACGTGGTGCAATGCCTACAGCATAGATGGTTTTAGCGTAACTGCTTATTCACTAATGCGTCCCAATTCGCATACTATCCATCCTAAATAGTACTTGAAAATAGAATTAGTACGTCCCAAATCGTAGTATGTTGAATTAAAAATTTTAACTGTAGAAGCGTCCATATCTAACCACTGATATTGCCCACAATACATTGCACGTTGAACATGAATTTGATTAGATGTGGAATGTTTCATGTTAATAATAGTGACCATTATTACTGATGTCTGTGTTATTGATAATTTTTTGTTAATTATATAACTTTTATTTATAAATTTTATTTTTGTTTGTGATATGCTGAATCCTTGGATATACTTTGTAATTATTGGTTTGTTACTCATTTCAGAAACGACCTCAAATACACTGACAATACTGTCAAAGTTTGTGCAAACTCAATATGATGAAAAGAGTACTGCAGCGGTTAATAATGATTCACTAGTAATCTCCAATGCAGAGGTGTTTAACGGCACTCAAATGGACGTTTTTAAAATATCAGTATCGATTGGTACGAAGTCAATACTTTTGACAACCCTATTCAAAACACCTACCAGAAAAGTTACTGTATGCTGATTCCATCATGAAATCTCCGCACCCGAAGTCGATCAGCTTGACCTCCAGCGTGTTCGGGTTTACAAGCAGGTTTTGTAGCTTTATGTCCCGGTGGAACACCCCCTGGTAACAGCAAACATTGGCAGCATAAACAACTTGCCACATGATATTTTGTGCCGTATGCTCATTGAGGACGCCTCCATTGAGTTGAAGGAATGCCTCCAGATCCATGCTTGGCATAGGCCGCTCCATGACCATGATGTAATGGTCTTTAAAGACCTGCCAATCTAGGAGCTGAATTATATTCGGACCACTACTAGCCACTGCTAGCCATACTTGCCAAAGGGATTTCAAGAGGAAGCGGCTGGTCAGAAGACCGAAAACAAAATAATAATGTTGGTTGTTAAACAAAGGTTTTTGACCATAGACTGTTGTCTATAATAAATCTAAGACATCATAAATTGAACACAGTGACTGAGAAGAGAAGAACCAAAAAAGTGTAGTCTACTTACAGAGCAGAGATCTTGCCTATTTGGTGTCTTCTGGGCAAATTTAACAGCCACCTGTTTAAAAGAATAACCGAACAATTAACATGTGCATCGAGATCCTTTAATTCAAATCCTGAACAGAGGTTTCGTCAATTAGAATTCTATACAGAAATGTTCAAACAATGAAAGCATTGATGTTCTTTAAATAGTGAACTTCATCAAAGGATTTGAGTGTACAAAAATGAATACCTGCAGACCATCCTGTATGTGAATCCCTTCGAACACGGAGCCGAAACCTCCTTCACCGAGCTGCTTTCCAAGTTTGTAGCGGCAGCTGATGTCATCTGTTAAAAATGAAGAAAATGAAGCTGACTGGGCATAAAATGTCATTTAATTCTAGACCAAATAAAACCACATAGGCCCAGTTTCACAAACAGGGCTTACCTTAAGCCAGGACTAGACCTTAATTAAATTAGGCTATTTAAGCCACATTTATATAAACGGGCTTAGACAAACACATTACTGGTGTGCACCTGGAGACAAAAATGGCACTGCCATATTTTAAAACCTCTCACTGCGAGTTATTTTCAGTTAAGACAGCTCAAACATGCAATTTAATCCAAGACTAGCCTTAAACCTTGTTTGTGAAACCGGGGGATAGAGTTTACAACAAATAAGACTTTCTCCATAAGAAAAAAAATATTATAGGAAATACTGTGAAAATGTACTTGCTCTATTAAACGTCATTTGGGAAATATTTGAAAAAGAAAAAAATCATAGGAGGGCTAATGATTTTGACTTCAACTGTACAGTATAGACCATTTTGAGGGATGTAAACAAAAACAATGGTCCCAGCATATTTCCTGTTTTACATGTTTAATTTCTATAGCTTCTGATAATTATAATAAATAATGTTCTGATAGCTGTTCTAACATTAGGTTATGATTGAATTGTCTCTTGTTACAGTTATGAAATAGTTTGATAACAAGCAGGAAATGTCCATGGGCCAATGACATTGCCACATTGAAATGGTCTATAATTTTAAAAGGTTGATAAGCCTAAACAAATATTAGGAATTCTAGCAATAAACTTACTATTGCCCAAGCCGGTCCCATCATCTGCTGTAGGACTCACTGCAGTGTCAATGGCACCTGTAGACTTCACAGCGGAGTCCAACTCGATCACTGCATAGTCATCTTGTGAGACCTTCTGAATCAAATCATCTGCTGAAAACTGCTGCCTCACTGGTGGTTCAGTGTCCTCATCTGATAATGAACATCCAGGAATAACAAATGCTGCTGAACTGGCAGGAATATCAATTGCTGCTGAACTTAACGCTGGTGAACTTGAAGGGTAGCTCCAGGTAGTCCTCACTGAGGGAGGATTCAGTTTCTGCTGTGATGTGAAACTCTGCAGCGACGTTCTCAACAACTACTGCAGAGTCAAAGCTGTTCACTTCAGATTTGTGAGTGGAGTCAAAGTCTTCGTCTGCTGGAGCATCAAGAACCGAAGGTTGGAGAACTTCCAGCACCAGATTGTTCACAGCAGTGTGGAAGAATTTAGAGCTACTGATCGGCTCGTCCTGAAGGTCATGGATCTCCTGCACAGATAACTGATCTAAAGAGGGAAAGAAATACCATTAACCTCTTAAGGCCCAAGGAGTTTTTTTACATGCATTTTTTATTTCTCTTTGCTATTTGGGCTTATTGGAACCTAATTCGAATAAAAAACTAAGTACCATTTTTGATATGATGTATTTAGAGAAAAATTATGTCCATATATGTGGACTCGTGGTCCGAATTTACTTAAAACACCTTTTCCTGAATTTTCTTTTATGCATATTTAACATAGAAATTTTTTTTTGAACTTGCTTTGACTATCAGAGAGTAAAAACAACATTTATTCCCATTTTGGACAGTTAAAAATAGGGTTTGGGACATTTTATATGCTGCAAAACAGTTGCAGGATGACACTGTATGTCTGTAACAAAATATAAAACATTCAAAGTATTTTAAATAGCCACTTAAAAGCTAAAATGTGCTGGCCACGTATGTGGACACTCAAGCCCTAGGAGGTTAATATCATTTTATAACTTTTTTGACTAGATATTTGACATGTTCTTTTGCAAAAACATTACTTAATGTATTAATTTATTTATGATCTTCATGGTTTTTGTGCATTGAAGTGACAATTAGCAAAAACATATGTGTAAACTATATATCTAAAGGCAAAGCTCACCAAAGAAATAATCCTCATACAATTAATTATGAATTTCTTCTGTTAAACACAAAACTACATATTCTGAAGAATATTCCTGAAATCAGCAGCCATTAACCTTCATTGTAGGAACACAAAATACTATTTTCAATATATCTTCTTTTGTGTTCAACACAAGAAAGCACCTCAAACATGTTTGAAGAGTAAATAGGGTATATGCAGAAATATGCAGGACTTTTAATTTTGCAGTAACCTGGGTCAAGCGCTTCTGGTGAACTGTATGCAGTTACAAAATTGGCGCGTTTAAGATCTGTTTTCTTTACAAATCTGTGATCTTCACTGCCTGATTGATATACGATATAGAGTCGGTCTCAGATTGTACAAGAAGCACTGCATTAAATTTTATTTTCCTGCAGCAAGTCTTTAAAAATATGAAAAAAATAAGAATTTTACCCCAGTATTTTCAATGCAGTTTCAGCATTAGCCTTCTGATCCTGACAGGCGCGTGCATGTAAACGGGTTTTTATCTCGTTTTAAGCTTGAACAACTAAACAAATGCTGAAGTCTATTTAACTGATTATACTTTAATTACATTACAACATCGATGCTGTGAAAGGAACCGTATAAAATTGAAAATAGTCATATTAACTATTAACCAGAAGTGTATTGGCATGGGAAGGAAACACTAGTGGTGCATATACCCTATTGTGACAGAATTGTCATGTTTTTTTGTGAACTGTCCCTTTAAGAAACTATCTTTCTAAAATGTTTTCCTGTTAATTTTGTTTCTGATCTCTAAACAGTTCCTGTGATATGTTTGGTGTGTTTAACAGTATGTTTTAGCAATTAAAAGTACGATCAAGAGGCTTATAAAACTATTTTACTATCAACAGTAGCTCTTCTGGAGAAACAGGCCAGGAAGTGGGATGAAATTTAGATTTTCTTCTTTTTCCTTTTCTGTCTTTCTGCCTGTTTTCTTGCAACAACGGGCTGATCATCGGTTATCTGATGAGGATGGTTTTCTGTCGTGCTGCTAGTGGGTTTGAGTGGCTCACAGGGTTGTTCGTGTGCACACTTAATACCAAACGATTTCTTCAACCGGGAAATCAGCTTTGAAAAGGCCATTATATCACGGTCGTGTGGAATCGCAGAAAGTACTGAACTACTTGACATCTAAAGAAGCAAGTGAGAGTTTCTGCTATATCCAATAGCTTTATTCTGCCACCGATGATGTCAGAGTTACACAATTCCATTTTGGAACGCGAAAGAAGATTTTTAAAACACGTCGGGACTTTTCAAAATAAAATAAATATCTAATGCAGGGTAAAGTCTAGACGGTAAAGTCTAGAGAGGATACGCGGCCGGCTGGAAGTGCGATATGCACATCAATTTAACAGCATTTTTTATGACACTGTATAACAATAATGAATATTTTTACAGTAGTGTGACGGTTGGGTTTAGGGTTAGGGTAGGGGTAGACGTTAAAAAAAATGCAATTTATTGGGTATTTTAATAGATAATATTAAAATAATATTAGGTATATAAGCCCTGTCAATCATCCACACATCATCCCCATTTCTGTCATATTTAATTTCCTACCTTATTGGAGATGCAGCTGTGTGTTAATCTGCCATTCACAAGTCTGTCATGCAGAGAAATCTCCTCAGGTCTTTGGATAATTCTGCATTCAGACGTCTATAACACGTCTAAAAGTTCACTATTGTTGTTGCAGATTAAATATAACACAAAAAAGGCGATTTAAATATTTTCCAGTGGGATAGATATTAATTAACAATCATACAAACATCTTTACCGAAGCCGCTCTACTTGACAGTCGGTCTCATGCATTCATCATGTTTGCAGTTTATTTACACTTTTCACCCACGTTTGTTGTTCTAATCGAATATTACCGTTTAGAGCAGGGGTGCTCAACCCTGTTCCTGGCGATCGACCTTCCAGCTGATTTCAGCTCCAACCCTGATCAAACACACCTGAACCAATTAATTAGAACGTGAGGAGCACTTAATAATTACAGGCAGGTGTGTTTGATAAGCGCTGCAACTGAAAACTGCAGGAAGGTCGATCGCCAGGAATAGGGTTGAGCACCCCTGGTTTAGAGTATGGACTTAAAATCTTTTACCGAAAATAGGAAATCATCCGGGAACCTTTGGCATACTCTTTTCAACATACTACGATTTGGGACGTACTAATTCTATTTTCAAATACTATTTAGGACGGATAGTATGGGAATTGGGATGCAGCTATGGTTTGACCAGTTGCGATAAATATACCAAAAGCGACACCACTTGTCCTTGATAGCTCAGTTTGATGGTTCATGTCAAGTCTTATGACATGCCTCTTTTCTTTGCGAGTTCGAACCTTGTGTACAAGTTTTGTTTGTTCAGCCAAATTTTTTAAATAAAAAAAAGGGGAAAGACTGCGATTTGTAACGTAGACTATTTAGCATCGTTTTGTCATTCAGAGCTATTCTGAGAAAATATCAACATTTGAGTTTGTAGACACAGGTTAACACGAGTCAATGGGACACGAGTCTATAGGCAAAAGTTAACATGAGTCTACAACTATAAAAAGCATGGTTTGACCAACTGCGATAAAACATCATTTTGTCATTTAAAGCTATTCTGAGAAAATATCAGCGTGAAAGTTAGTAGAAACATGTTAACGCAAGTCCACAACCACCGCAAAACATGTTGACTGATAAAAATATCAAACCCGATTTAAATGTGTAGTCCTGAATAGCTCAGTTAGATAGGTTATGTGATACTCATGCTGAACCTTGAGTTTGAATCCCGTTGATGACATGTAAATTATAATAATTTTTTTAGATTAATTTTGGGTATATACTGTTCTCCCACACACATATTGAAATCAACAATGCTTACAATGACACTGACACCAAGTAATAAGATTATTTCATTGGTATGGGCATGTTTCGTAGCTGTGAAAAAAGTAACGAATCTGCAAACATGAACAGTTTACATCTGAAAAGAATCACCAGTTTACACAGTCACCAGTTAAACCGTAATTATTTTTTATTTAAAAACTAGATTGAATCTTTAACGTTAACATCAGTCAGATTGATTGCTATTTGAGTGATTCTGTTAATATTACATTTTGTTTCTGTCTAGTCAACCTTAGGAACTATTCAGGGAGAGGAATTATTTTGTTTTAGATTAAAGAAACTTTATATTTCTTTTATATATTTTTGTTAGGCCACAGTTTGAAGTGACATTTTGCAGGCTGAAGTGGGATATTTGCAAAGCGCACAATTAACCATGGGTTTTCTACAAAAAAAAAAAATACAGTTAGGTTTATTTTGTGTGGCTAAATGTTAGTTTACTGTAGTAAAACTATGTTTTTGTCATATTGCTTAATGGGCTCATAAAAGTGTTTCACATAGAAATGAATGAATAAAGGCAAGTAACATTAACTTTAAATGATTTCTGTTTAATTTTTTATTAATGACAGTAATTAAGGTAGTTAAAATAAACAAGGGTTACTGTGGTGAGATCTTCTAAAAGAATAGCAGAGTTAAGGTCAATGCTAACATATAAAGAAACAGATTTCATCTCTCACATAGAGTGAGATGATGATTGTGTAATACAGTGTTGCATTACAATAATGTTCTGCTTATGGACCCTTTTCACAAGACTGTTATGATGCGTTTAACGGTCATCATAATCTTAAATACTTGATAGTTTTTTAATACTTTGATTTTTTAAGAAGTGTATGACCATATATATACATTCATGAATGTATTATATCATTTTTGCATCAAATTACAAAAAACAAAATACCCCTTATGCTTTGTGTTTATAATGCATCATTATGGATGTGGGACAGTAAATCTGAGGTTATTCTCTCTTCTGACCGCCGTCATCAATCTCACACATTTTTTTTTTTCATTTTTTTTCTGAAAGTCTTGCTAACACTATCGTGGAGTTTTTCTTTTATTATTTCAGCAAATGGGGTTGTAAAAGTTGAAAAAATGAGCTCTAAGTTTACCAAACTATGACACCTTCAGCTACTGAAAAACTTGTAAATGTAATGTAAAAAGGGTCCATTGAACACCTTAATTTGATTCTGCTTGTCTCTTCATATTCAAAAATTATTTCCTTTTTTCCAGATTGATATTCGGCTGCTTGTAAGCTCTTTAAAGATGTCATGCATCATATGAACACCCAGACTAACAAAGCAAAATTAGAGATGCAGAGTATAAATGCAAAAAAAGGTAAGATGGTGTCTTGTATGATTTTTTACTTAAATGAATAGTTCACCCAAAAATAAGGGTGGTTCTAAACATTTGAGTTTTTATTCTGCTGAACACAAAAGCAGATATTGTGAAGAAAGCTGAAAAACTGTAACCATTGACTTCCATATTAGGAAAAGCCTTTAATGTTTACAGGTTTCCAACATTTTTCTAAATATGTTCTTTTGTGTTTAACAATGGAAAGAAACCAATAAAAGTTTGAAACAGATAAAGAGTGACTATATGATGAAAGAAGTTTAATATTAGAATATTGTGCAAACATAACGTAATGAAATTGGTCAAACACAATTCCTGGAGGGTCACAGCTCGACTCAGTTTTGCTTCAGACCCCAAGTAAACACAACTGATCCAACTAATCAAGGTTTTCAAGATTACTAGAAACTTCCAAGCAGGTGTGAGTTGGAGCTGGTTGGAACAAAAACTGTGCAGAGCTTTGACTCTGTTGCAGTACAAGCTGAAGCTGACTGTCTCTCAATCTTCTTTCTGAAGTCATGAGGTGTTTTTCCATGTTCTGAAATCTCCTCATTATTGATGTGGTCTCTTACAGATGACTAGCATGGCTGCTAACACGACTGCAGCAGGTGACTTTGACTTTTCTCTCCTATGGAAAGCCAAATAGGTGAAATTACGCTTATTACCAAATGCCTGTCATCCTTAAAATGCCATTTTTTAACGTTTAAGACGAAATGATGGTGAAAATGATGGCATTTTGCAGTTCACGTTTTTTGATCCAGCCAAGAACATCGTTTTTTATACCGTTGGCTCTCCATATTTTTCTATTCAGCCCCCCTAAAACTTTTTCGATTAGCTCATGAACTGTACACTACTAAATTATCGCCTCAGTCCCCTTTTAATTTTATATAGAAATGGCGGCAGACTTCTGCTTCTAATTTATAATTATTTAATTATTAATTTATTTAATCAGCAAGAGAACAAGGTGTGTGTTTATTCATTTTTCATTTTCTTTTTGGCTTAGTCCCTTTATTAATCCGGGGTTGCCACAGCAGAATGAACCGCCAACTTATCCAGCACATGTTTTACGCAGCGAATGCCCTCCCAGCTGCAATCCATCTCTGGGAAACATCCATACACACTCATACACTACGGACAATTTAGCCTACCCAATTCACCTGTACCGCATGTCTTTGGACTGTGGGGGAAACCCACGCGAACACAGGGAGAACATGCAAACTCCACACAGAAACACCAACTGACCCAGCCGAGGCTCGAACCAGCGACCTTCTTGCTGTGAGGTGACAGCACTACCTACTGCGCCACCGCGTCGCCCTATGTGTGTGTTTATCGATAGAATAATATAATATCTGCATATTTGCAGCTCTTTGCTTGCCATAGAAACACTTGTATCACTTGTACCCCAATGTCATGAAGGAGCAATCGGGTTTCCCATCTAGCTTCTGTTTCCTCGCCTCACCATCACAGCTGTTTCCTCCACCGTTTGCTCTTGTAGCGAACATTTCAATATTTTTATTTCAAAATTAATTATGAATATAAAACATATTACAGTGCATGTTGCATTAACTATAGCATACATTCATGCACAAGATTAAACACAGTGACAATCACTCACTGAATGCATTCGTTTTAACTGCATATTAGAGTGACATCAGAGTGAAACATCATGTGTTGTATTGTATTACTTCCTATTTCCTATTTTGACTTGTATTACGATCTTGAAATATGTAGGCTAAATTAAGTTGAAGCCCAAGTTGAGCCCATTTAATTGGCTCCTTCAGAACTCAAATGGCTATTCCTGTCAGTTCAAACCAAGCATCAGAATGGGGAAGAAAAGTGATTTAAGTGACTTTGAACGTGGCATGGTTGTTGGTGCCGGATGAGCTTGTCTGAGTATTTCAGAAACTGCTGATCTACTGGGATTTTCACGCACAACCATTTCTAGGGTTTACAGAAAATGGTCAGAAAAACAGAAAATATTCAGTGAGCAGCAGTTCTGTGAGCACAAATGCCTTGTTGTTGTCAGAGGTCAGAAGAGAATAGCCAGAGTGGTTTAAGCTGATAAAAATACAAGAGTAACTCAAATAACCACTTAATACAACCGAGGTCTGCAGAAGAGCATCTCTGAATGCACAATACGTCGAACCTTGATGCAGATGGGCTACAGCAGCAGAAGACCACACCAGGTGCCACTCCTGTCAGCTAAGAACAGGAAACTGAGGCTAAAATTCGCACAGGCTCACCAAAATTGAACAATAGAAGATTGGAAAAATGTTGCCTGGCCTGATGAGTCTCGATTTCTGTTGCAACATTCGGATGGTAGGGTTAGAGTTTGGCATCAACAACATGAAAGCATGGATCCATTCTGCCCTGTATCAACGGTTCAGGATGGTGGTGGTGTGGGGGATATTTTCTTGGCACACTTTGGGCCCATTAGTACCACCAATTGAACATTGTGTCAACGCCACAGCCTATCTGAGTATTGTTGCTGACCATGTCCATCCCCTTTATGACCACAGTGTACCCATCTTCTGATGGATACTTCCAGGAGGATAATGCTCCATGTCATAAAAAAATGCAAATCATTTCAGACTGGTTTCTTGAACCTGACGATGAGTTCACTGTACTCAAATGGCCTCCCCAGTCACCAGGGCTCAATCCAATAGAGCACCTTTGGGATGTGGTGGAATGGGAGATTCACATCATGAATGTGCAGCCGACAAATCGGCAGCAACTGCATGATGCTATCATGTCAATATGGTTCAAAATCTCTGAGGAATATTTCCAGTACCTTGTTGAATTTATGCCACGAAGGATTAAGGCAGTTCTAAAGGCCAAATGGGGTCCAACCCGGTAATAGTAAGGTGTACCTAATAAAGTGGCCGGTGGGTGTACAGTGGAATAATGCTACTTTAGTATACAACACTACCATATTAGTCAAACATTTTTTTAAGTGTATTACTTTAAAATGAATTAATTTATATGTTTAAATTTTTATAACCCATTAGGAGCTGAATCCCCCTAAAATGAAAATCCTAAAATCGCCCCTGGTCGTGTCACTGCTCATGTATCTTCCTTTTCATCTTATCATATACATATAGCATAAATACAAATACAAGACTGGTCTCTGTAGATTTAGAGCAGCATATCAAGTAGGACAACCCCTTATTTTTCATAATTTTCTTTAACTCGGTTTGTCCAAAATGTACCTAAAATTGGACTGCTGAAACAACCCAGCATTTTTATATGTATTTTCAGGGGGGATGGGGTGAAGAATTTCTTGTTGCTCGTACAGTAGATGGTTTCAGCTATATTTAAAACTGTAGTTTAAGAATTTCCCATTGTATATTCCACAGACAAAAGAAAAGACTCAAATAATACATCACACACATAAATGTAACAAATTAAGGCTAGATATGGATTTATTTCCATTTAAACATACAAACAAAAATGTAAAGTTATCCCTTAACTAAATAGTTATTTTCAATGCATTGCCAGCTTCTGTTAAAACGCTTGCATACATTTGTTTCATTTCTATTTAACCAACATCTCAACACTGAATTTTAACATATCTGCAAGATCGAAAAGATCTAGACCAGTGCTGGATCGATGATCAGAGAAGGTGTTCCAGAATTTATCTCAACTGACAGGAAGTCGATGGCGATGCCTAACTAGTGGATTTACTCAGAGGAGCCTGACATGACACGCAGTGCCAGTGGTCAACCCTGCTGCCAGTGTCTGTGTCAGTGAGCTGTCAACACCTACATGAGGAATGGGATGTGAGGGGCTTTGGTGGGCCTGTTTAATTAGCCGTGAATTATTGCTGTGGCATCTCCTGCTCCGGCTCGGAGGTCTTGGCCTGGCCCCGCTAAATGAGCTGGCAGGAGCTGTCATGATGGAGGGCTTGTAAATCAGACGCTTGGGTGACAATTCTGTGTCCATGCTGGTCACCTTGGGGTCTGAAGGGCTTAAATCATGACTATTTTGTGTGCCCGGGCTTTAGTCTAATCTGGACTGAGAGGTTGGGGAGGACGACACCTTAAGAACAATGAGTATTTGCCTGTAGACTGTTTCCTATGTGCATCATTAAGGGAAATTAATATACATTTTTGCTAATTTAAGGTGGGTTTAAGAGGAGTTTATCTGATTATCATTCAAACACAGTGATATACACTCACCGGCCACTTTATTAGGTACATCTTAGTACCGGTTTGGACCCCCTTTTCCCTACAGCACTGCCTTAATCCTTTGTGGCATATTTTTTAACAAGGTACTGGAAATATTCCTCAGAGATATTCCTTAGTCTGTATTGACATGATAGCATCACGCAGTTGCAGCAGATCTGTCAGCTGCACATCCATGAATCGAATCTCCCGTTCCATCACACCCAAAGATGCTCTATTGGATTGAGACCTAGTGACTGTGGAGGCCATTTGAGTACAGTGAACTTATTTTATGTTCAAGAAACCAGGCTGAGATGATTTGTGCTTTGTGACATGGCGCGTTATCCTGCTAGAAGTAGCCATCAGAAGATGGGTACACTGTGGTCATAAAGGGATGGACATGGTTAGCAACAATACTCAGGTAGGCTGTGGCGTTGACACGATGCTCAATTGGTAATAATGGGCCCAAAGTGTGCCAAGAAAATATCCCCCACACCATTACATCACCACCACCAGCCTGAATGCAGGATGGATCCATGCTTTCATATTGTTGATGCCAAATTTTGACCCTATTATCCGAATGTTGCAGCAGAAATCGAGACTCATCAAACCAGGCAAGGTTTTTCCAATCTTCTATTATCCAATTTTGGTGAGCCTGTGTGAATTGTAGCCTCAGTTTCCTGTTCTTAGCTGACAGGAGAGGCACCCAGTGTGGTCTTCTGCTGCTGTAGCCCATCTGCTTCAAGGTCAAATCAGATCAAATCACTTTTATTGTCACATCATCAGCAGCACGTGTGCTATGATGAGTGAAAAGCTTAGGTGCTGGCTCCAGACAGTACAAAATACAGACAGTGTAAATACAACGACAGTGCGAAATACAGACAGTGCAAAAATACAGACAGTGCAAAATACAGACAGTGCAATATACAACAACATACTCACAAAAAAAACAAGACAATGTAAAATTGGCAATGTTGACAGCGATACGTAGGCAGTATTGTTTTAAGTATGGATTTGTTAAAGTGCAGTGCATGCTACATCTTGATGGTGTGCAGTGCGGGGTATGGAAGAGTTTGTGTGGGGTGTGTTAAGTGTTCATCAGCCTGATAGTCTGAGGGAATAAACTTTCCTTCAGTCGGCTAGTGCTTGACCGGATGCTGCGGAACCGTCTGCCTGAGGGTAGCAGAGAGAAAAGTCTATGGCTTGGGTGGCTGGAGTCGCTGATGATTCTCTTGGCTTTCCTCATGCACCTCCTGGTATAGATGTCCTGGAGGGAGGGAAGCTCCCCTCCTACTACGCGTCCAGCAGTACGCACGATCCTATGTAGACCTTTGCGATTGCTGCTGGTGCTGTTTCCGTACCAGGTGGTGATGCAGCCAGTGAGGATGCTCTCCACAGTGCAGGTGTAGAATGAGCAGAGGATGTGGGGGCTCATTCCAAACCTCCTGAGACGCCTGAGGAAGAAGAGGTGTTGTTGTGCCTTCCTCAGCACTGCGTCTGTGTGGGCAGTCCATGTCAGATCCTCAGCGATGTGTACTCCAAGAAACTTGAAAGTGCTGACTCTCTCCACTGGTGTCCCGTTGATGGTGATGGGAGTGTGTTCTTTCTTCTCTCTCCTGAAATCCACCACCAGCTCCTTGGTTTTGCTGATGTTGAGTGAGAGGTGGTTTTCCTGACACCACTGCGTCAGAGCGTGCACCTCCTCTCTGTTGGGCGTGTTGTGCGTTCAGAGATGCTCTTCTGTTTGCTACACAAAACCTACCATGTACGCCTGGTCACCCCATGTGGGTGACTTGTAAATGATCATCTCTGACGACTCTGTCGTGCATGACACATCATACAGAGCTCACTGTTCAGCGAATTTCAACCGCACACACCTCCTGAATTGAATTCAATAGCTACTGAATTTTTTTGACATGCCTACAAATGATTGGAGCTTGTAAGCTTGGGACGAGTCACAACCGTAGAAGTATCAATGAATTCCATGTGACTTTTGCAAAAAAAAAAAAGAGCATTAATTATAGTTCAAATGTATTTGAAGAGTCCCGTCAGAAATTTTCCTGTAAAATTTGCGTTTTCATATGTTTATGTTTAGTTATTTCACTTTAAAGGCAATGAAAATAACCTATTCTTTGGACTAAGGATAAAATTACTGAAACTACACACAACAACCTGAAAAAAAATGCTAATTTTAGATTAAAGTTTCAGTCAGCACTTAGAGGTTTTTGCATCTAAACTTCTCATTTATTTATTTATTTATTTAATCAGCATATTACTTAAAGTACAAAGAGTAAAACATTGTATTAGAGAATCATCGTCACTGCTGTTTGTTTGATTCCAAGGAAAAGCAAGAACTGATTAAATGTGATTGAATGCCCTGTGATTTTCATTGGATAAAAGCGCCAATAAATGTAATGTAAATCCTCACTCACATTAAGGTATAATGCATGACACCAAATAAACACACATGCATTTTGATCTGACCATTTACAATGAAACACATTCCTTAAAATTCACTGTTAGTACCATTTTCATTCCTCTAATGGAACCCAGACTGATTGGACTCACTCATGTAATTTTTTTAATGCTCGAAAGTCCTCAGGTTTGTTTCATCCAGCATATCTCTCGACCCAATCGTGACTGCCATTTTGATTTCAGCAAAGCGCACTTGTCCATGGCTGACGTCTTTCAAAGGCTCAAAGAGAGTAATAGTCAGGGTTCATTGTGAGCCATAGTCAGGTCTAGAGGATGAATTAAATCAAATGATGTGAATAGCGAGGACATGCCCTTTGTAAGTGCACATTAATAAGGCTCTCCAATGAGGCCGTTGTGAAAGCGTGGTCTTTGAATCAGAGCTGGAACGACGCTTTTCGGTACATACTGTAGCCTGCGAGGCCTATCCAACACCTCATTACACATCAGCTTGAGCAATTTATTATGCCAGGCTAGGTGAAAAAAAGTTGTCAAAAGAAGAAAAATGAACACAGTACAGCACAGGCAAGCTTGCAACTCATTTATCTATTGTTAAAGAGAGCCTGGATAGAGTCGATATGTCTGCATTCACATGCATGCATATATATCATACAAATACATGACAAGAAGCTCCCATCCTTTCATTAGTTAAGCAGGAGCACGGCCTCTGCTTTGGAATGAACAATTTAGCTATGGCTATTAAATATAAAAGGGCCAATATTTGTGCATTTCACAGTGATAAATGGCCGAAAGATTCCTTATTAACAATATTGCACAGACCTAGATTCAAATGATTATGCATATTGTTATCATGGCCACATTTTAGAAATATTATTATAATTTAAATGAAGAAACAATGTTCAGAAACAGTCATGTCAGAATATAGTGAGATAATATCAAAATATTTGAATACATTGTACAGTTAAGGGAAAGTTGTATTGTAATGCAATGTGTATTTATATATCGCATTTATCGCGTATGGCCATACACTCAAAGTGCTTCACAATTATGAGGGAGGAGGGGGGGGGGGGGGGGTCTCTCCACACTACCACCAATGTGCAGCATCCACTTGGATGATGCGACGGCAGCCACAGGACAACGGCGCCAGTGTGCTCACCACACACTAGCTATTGGTGGAATAGAGACAGTGATAGAGCCAATTTGGTGAATGGAGATGATTGGGAGGCCATGATGGGTAAGGGCGATGAAGGGAATTTGACCGGGACAACAGCATAATGCTGTGTTCACACCAGATGCAGAACATGTGAATAAATCATGCTATTTACGCTTAAATAGACACGTGAACATTTTGAGTTTACTCACTTTATTTGCGTGTCAAATCCGCTTCATTCATGCGTCAAATTCACTTCATAATAGACGCGGATTCGCACCATGGGCAGGGCTTCTGTCTGCCCGGTGACTCTAGCTTCGTTGCTAAATGGCTAACATGGATTTTATTGAGAGAATAGTTGTGTTTATGTGCTTTAGGATGGCTGATAAACAGCATTGGTTCATTTGGAGCGTGTCTGAGTCCACTAGATCCATTCAGAGGTACACCCAGCGCTGTGAGTTAATCAACTTCTCACCCTGGATGATGGAAGCTTTCAGCGGTGCTTCAGACTGAGCCGAGCCCAGTTTGATGAACTGTTGTCCTGTGTCAAGAGGATTTTCCCCCAGGACACCAACAACAGGCGCTACGTCATAATCACGGCCCCCACGAAAGCTTGCGATTGGTTAATGCGGCGTAAATGTCCGCTGAAGTTCAGATTTTTCAACTGGAGCAATTTGCGAGAAACGCGCGAAACGCACGTTAAGCTAGTCAATCGCGCAAACTCGCATAAATTGCATCATTCGTGCCACCTTATTCGTGTGTATCACGCCGCAGGATGTCTATTCGCACCTTTGCATTGACTTAATATGTAAATCACTCGTGCTTGATGAGTCATCCACGTCTGGTGTGTATGCAGCATAACACTCCTACTCTTTACAGGAAGTGCCTCACGGTTTTTAATGACGACAGTGAGTCAGGTGCTCAGTTTAAGGTCTCAACTGAAAGATGGTGCCCACTGACAGTATAGAGTCCTCTTCACTTTACTGGGGCATTAGAACTCACACAGAATGCAGGTTGAGTGCCCCTGCTGGCCTTACTAACAACAGTTCCAACAGCAACCTAGTTTTCCCATGTGATCTCCCATTTAGGTTCTGACCAGGCTCAGCCCTGCTTAGCTTTAGTGAGTAACTGGTCTTAGGCTGCAGGGTGATATGGCTGTGTTCTCCCGAAAATGAAAATGCTGTCACAATTTACTTTTCTAGAGAAAGAAACAACAACAAAGAAAATACTGTGGAAGTCAATGGCTACTGGTTTCCAAGATTCTTCATAAAAACTTGTTGGTACTACTTTAGTTTAGGTCACAATTCATGCTATTAACTACTGGCTTACTACAGGTACCTGCCTATTATTAAGTTATTATTAACTGTTCATTAGTGGTTATAGAGTATGATCTTATTCTGCATGATCTTAATTCTGCTCAAAATCTAAACCCAATTTCTACCTTACTAACTATTAATAAACAGCTAATTAGTAGTTCATTATGCTAGTAGTGTTAATGCTAATACCATGAATTGTGACCTAAATTAAAGTGTCACCAACTTGTTTTGTGTTTAAAAAAAAAAATGTTAAAACAAGTGGCGAATAAACAGTGACATAATTTAGATTTTTGGGAAAACAGTAGGAACTGTACTTCAATGCCAAAATTAATCTAAAATATATAAATGTAATCTATTTCAAACAAAGTAATTAAATTACAGTAACTTTTGAAAATGATACTGATTACAAAGGGTGTTACATATGAATAGTTTTTTTTAAATATTATATACATTGATATCAATTTGTTGCTTTGCCTATTTTTAATATTCATGATGCCTTGTGTCAGTAAAATGCTGTTTAGTAAAGACATGCTATATACTGATGCTTTTGATTGGATCTCTTCATAAAATTTAAGACACGCAGTAGGACACATGCTAATTATGTTTCCTGTGCTTTATTTTTTACAACTGTTAATATGCCAGTGTTTTTTTTTTTATCACAACTATACAAAAATTTGATTGTAGAATTTTACTGCTATTTTAAAAATTTCTACTGATGTGCCTTTTTCGACCTCTTAGCGATACTCACTAGTAATTACATTTCTGAACGGCCACAATACAAGCATGAATCAATCAATATAACATTGCCAGATTCACTGCAGGAAGAAAAAACTAAAACAAGTGCACAATGTACCACCAATTTATGTGCAAGAAGTGATTTAAACGTATGTAAAAACTTATATTAATGTAATAAATGAATAAATGTGTTGATACCAATTACAATAAATAATTAAATTATTGAACAAACTACAGTTTTAATGCAGTAATTCACTAGGAAAACTGATAACAAGTAAATAGCTCATTTGGTGCATCTCACCTCAAAACACCCTGTCCATGTGAGTGAATATGGTTGATTTGTAAAAGGTCAAGTGAAGTCATCCCTTGCAGCTTGAAGATTGCCAATCCTGTCCTCATAAATATATCGTTTCTCCCAGATGGCTGTGGAAGAAACGGTACATAAATCGATATGCACTGTAAATTCAATGTAGCAAAATCTTATGGTCCGCCGTGAAGCAGCGAGATCAGATATGGATGAAGGACGAAAACTATTTAAATATGTCCATGCATGGAATACTTGAAGGCCGATGTAAAACTTAGCTGTGGCTGAGATGTTTTCCACACACTTTCCATTAGTTCTTCAAGCATATTATAAAATCAACATCTCTTCATATTGTTATTCATGCATTTGAAAAAGAATGCCTTGGAGGCTGCGATTTGCCCCTACCACCCCCCCCCCCCCCCCCCCCACCCCCACCCCCCATTATTATTGTCTGTATAAGCCTGGAATCCTATTATTGGCACAGCACACATTTCTAAAGCTCAGTGTTCGAAATCGGGTCCGTCCACACTTCCCATATATCTCAAGGGCAGAATCTGAAAGAGCTCGTGCCCAGCAGATAAAGTATAGAATAATGGCCTACCAGCTTTTCATCAAGAGCACTAGTGGAATCTGAGGAGTTTGGATCAGTTTTAAAACACTGTGCTGTGGACACTAAGGAATTATATGCTATTTCGGCTGGTTTTAACCTTTTTTGAGGGTCAGCGCTCTGATATTGAAACATTTATGGCTTTGAATTGAAGGTCCCTTCTCCTCAATGGGGATTATACCACTGCAGAGCTTCCAATAGACAATGAATGATCTCCATGTGTTTCCAGGCTCATACAGTGATACAGTTTCTCAAATAAAATGAACAACTTAATCAGGGACCAAAATTGGATGTATACACACACACATATACAGTTAATATAATTAATTCTGTGTCGTTGTCTCTCCTTAAATGATCAATATCCCAATTACAGCATGATTTGGCTTGATATTAGCACTGTTATAATTCATGTAGAGATAATCACAGCAGTGCTACAAGTGTGATATGTTTAAACAAAAGTTTGATGGAAAAAGTGTGTAAATAAAAAAATGAAAACAACTAGAGTGTCTAAAAAAGTGCTTTTGTGTAAGAAAGTTGGAGAGCTACTGGATTCACATCTGAAGTCGACAGTTGTATGGCAAAAGCTAAGTCACTAGAACAAGTATTTTAATTATTTCATTGCATTATGTAGAGTATTTTAATGTCTTAGAGATCACAAACAGTCTATGAACAAAACAGAGGCTCTTGCTCACAGATCAGGATTATTTACATACATTTCTGTTTATAATAGTAGTTTAATACATTAGTAGTTTAGTTTTAGTAGTCATAGGTACACTGTAAAACCCAACAGTCAACTTTATCAAATGAAATGAGTGTTAACTCAAAATTTACTGAAAGTTAATTCTACTCATTTAAAAAGATGCTTCATTACTTCAACTTAAATGGAGTAAGTTCACAGTACTCTTATAGATTAGTTTTATTTTTACTCAAATGGTTTGTAGCAATCGGTTTCCTCAAATGGTTTGAGTTAGCTTAACTTATTGGGTTTTACAGTACTCAGTTGGTTTGAGTTCTCTTCATTTATTGGGTATTACTGTGCTCAAATTTCTCCATTTACTCAAACGGATTAAGTTCACAGTACTCATTTTGATTGGTTTTTGAACTTAAATGGTTTGTAGCAATCAGTTTCCTCAAATGGTTTGAGTTACTTTAACTTATTGGGTTTTACAGTGTAGTTTAAAATATAAATAATACTATAAAGTAGTTTAAAAATGTCCGCTGAGGTAAGCGTTTCCTCCCTTAAAGCCTGTAGGACTGATTGTTATAGTCTTTGTCACCATCCGATTGAGGAACAATGTAACGTCATCTACCAAGCATGTAGATTCATTCATTCATTTTCTTGTCGGCTTTGTCCCTTGCGGGGTCGCCACAGCGGAATGAACCGCCAACTTATCCAGCACGATTTTTACGCAGCGGATGCCCTTCCAGCCGCAACCCATCTCTGGGAACGCATGTAGATTTTTGCAATAAAAATTAAGTTAATAAAATTAGTACAACAGTTCGTTCAGGTTCTTCGTATCTAATGGTGGTGAAATATTCTGCCAGTATCAGAACCTGTCTGCAGCGAGTGCCAAGTGGAGGACTAAACTCACTATAGTTTGACAAATACTGAGACTGTTGGGAAACATAATGTATATTTGACACTTTCTTAGGCAATAATTTAGTTGTTTAGATAAGAAATATGTGGTTTATTTATAGGGATAATGCTTATTTAAACGTGTATTTTGGAGATCTAAAAATCTGGTGCATTAGTGTATTAAATGTAAAAAAAAACTGTTTATATTTATTTTAAATCATTACAATTTTAAATAACTGCTTTCTTATTGTATGTAGTCATTCATTCATTCATTCATTCATTTTCTTTTCGGCTTAGTCCCTTTATTAATCCGGGTCGCCTCAGTGGAATGAACCGCCAACTTATCCAGCACATGTTCTACGCAGTGGATGCCCTTCCAGCCACAACCTATCTCTGGGAAACACCCATACACACTCATTTACACTCATACACTACGGACAATTTAGCCTACCCAATTCACCTGTACAGTACCACATGTCTTTGGACTGTGGGGGAAACCGGAGGAAACCCATGAGAATGCAGGGAGAACATGCAAACCTGCAAAACATGCAAAATGCGACCTTCTTGCTGTGAGGCGACAGCACTACGTACTGCGCCACTGCGTCGGCTATTATATGTAGTTTCATATGAAATTATTAGTTCAGTCATTATTGCTTTTATTAATTTTTTTAATTACCATTAATAATAATAATAATTATTAATATTAGAGTGATTTCTGAAGTATCATGTGACTCTGAAGACTGGAGTAATGACGCTAAAAATTCATCGTAAAATCACTGGAATAAATGATTAAGTTATAAACTACTTTTGAACTGTTATTTTATAGTGCAATAACATTTAACAATTTTACGATTTGTACTGTTAATGAAATAAATGCAGCCTTGGTGAGCAGGAGAAGCTTATTTTAAAACATTTAAAAATCCTACTGACCCCAAACTTTTGACCGGTGGTCTATATATACACACACACACACAGGATTAGGCTGTCAAACTGTAGGCCTGCGTCACAGCAGTGCTGATATACAGCCATATTGCAGTGCAACTCATGTGCTATTGCTCATTATTTAGTGAACAATAACATTTAACAAACAATATAAAGATGTTAAGTAAACCAGACAAATGAACAATGGCCAAGTTTTCAAAAGGAAAAGCTGTAAAATTAAACAGTGCAGTCAAATGTATATGTTCTGGAACAATTAAGAGATGACAGTGATCAAATATTGCCTTTATAGATAATAATGAAATATTATTATTCATTAATTTTCCTTCAGCTTAGTCTCTTTATTTATCAGGGGTCGCCACAGCAGAATGAACCGCCAACTTTTCCAGCATATGTTTTACACAGCAAATGCCCTTCCAGCTGCAACCCAGAACTGGGAAACATCGATACACACTCATTAACACTCACACACTACAGCCAATTTAGCTTATTCAATTCACCTATAGCGCATGTCTTTGAACTTTGGGGGAAACCGGTGCACCCAGAGGAAACCCATGCAAACTCCACACAGAAATGCCAACTGACCCAGCCAAGACTCAAACCAGTGACCTTATTGCTGTGAGGCGACCCACTGAGCCACCGTGTCACCCAACTCCTAAAACGACAATCCATGACACAAATGTCAACATATTTGTAAAACTAGTGAGTTCTTGGCCATCACACTCTCTGCTGCAGATCAAGTCATACACGCTGTGTAATGGATCCAGTGATAATACTGGTATAAGTGATGGCTAGAAAAACTTCACAGAAAATCACATTTCAGAACCAGAAGAGACTGTACAAATATATGATTCATGATGTTTTGTACAGTGTACAATTAAATGCAGATGTAAGCCGTTTAAAGTTCTGAGTTTTGTAAAGAATATTTAATACAGGACAGGTTATTACTTACTACAGGTTATTTAACAGATGCTTTTTTTTATCCACACAATGGAATCTTCATGCGGCACATCCATTGCTTTATCCAGCTTTTGCCAGATAAACTTATTTGAATAGGGCTTTGCTCTGCTATCTTTTCACATGCTTCCAGTCTCTCTACTGTATTTACAAGTCTCGGGGGTGGATTTGCAAAGTTGTCTCACTTTTCCACAGTATTAGAGCACTGTTCCCATTCTCTAACCAGACTCCAGCACATTCTGTTTCATCACTGTTCTTATTCATTAGCCAGTCAAAGTGTGTGTGCGTGTGCTTATTTATTTTATTTATTTATTTTCTCTTGTCTTTGTAAATTAGATTTTATTACATATTGCGCCTCGTTCACAAAACTCAGCACTTTTATTCTGGCAGTGTTTGTTGTCCTATTACTGCTCATGGAAGACAGGTGGTAAACAGAATTTGTGTGCTTTCTTTATTGATCAAGGCAGCAGTAATTCACTGACTGATGATGAACTGATGGAGAAGAGCATTTTAGCCAATTCTTTACTCTGCATTGCGCGTCTGAGATTGAGTTTAAATTTAGAAATTAACAACACATTTTCGGACTTAACTCTGTTAACTCAAAAAAAAAAAAAAAAAAAAAAAAAAAAACTGTTAATTAACAATTGCACATGTTATTTGTGGGTGCTTTCAGTTTATTTGCTCTTCAGGATTGTAATTAACTACTTTTATTCATAGTTTAGTAGCTTGAAGCATTATTTTCAAAAGAAATAAATATGTGCAATGACAGAAAAAACGCTGTCAGCACATCACACACACACTGTAAAAAATGTTGGGTTCCACACAATCGATTTGTGTTGGGACAACATGAAGGAATTAGGTTATTAGTTTTTACATATTTAAGTGGATTAAACATAATAAAATATAACGACAAAATGGCAAGAATTGTGTTTCAGCTCATTTAAAAAAAAATAATTCAAATAAATATCAAACATAATTTTTTGGAGTGCAGATTCATTCATTCATTCATTCATTTTCCTTCGGCTTAGTCCATTTATTCATCAGGGGTCGCCACAGCGGAATGAACCGCCAACTTATCCAGCATATGTTTTGCACAGCGGATGCCCTTCCAGCAGAAACCTAGTACTGGGAAACATTCATACACACACGTACACTACGGCCAATTTAGTTTATTAAATTCACCTATATCGCATGTCTTTGGACTGTGGGGGAAACCGGAGCACCCGGAGGAAACCCACGCAAACACGGGGAGAATATGCAGACTCCACACAGAAATGCCAACTGACCCAGCCGGGACTCGAACCAGCACAGCTCAACTTGCTGTGAGGCGACAGTACTAACCACTGAGCCACCATGTCACCAGAGTGCAGATTTTAAAACTTAATCTTAGTAAAAGTCCCTTTGTTAACCTCCTCAATATTAAAAGTTGTTAGGTTTTACAAACGATATCAAGCAGCTCAGTTTCTGGAATACTGGAAATTTTAAAATGTGATTTAATTTTTTTGTTATTATTATTTAAGAAGGCTCCAGCATCCCATTGTGTGGAAAAAGGAATTTATTTTTTATTACTTTTGTGTGTTTATTTTTATTAGAAAAAATGTTTAGACTAACAACAGATTAATCAATCTTTTTCTTTTGTATGATACCATATGTTAACCAGGCATACATCTTCATTCTTACTGTGTTGCATACTTTTTAGAAGGAACTGCATTGGCCCTTGCTCCAGACTGCTGTTTAATAAGAAGTCTAGACATGTCACAAGGAGCTGGATGCTTGTAGTAGTTGTGAAATTTATTAAAGATACACTTAACTGTTCAGTTCTGGTATGCAGAGAACGGTTGTAGAAAGAGGAAGTATGTTTGGGTACAAGAGCCAAGGACTGCAGAAACACTGATAAGTGACGTTACACCAAAACTCCAACTGTTAATATCAGTTGTGTATATATGCTGGAGTCAGGGAAATGCAAGTCATCTGCAAACCTCCTGAATGTAACTATTGTATTGCATTGGGGTAACGTAACCCAGAGCTCTGTCCTCAAATTATTCATTTGGATCTAATAAATTACTAATATTTTTGGCATTTGAAGAAAACCATCTCCTGACCTTTTTTTTATTGAACACGCATGGAATTGGCTAGATATTCCAACACCATCAACCCTACATAGGACTTTATAGTTTGAATGAATAGATGGAGGGCAATTGTTTTTGTCATTTCAGCCACAATCCGACTCACGCAGCACAGCAGCCCAGTATTGTCAGAGTTTAAATGAATGCCTATAGAATCGGACAGATTTTGTTGGGCTCTGAGCCAGTCTGTGGATCAGGGTTATGCATGGCTGTTTCTGTGATGAAGGTGGTTATGGCTTTGTTCTCCAGCTGTTTCCAGAGTCTGTAACAGCTGTCCGGAGAGAGAGAGAGAGAAGGACATGCAAGGACCAGTATGCTCCTTGTTACATTTATTTTAAACTGCTTAGAAGAAGGAAGCAAGTATGACTGCTGTGCTCATGAAAGTTTCAGACTGGTTATGTCATTCATGTATTACCCTTAATGCAAGTAAAACTGTGGGAATGTTTAATTTTATTCAATTATTTTAAATATTTCAGTATAATTACTGACTCTAACTTAAATAAAAAAAAAAAACCACACATTAAGAATATTTCCAAAATTTATAGCAACATCAGGCATCAGTTACCTACTGTTATAAACTTATAACCAACTTATAAACGATGATTTTCCTTCATTTATCTTATTGTGCTACAAGCTGGTCCCACATGAACATTACAACATTAAAACCATTGTATATTATCTATAAACAAACTGTAAAAGTTAAGCAAAAAGCTAAGAATCTATCATTACTGGAGCTGTATTGAACAACATATACTAACATTATACTAACCACCACCTCTCAAACAATGTGTGATTGTCTGCAAGGACAATATAAGACAGACTACGTCAGCAGTTAGAGGTGTTTGTTTAGTTAAACTCAAGAGAACTGTTTTTGGGCAATCAGTTTTTTTCAGTCAGAGCAGCAGAAAGATGGAATAAAATACCAGTGCATACAGTGCATCCGGAAAGTATTCATAGCGCTTCACTTTTTCCACAGCCTTATTCCAAAATGGATTAAATTTATTTATTTCCTCAAAATTCTACACACAATACCCCTTAGTGACAATGTGGAAAAAAAAAAAAGATTTTTTGAAATTGTTGCAAATTTATTAAAAATAAAAAGCCTGAAAAAAAAAATCACATGTAGATAAATTCACAGATTTTGCTGTGAAGCTCCAAATTGAGCTCAGGTACATTCTGTTTCCACTGATCATTCTTGAAATGTTTCAGAAGCTTAATTGGAGTTCACCTGTGGTAAATTCAATTGATTGGACATGATTTGAAAAGGCATACACCGGTCTATATAAGGTCCCAGAGTTGATAGTGCATGTCAAAGCACAAACCAAGCATAAAGACAAAGGAATTGTCTGTAGACCTCCGAGACAGGGTTGTCTGAAGGCTGGGGAAGGTTACTGAAAAATTTCTGCTGCTCTGAAAGTTCCAATGAGCACAGTGGCCTCCATCATCTGTAAGTGGAAGATGTCTGGAACCACCAAGACTCTTCCTAGAGCTGGCCGGCTATCTAACCTGAGTGATCGGGGGAAAAGGGCCTTAGTCAGGGAGGTGATCAATAATCCGATGGTCACTCTGTCTGAGCTTCAGCATTCTTCTGTGGAGAGAGGAGAACCTTACGGCCCATTCACACGGGGCTTCAGCGTCAACGCTTGACAGTGGGCGTGTCTGAAGTTGGGGCTGACACGATTGTCATAGCAGCGTCAGCCAATGAAATTAGTCAGCTATAGGCCACGGTCTGGGCTGGTGCATTTGCATACAGCGATCTGATTGGCTGACGCTTCCGTCGGCGCTTGAAAAGTTGAGCAAGTCCCAACTTCTGCAGCGAGCAACGCCTCTGAAGCTGCGCCGATGGATCCACAATGCAGTTCGGCAACGCCTGACGTCACCCATTCAAAGTGAATGGGAAGCGTTGAAGCTAACGTCCTGTGTGAATGGGGCGTTACAGAAAGACAACCATCTGTGCAGAAATCCACCAATCAGGCCTGTATGGTATGGCCAGACGGAAACCACTCCTCGCCTGGAATTTGCCAAAAGGCATCTGAAGGACTCTCAGACCATAAGAAACAAAATTCTCTGGTCTGAAGAGACTAAAATTGAACTCTTTGGAGAGAATGCCAGACGTTACCTTGGGAGAACCAGGCACCGCACATCACCAGGCTAATACCATCAACTTTGTTCAGCAGCAGGAACTAAGAGTCAGGATAGAGGGAAAGATGAATGGAGCAATGTACAGAGACATCCTGAATGAAAACCTGCATGCTTCAGAGTGCCCAGGAAGAGTCCAGACCTAAATCCTATTGAACATTTATGGAGAGATCTGAAAATGGCTGTACACCGTTGCTTCCCATCCAACCTGATAGATATTGAGAGGTACTGCAAAGAGGAATGGGCAAATATTCCCAAAGACAGGTGTGCCAAGCTTGTAGCATCATATTCAAATAGACTTGAGGCTGTAATTGTTGCCAAAGGTGCATCAAAGTATTGAGCAAAGGCTGTGAATACTGGTGTACATGTGATTTTTCAAGCTTTTTTTTTTTTTTTAAATAAATTTGCAACAATTTCCAAAAAAAAAAAAAAAAAAAAAAAATCCTTTCACATTGTCATTATGGGGTATTGTGTGTGGAGTTCAGGAATTAAAATCAAATTAATACATTTTGTAATAAGGCTGTAACATAAATGTGGAAAAAGTGAAGCACTATGAATACATTCTGGACGCACTGCATCTCAGAGAGAGACTTTTAAAAACTTTTAACGTTTTTTTAAAACTGTCCTTAAAGTTTGGCTTAGAGAAAATCAAATATGCAACCACTGATTTGATTTCATTTTGACTATGATATATTGTACTGCAAGTGTATATTATACCATTTTTTTTTTTTTTGTTAACTTGTCACAACTTCCTATCCAGGGACTACAGATGTAAACTAGCGTTATAGTCAACTCTCGCACAAAAGGTCATGTTGTACATGGTCCCTCTATAAATGAATAAAATTCATTTATTATGCCTTTTTTTACATTCATGGATAACCTCTTCAGTTTTTGCATTCTGCTCTTTCAGTTATTTTTAAGCTACAGACCACATGAAATACATAAGGAAACACCAAACAGACAAAAATGCTGTTAAAAATAAATAAATAAAATTACTTTGATGAAAGAAAAAATAAATAAAACTCTATATGTTCACCATGTTCTTGTCACGGTCACACAAGGGTGATTATCTCTTTTCATCAACTTATTCAAAACAAAGTGAAAAGTGCAGTAGGATAAGCAGGCAGGTGATATTCTTGGTAGGAATGCAGACGTATAATCAGTTCACTATGTAAACAAGGATCTTCGTGCAATCACCAGAGTATAAAGTCACTTCCCTGAATTACAGTTTGTGCATCCACAGGTTATGAAGAAACGTCCTTGAGAGAAGAGAAACAGCCACAGAAGAGGAAGAGCCAGGGAGGAGGTGAGGGGAACCATCTGACTTCAATTCCAGCCCCTGACTGACTGGAATCGGGAGGCTTTAAAGGGGACTGTGATTGCTGGTGCAGGTGTGTCTCATTAGAATTCAGGTGAGTGTGCTTGGATGTGATGAGAGGTGGCAGGAGAAGGAAAGCGATGATTGGAGCTGAGGGAACGAGATGGTAAAGGAGAATGGTGATTGGAGCAGCAGGAACGAGCCGGGGATGTGACAGTTCTCAGTATTGTAGAAAACAATAACCTTTTTTCTTTCTGACCCAATATGAAATACACTGATTTCTAAACAATTATATTAGTTTTTAGAGGAAAAAAGTAGTAGGTGAATATTCGTTTTTACTTTTTTTTGAATATGTATTTTAAAAATGTACAAACAATAACAGTAAAAGAGTACCTGACAATACTGTATAATAAAAATGTAATTCTGAATTCCTATTTACAACTATGTTTGTTAATATTTTATCTTTGTATGTATTGCTTTTTTAAAGTTAGTATTTTAGTCATTTCATTATGTTTATATTTTTAGATGTCCATATAATTTTATTAATTACATATTTTATTTAATTTTTTTATTTATTCCACTTCCACTTGAACTAAAGTATAGAACTAAAGAAATGCTCCCTTGACAACTATAGATGAAATACATGAATATTTACAAGTGACTAAACTTCAGTTAATATTTATTTAATATTGATTTCTTTAGCATGCATGTTGGCTCAGTGGTTAGCACCGTCGCCTCACAGCAAGAAGTCACTGGTTCAAGTCCCGGCTGGACCAGTTGGCATTTCTGTGTGGAGTTTGCATGTTCTCTCTGTGTCCGCGTGGGTTTCCTCCGGGTGCTCCGGTTTCTCCCTCAAGTCCAAAGACATGCGCTATAGGTGAATTGAATAAACTTAAATTGGACATAATGTGTGCGTGCGTGTGTGAATGAATGTGAATGGATGTTATGCAGTACTGGGTTGCGGCTGGAAGGGCATCAGCTGCATAAAACATATGCCCAAATAGTTGTCAGTTCATTCCACTGTGGCGACCTATGAAATAGAGACTAAGCCAAAGAAAATTGAATGAATGAATGAATGATTTCTTAATCGGTTCTAGTTTAAGACAATAGCTGTGGGTCATTATTTTTTTTTTACAGTTAATTACATTTAAATAAATCAAATATAGTAATAGGAAAAAATGTATTACAATGCATAGTAACGACTTTTCTATGACCCCAATATGAAATAAATGAAAATAAAATTCTAAAGATTATAGCAAATATTGGCACAATACAGACAATTATTTCAGCAAGAAGGTTCGAGCCTCGGTTCGCTGGTTCGAGCCTCGGCTGGGTCAGTTGGCATTTCTGTGTGGAGTTTGCATGTTCTCCCCATGTTCGCATGGGTTTCCTCCAGGTGCTCCGGTTTCCCCCACAGTCCAAAGACATGCGCTATAGGTGAATTGAATTAGCTAAATTCTCCGTAGTGTACGTGTGTGAAAGAGTGTGTATGGATGTTTCCCAGTGATGGGTTCCAGCTGGAAGGGCATCTGCTGTGTAAAACATATGCTGGATAAGTTGGCGGTTCATTCCGCTGTGGTGACCCCAGATTTATAAAGGGAATAAGCCGAAAAGAAAATGAATGAATTCAAAATTAATTTCTTTTCTTTCTTTTTTGACGCATCATTCTCACCACTGATTGCACTGACCTGCAGGATTTTGATTCAGAGGTAATTTTGCATGATTCTGAGATCTCCGCCTGACAGATTCGTTTTTCTCCTGAATGCATGTTATCACAGAGAGCATGTTCAAAGTCACCTGTCCAAACCATCGTTCTGCATTACTCTCGCCATTGATTGCATTGATCTACAGTTCTGTGTTAAAACAGGCAGAGTGTTGCATCATTTATCAGACAGGGTCTAAATCAACCTGATTAACCTCTAAAAGTGTATGTTAAGATGAATTACACTCCTACAGCACAGCAGTCCACAACCACCATCAGTGCACAGATTTCTAAAGCTGCTTCCAGTTAAACACGGCTTTTCACACTTTCCCATTTACAAGAGTCTGCTGTGGGCAAAATCAGGCTAAATTTTGGCTCCTTACTACACTAATTTCTGCAAAGTCACCATAAATTGGGCCTCTGCTACTTTGTCTATTGTGCTGTAGTTATTAATTAATTGCACAGGTTTGAGCCCTGACAGGAGGAATTGATTGGTTTGAAGTTAATTTTAGACCGTGAGCTTTAAAATCCTATTTCGTATGGGTTTCCTGGTCTTCACAATGACCTCTTGGAAAGGTAGAAATGAGTTTGCTGTAAGGTGATTAATGACTAGAGGAAAAGCCCTGGTTTTGATCTCTGGGTCAGCTCAGTGAAGAAAGCTTTGTGTTGCTTTAATTCCGGCTTGATCTAATTTCGGCGACACATTGATGTGTCCATCTCATCTCACTGGTTTTATTTCACAGAACAGTATGCACACAGCCCTATTTTTTTAAATCACGCGTAATTTTAGTGTGTGTTTGACTGTGAGTGTATGCTAGCATGTTTGTTAGAAAAATAAGTACATTTTGGTTATTACTCTGTATACATGTATATAGCTGCATTCATCTCGTTATTGTGAAATTCTGACTAGTAAATAAATTCATTTAGGTGCTATAGTTAGATTTAGGAGTTGGTAGTGTTGACATAGAAATACACAATTCCAAGTTGTAAGATGTGAGCAGCTCCAAATAGAACATCATGTGTTGAATTACAGTAATTATAATTTACATGAATGCAGTTAATAATAATACCTTTTATTTATAGGCACCTTTCAAAGCACTCAAGGACACCTTAAAATATGTCACAGGTACATTATAAAAAAAACAAGACAGAATAATAAACAATATTAACCTCTTAAGGCCCAAGGTGTTTTTTTTTTACATGCATTTTTATTTCTCTTTGCTATTTGGGCTTATTGGAACCTAATTCGAATAATAATCTAAGTATCATCTTTTGATATGATGTACTTTTAGAGAAAAATGTCCATATATGTGGATTCGTGGTCCAAATTTACATAAAACACTTTTTCCTGAATTTTCTTTTATGCATATTTAACATAACTTTTTTTTTTAACTTGCTTTGACTATCAGAGAGTAAAAACAACATTTTTTTTCCATTTTGGACAGTTAAAAATAGGGTTTGGGACATTTCATATGCTGCAAAACAGTTGCAGGATGATGCTGTATGTCTGTAACAATATATAAAACATTCAAAGTATTTTAAATAGCCACTTAAGAGCTAAAGATGTGCTGTCCACATATGTGGACACTTGGGCCCTAGGAGGTTAAACCAGAAAATCACTAAAGCAATCCTGAACAGAAAGGTTTTAACCTGGGAATTAAAATTGGAGCTAGAGTCCACCTGACGAATATCTAACTGCAGGGAATTCCATAACTCAGGTGCTATGCAGCTAAAAGCCCTGCCACCAAATGATTTCATCTTAAAATTTTGGAAAATTTGGATAACAGTTCAGCTGAAGAAGATTTTGGTGAGCGCCGAGAAGTGTACCAGTGAAGAAGATCAGAGAGGTTATCGGGTGCCAGGTTGTGAAGAGCTTTGTAAGTTAATAGAAGACTTTTATATTGTACACGATAAAGAACAGGAAGTCAGTGCAAGTGAAAGAGAATTGGGGATATGTGTTCAGAAGCACACGAGCAGGTGACTACTCTAGCTGAGTTCTGGATTAGCTGTAATCTGTGAAGTTGGTTAAAAGGGATACCAGATAGGGGGGAATTGCAATGATCAATCCTTGATCCTTGAGTTAACCCTCTGAGGTCGCCTCTGTTGATTTTGGTCACACAAATAAGTGCTATACACCCTTCGAATCTGGTAGGTGTTTACCTTTTTGTGTACACTTACAATAATAACAAAATTTTGTGCTTTTGCAAAATAAGGACAATAAACAGTGTACGCATTCTTTCTTTTGCCTCTCCATGAACAATTAAAAAAAAACACACACAGACATGAGACATAGACCATTTTGAGGGATGTAAACAATAACAAAGGTCCTAACGTATTTCCTGTTTTACATTTTTCATTTCCATAGATCCCGAGAATCCAAAAAGGTCTGCATATTGATATGTTATGACAGCTGTTTTAATGTTAAGCTATGAGTTATGAATTGTATCTTGTTATAGTTCTGAAATAGTTTGTCTAGTAACGCTGTCTAGTTTCTCAGTCTGAGCTCATTATTTTTAATGTGACCAGGCCCACCACTTTGTTATTACAATTGTCCACGTGTGACGCGCGCGACATGTAAACTGTGGTCAAATAAAAAACAGCAGAATCTCCACGAATACATGAGAGACATACATAAGAGGCATACCTGCATAAAGTTTGGAAGGTGCACTTTCCAACTCATTTTGAAAACAAATGTTGTCTCGCTAGGTAATCCATAGAATTCTCCCAACAGGGTGCGCATCATTCCAGCTCTTCCCATGTCTGCCATTAATATCCCTAAATTTGAGCTACTTGTATTTTTATGTAAATGTTTTAAATACATGTTTTAATTTTTTAGTATGTCAATATTACTTTTAATATATTTTAGATGTAATAATCTTGTTTTTAAATAAAAATGTTTTTAATAAAAAAATGTGTATCATTGTTGTATCTTTTTTGTATGTTGTCTTGATTTGTATGTGCAGTGCTTTGAATAAATAAATGTATTATTTTATTTTTATTATCATCATCATCAATTTAAACTTCCTAATTACAATTTTTTTAATGACAAATATATTTAAATCGCATGCAAGATTCATTGGGATTAACATCAATGTATATTTTAGTTTATCAATCCATTTGGGAATGCATGCATATTAACTATTATTCAAAGATAATAGAAGTAATTATGAAATCACATGTTCACTTGAGCAGTTCTAATTAGCAAGAATGAGATAGTGCTCTTAAATGTTTGATCAGGCATTAAGGAAGTAAGATAGGTTGATTTTTTCTTTCATTTTTTTCCCTCAATAGATAGTAAAAGAAAATACAACATGTACAAGAGCGTATGAAAGCATTTAACAAGAAAAGCAATGACACATTTAATAAGTCTGTTGTTAAACGACTTGCTGGAAGATTTCAGTTCCACAGGTTTGCCACCACCAAGTTTAAAACATTATTAATGGTCTGTTTTAAAGACAATAAGCCAGAATAAAAAGCCTTCTGATGTGGTTTATGTTTGTCTTTTTTTTTTATATACCTTTACCGCACTGGACATCATATGGGCTTGTGGCCATTCTACAGCCATTCGTGCATCAACTGTGATTTTTCTTCAGTGATTTTATTAAGCCCGGGCCATTAAAACTGCAGATTGACCCAGGAGACCCAATCCCCCCCAGTTAATGACGAACCTACGTATTTCATTATTTCTGACTAGTATTTAACTCGATTTTTAATAAACAAATGAAGTCCTCAGCATGACTCATGGCAGCAGTGAAACTGAGGTATAATTACACTTGCTGAGCTTTAGTGAGCTTTGATTTGATAACCCTGATTTCAGCATCAGGACTGGCTTTACGCAGAACCATGAATGACGCACAACTGTGTTTTTATTTTATTATCTTCTCAATGAGGCTTTGAATCTGATTAAACCTATTATTTTAACCACATACTGGATTAAAAGTCTATTAGGTAGTAGATCTGCATGATATTGAAAATATCTGACATTGCAATATTTCGTTGTTTTTTTATATGTATTGTGATATGAATACAATTTCACCTAATAACTTAAATAGCTTTACTTGGAGGAATTAATTAATTTAGATTTTGGGTGAGATGATCTCTTTTTTAAGCAGTGTACCCAGCAGGCACAAAACGACAACATGACATCAGATTGACGTTGTACCCCACGGTCGTGGGATGTTGCATTTTGTTTGAAAATGAAAATCAGGTTGACGTCAGAACCCAGCATCAGGCCAACGTCAATGTACAACATCAGACAGGCGTTGATGGTGATATCAACAAAATATCAACATCATTTCACATCGTTATTGGATGTCAAAATAACATTGTCCTTAAATGCTGGCGACCTAAATCTAACCTAATATTAACATCTTATGACGTTGTGTGTCTGCTGGGTATCTGCATAAGATATAATAAATCACAAGCATATATAAATATGAAAGGTAAATATACAGTGCTTTATGGTTTTCTGGGGAGTCTAACATTAATGAAGTGCAGTAATTGAATAATCAATTGTTAAATACACATGGCCTACATTGTTGTCAAGAGTATATCTAGAGTACCCACCAGACTCACTAGAGGGCACTCTGGCTATATGAACACTTAGCCATTCACTTGGATTACACCTCCCATTGTGCTTTGCATCTCACAGCTGAAACTGTTTACTAATCTGCACTCTCACACACGCACAGAGCTGCAGGTCTTCATGACAGATTACACACACTATTTAAGCACCACATTCACTCATTTTCATTGTTGGATGTTCTATGGTGTATTGTTTATTTCTGTCATGGCCTTTGTGTTTCTTGTTTTTATGTCTCTGTCTCCGCCCTGACCTTTTTCTGACACTTGGATTACTCCTTATGATACTGTTTTCCATGTTTTGACCACTGCCTGGTGACCATTCTCTATAATAAAAGCTGCACTTGGAACTCCACCTCTGTTGCCAAGTCTCTTCATAACATACATTCATTTTCCTTCAGCTTAGTCCCTTATTTATCAGGGGTCACCACAGCAGAATGAACCCGCCAACTATTCCGGCATATGTTTTACGTAGCAGATGCCCTTCCAGCCGCAACTGGGAAACACCCATACACTCTCACATTCACACAAACACATACGCTATACTCAAAATAATAGAACATGCAAGCTCCACACAGAAATGCCAACTAGCCCAGCCGGGATTCGAACCAGCGACCTTCTTGGTGTAAAGCAACAGTGCTAACCACTAAGCTACCGTGCCGCCGATTCTTCATAAAAATTGTATAAAAAAAACTTTATTATAGTTGCAAATAGTGAAAAATTATTATATTATAAACTGAATGATTTTAAACTCCTGAAAGGCTTAAACAATGCAGATGATAAATGTTTGCTCTATTTTGGTTCTGCACACATCTCATGTGTTCTGAACTGTGTGTCTGATCAACTATAATTCAGACTCAACATTGTACAGTACATCCTGCGACGTGACTATTGAGAATATCTATACTGAAAAGATATATTGTGTAGCCCTAGTTAGTAACAATCAAAAGATTGCTAAATATATGTTTAAATTTTCAGATTTATGAACATCTAGTTGATATTTTAGAAGCGGGATAGACAAATTATTTAGACAGATGATGGAACAGCTAGCTACAGCTAAAGCACATCAATTAATAATAACAGCTTTTCCCCCCTGTCATTTAGTATGTGTATATTGCAGACGTTTGCTATTAGTGTGCCTGAAATGCTCATTCAATTAACTTGGGGCATAATTTATAACTTCTAAAGTAATTTCAAGCCAGAATCTAAAAGAGACTCTTCAAATGTTAATGTCTTGTGCAAGAGAGCCAATTGTGAGGAGACTACTAATATCTGGCAAGTGTGTATGAGCAATAGCAAAGGCTCATGTCGTGTATACAGATGTTGTGTATGGAATAATGCTATTGTCTAGCAAACAATAGTGCTTTTTAAAATTTATTTTACCTCAGGTTATTGTCTATTCCAGACATTGATTTTAACCTTACCTAAAGATCAGGGTTAGAAGACAATAGGAGTTAGCAATGATTTTTTTAACTGTCAGAAATGGAGTGTACAGGATTGTGGGGTAGCAAACGCAGCAAATGATACATTCTTGCTGCCATAATAAACACAGATAAAAGTATCTGAGAGGAGATGAGGAAATCAACTGTTAGTACCTGCATACAAAAACTTATACTCATCGAAATGACAGAAAATACTTATAATTAGGGTTTTCACGATACCATTAATTCATGTCACGATACTATACCACCTAAAGTATTGTGATACCAAGTAGAATTGCAATATTGCGATTCATAACTCAAATCCATGAAATAAAGAAAAATGTCAGAAATACTATATTTTATTTGTTCTAATAGGCCTACTTGAATTGCCTTATTATCAGTGTTGGGGAGTAACGGAATACATGTACCGGCGGTACGTATTTAGAATACTATTCTTGAGTAACTGTATTCTGTTACAGTTACTATTTTTAAACAGGGTATTTAGAATACAGTTACTTTCCTAATACCATAAGGAAATACTTGGAATACTTCGAGCGATGCGTGTCTGGCCCATAATAATATTACTAAATTGCCGCCGAAACCATAGAAACAGAAGCTACACTCCCGACTGCAATCACCAGCATTAACTCAGTGAGACTCACGCAAATGACCCTGTTCTCACGCTCTCGCGCCACACCTCCATTTTCTCACGCAGAAAAAAGGACGATCGCAAACACCGAACAACCGGACAACAACCAAGATTTTCAGATAAACTGCTTTTTTTGCCGTCGTGAATTTGCTGCTTGATGTTTCGTTTGCACTGTTCATAAAGCACAATTGCCATCAAGTGCTCCTGTAGAGCGACTCTTCAGCCAGGGAGGACTCATTTTTACTCCTCATCGCAACAGAATGACAGATAAGCACTTCTAAATGTCTCTATTGCTCCGCTACAACCACCTTTACTTGTCTGTTGATTAGGAAAAAAAGCATAGGTAGTTAGGTACTGTAGATAGGTGGCTATACTGGCTAATATGTTTGACTTAAAACAAAACTTGTTCATTTTGATGTTTACATTTTTGTAAAGCAAACTCATTTTGGATTCTTCTAATATTTGCAATATTGTTCTTAGGTGAGAAGTTTTCATAATAGAAATTAAAATGTTGAATAGAACCTGTTACATTACCTCTGATCATGGGTTTTATTTGAGGCATGCACGCGAGTAAAAATGATGATGCTTTTTATGCGTTCACTAGAGTGAATCGGATTAATGTTAGTTCCACATCTGTCAGGCACCTGTAGAGTTAATGCGTTCCAGTAAAACATATACAAATAAAATGGAGCGGCTGCTTTTTAACATGAATAACGCTAAATGAAAGTCAAACCGGTGAGCCAAAATAGTGCCCTTCTGAATCAAATCAGCAGGATGCCCTTCTGGATCTTTCACTTACTTTGAAGACATACGACATGAAGACAGACTACCTTTACATTGACATCAGTAGTTATTTGCCTTAATCTGAATAGGACAATAATATAATTACGGTGTTACGTAAAGTGCTTTTTGAACGTCTATTCACGTTTCCTGCAGAGTCTCATGACATTTCGGGTGTTTCATCTTTAATTTTTCGACTTTAACTGCAGTTCGGCACTTTCACTCATGAACATTTCCCCATGACAAACTGGGTTATTAGACGCGAATATTTAGTATGGAATGGTGGAAGATGTTTTAATGGGATTTGATAGCGCACGTGAAATAGAAAGAAAAAAACTTCCGCATTTCGTGATCAGCGTTGCCAGATGTAGCTGACTGATTCCAGCCCAAAAGCTATCCAAAACCCGCCGAAATGCAAATTCAAAACCGCCCAATCTGGCAACAAGGTTGTTCGTGATGGGTGTGTGTGTGTGCGGTCCTTTACTGACAGCCTTGTGTATGGATCTTGTCGCAAAATGCAGAGAAAAGTCCTACATGACAGTAATATCTTGATTGCGGTGTTTACTTCAATAATGCCACTAATATATGCATACTCCACAAGTCTTAACTCCATTTCTAGTTCAGTTATGACTGTAGTCGGATTAAGGTCATCAAAAATCGCTTTTTACATGGTGACTCAATCAGAGTATTGTCTTAATCGTAATAAAATCATATTAAAGTATTGTTGCCCATGTAAACATACTCAATGTTCGACTCAATCACACTGTCAGGGCTCTGTGAACTTGGATTTGCGAAGCAGCATTTTCTGTACGTTCATCAAAAGCAAGTAGACTATGGCTCACACTTATTGACAGTGGAAGATGATTTACAGTTAAAAATAGTCGAGTCAGTAATCCAACCACAGAAAAAGGCTCAGCCTTCACACTGAATCAGGTAAGCTGTATATTTTTGTTTCAACGTAATTAATGCTACACAATTTAAACGCAGCCAGTAATATGTGAATGATGTTTGCACATGGGGAATGGAGGGGAGGGGGGGAATTGAAAATGGACAGTCTTGGGGGGGGGGGGCGTGTGTCCTAAAAGTTTGAAAACCCCTGCATTACCTTGGTTTTACATAAACTATTTTGAAGTTTTTCTTTTCTTGTATACCTGATATTTTTCTGTGCAGACTGTAAAATACAAAGGGTAAGCAAAATGCATATTAAATACATATACTGTATATTACAGACAGTAATGGTGTCTATGTTCAAGCTCTTTTTATGTTTATTACAGAAACAGAAATTGAATTTGTTGACACTTTGATAAATAATAAACATAATTATATTGTTTTATTTATTTTTCCCTGTCAGTCAATAGTTTAGCATTATAGGCCCTCTGTTTTCCTGCAGAAATTGCTACCAACGCATAGTGTGACATTTAATAGACTTAAAGGCTGTTTTCAAGGGGAAGTATTCCAAGTATTCCAAGTATTTAGAATACAGTACCAGGATTAAGCAAAGTAACGGAATACGTTACAAAATACATTTTAAAGCAGGTATTCTGTATTCTGTAACTAAATACATTTACAAAGTATTCTCCCCAACACTGCTTATTATTGACAAAAGTATTTGCACGTCTCTTCACCTAAAATGTATTCATACCAGCAAAAAATACATTCAAATAAAGATACAAATTAAACAAAACGAAATTCTTAACAAAAAGAGCATTTTTCCAACAAACTTATGCTTTATGAAGTGGTCAAAATTGTTTCAATGTTTTCTGTTGCTGTTTTGGGTTTTTCCTCTATTGTTTTTTTTCTCAGTCTTATCAGGTAAGAGTCCAAAGTAAATAAAAATTTCACTTTGTGAGTTGTTCTTTTTAAGAGATTGTCACGGTTGTTGTAGCTACTAAATCATATTGACAGGAGCAGAAATTAACGGATTCAGATTCGAACTGAAGCATCAGAAATTATGCAATTGGCTACCATAAAAGGCGGAAATTCTACACAGTTTTGCAACCTTAGAAGGCTCCATAGACTATAAAATACAATGGTCTATTGTTGCCGAAGCATTTTAGTGACTTTTCCACATGCAACATTATGTATTGTAGACAGACCGTTACTACCGTTTACAAACTACAGTGGCCATGGTATTTTGGAGCCATAGTATCACGATACTACCATAGTACTGATAAACCGTGCAACCCTACTTATAATCTATAATTATTTACCCCAAGGACATTTTTAAATAACAAATGTTTATTTAAGTAACATGTTACAAAATATAGATTTGATAGCTACTTAAAACATCCATATCATGTACAGTAGAGCAGCGGTTCCCAACAGAGGGGTCGTGGCCCACAAGGGGGCCTCAACGAGCTCTGAGGTGGCTGTCGCGTTATATGTTTTTATTTTTTAGCAGTCGACAATTAGGATAACAATCATGTTGCCTTACTGCCCTGCTGAAAAATCCAGCTTAAACCAGCCTAAGCTGGTTGGCTGGTTTCAGCTGGTCGACCAGCCTGGTTTTAGAGGGGTTTTGGCCATTTCCAGGCTGGTTTCCAGCCATTTCCAGCCTGGTCTTAGCTGGTCAGGCTGGGAGTTGACCAGCTAAAACCAGCTTGACCAGCCAAAACCAGCTATGTCCAGCTTAAACCAGGCTGGTCAAGCTGGTTTTAGCTGGTTTAAGCTGGTCATTTGTAATTCGCCCTCCACATAAAAGACAGGGTCTCACCTATTAGCCTTCAGCAGCTAATAGTAATTACCTAACCATACTGGACGCAGGTGAGGAAGCTCCAAACATTTCGGGTGGCAGCGCTAGCACTACTGGAAACACAAAATGGAAATACCAAGATAGTTACCTGAACTATGGTTTTATTACATTTTCTTATTACATTTTATTACATTGCAAAGAGTTCCTGACCCAGCCACAGTGTATATCTGCGCCAAAGTTCTTGCTAACGAATGCATGAGACCTTCCAAATTAATAAGACAATTGCAGATGACTCATCCCCAACACCGCGACAAGCCCAGAGCATTTCTTGAGCGCAAGGCTAAAGAATTGACACACACCCAAATGAAAGGAGTGACGTCACAACTACTGACAAGAAACTTTTAGAAATATCGTACACAGTTGCTGAAAAAAATCGCCAAACCAAAGAAAGGGCATACAATTGCAGAAGCTTTGCTTTAGTCATGTGCAACAGAGATTGTCAAGGAATTATTTGGAGAGGATGATTCAAAATAACTGGCCAAGATACCATTATCAATTAATACGGTCAAACGTTGCATCGCAACAATGTCAGAAGACGTGAGGGATCAGCTTTGTGCACGACTTGAGGATGATAAGCGCCTTGACCTGTCAAAGATCTCTCCACGTATTGACCAAATTATTACTCACTGCCAGCAGCAATCCTCACACTGATTGATAAATCATAACAAATAGCATGCGAGTATCAAATTGTAATAGCCTATATTATATTTTCCCTTTTACACCAGTGTGAATACTGATATTTTTGATATTGAATTTCAAATAGGGCCAATTTAAAGGCCAAAGGCTTACGTTTTTCAGTTACAAATGTCCTACTGATGTTTTGCTTTTATATTTTACATTAGGCTATTATTTGTGCATAAACATATCTAGATATAGTAACAAACATACCGTTTGTTTGAAAACAACATTTATTGTCATCTTTACTGCAAACTTATAAGCGATAATATCATTAAATGTGGAGGGGGGCCTTCCAATATTGTCCGGGGGAAAAGGGGGTCTCAGGCAAAAAAAGGTTGGGAACCACTGATATAGAGGTTATTCATGCATTTTGCAGCCACACAAAGTACCTAATTTGTTTTACATTTAGGTAAATTATCCAGTGTTGTTCTGATATATAAATATTTTATTTTAATTTTAATATTATGTTATTATTTTAACATATTGTTTAATTTTTAGTGTATGAATATGTAAGCACAACAGCATCCTATTATATTATTAGATGTCGTGGAGAATCAGTTTTTCAGTCAGGCAATGTCATGAAAATGAAAAATAACATGTTATTTCTCTTAAAATGGGAAACCTTGTGAAGTTCGAACGTCTGTGTTAACAGATCATATGCTGTGTTTGTCCAATCAACTGACAAAAACACAAAGAAGAAGTTTGAGCCTGTCTCATCCTTCAACTTCCTGGGGACTCACATCTCAAAGGACCTTTCCTGGACCACCAACACCTCCAGCCTGGTCAAGAAGGCTCACCAGCGCCTATTTTTCTTAAGGCAACTTAAGAAGAACCAGCTGTCATCAGCCGTCTTGGTGAACTTCTACCGCTGCACACTAGAAAGCATCCTGACCAACTGCGTCACTGCGCATTTCTCTGTAACTTATGTACTCGGTAGGTAGCGTCAGAAAGCCGTGTGTGTATAGACTATCCTGTCACAAAATGCAGCGAAAATCCTGCACGACGGGAATAGTTTGTGTTAACATGTTTACACTCGGAGAGCAGCATTTACAGCGGATATTTCAGTCTATAATATTGTACTGTAATATTGCAGTAATATTAACATACTGTAAACTTAGTAACTAAATCATTTTGACTATGGTATGTCTTTAAAAACTGAAAGAGCACTGTTGGCGATACAAACTAACTTTGCAATCTGGGTTAAACAAAGGGCACTGATCACACACACTTACCAAATCTGTAGACAGATAATCAAACTGGAGCTGTGTCTTTTTATTAAAAGGAGACGAGCGACAAATGCGGATTTCATCATTTCCAGATGCGAAAAGCTCTCGGGTAAAAATTTTTCCTTAAAAACGCGTTCTGTCGCGTGCACTGTAATTCACACGTGATTCCAGCAGCTCTCTCATAGAGGGAAAATAAAAACAAAACCTTCGCTGCAACACCGACGACCCGTGTCTCCAAATTCTTGTTCTTTCACTTATTTTGGCAACACAACGTGGCGTCTCTCTGCCGTCTGAACACTGTAAACAGGTAAACAGTCTCCGGAGGTATCATGCATATTAATGAAGTTTCACGTCATACACAATAGAGCGCGCTGATTGGTTTGAAGCACGTCTTTGTCATGAATTAATACCGCACACTCAGATACGTCACAATGTTCTCGAAAAGACAGACAGCCACTCTCCAGGCTAGATTTACACCTAAGTATCTCATGGCCGTGACGCAGCTTCAAAAATTCGTTTCAAACCGGAAGAACGAATTTGCTCAAAATAACGCAAAAACAACCAATTTTCACTTTTTAGTGCAATATATGTGTCCTAATAGTGTTTATAGCAGCGTGGGACACATATATGACTGTCAACAGCTCAAAAAATGTGTTTTGGTGTTTCGTGACCCTTTAAGGACTCCTCTCACCCTGCTCACAGACTGTTTTCTCTCCTGCCTTCCGGCAGGCGCTTCAGGCTCCCCCGGACAAAAACCAGCAGACTAAGGAACAGCTTTTTCCCCAGAGCTGTCTCCGTTTTGAACTCTGCCCCCCCACTGACTCTTTTGCCCCCCCTGATACACCCCCACTCTCCTCATAACTCATACTCCTCATAATCACTGCACTATTTAACATTTGCACATTTAAAAATTGCACATATTCATTGCACTACATTGCACTGATTCATTTATTTGAACTGTACATACCCACTGCACATTTACATTTGTAATTACTGTATGTACACACCCACTGTACATATACATTTGTAATTATTTTTATCCATCTGCACACTTCTGATTATTAATATATATATATATATATATATATATATATATATATATATATATATATATATATATATATATATATATATATCCATCTATTGTAAATATCTGTTCATAGCTAATACAACCTGTATATAATGTTCATAGTACATCCATTTGTAAATATCACCATAGTTTTTCTATAACTGCACTTTATATCTTATACCTGTATCCTGCACTTGCTGCTATTGCACTCCTGGTTAGACCTACACTGCATTTCGTTTCCTTGTACTTGTACATGTGTAATGACAATAAAGTTGAATCTAATCAGATCTTAAGTGTGTACATACACTGTTAAACAGTGTTTAACGGTCTCTGGCATCATTTGGTGAATATGGAGCTGTTTTGACAGGAGCAGTGATGTTTTATGACGCGTCCAAGCATTTGCATCTGAAAATGTATTTATTTGTCTTAGAAATGCCACAAACAAAACATGGTAAAAAAAAACATTTTCCTGCTACTCCTGCCAGCTGATCACCCATCACACGTATGCCCTTATGTAAGCAGGTGAACTGACGTGAAATGTAGGTGGAGCTAATCCATATCACCAAACCACTCAATCCGTGACACAGAATAATACAGCATAATGTTATTAATCTTAATTACTCAATAATCATACAAAAAATGAAGTATAAAATAATATAAATATCACAAATGACTCCAACACAGTGTGAAACGCAGGATTAATTGTTAAACCAAGGCAGATTATGTCAATTTAAACTAAGGGTTCCATTTACCATGTTTATAATGAACCAGTGGTCACTTTTTCAACGGTAAAAAGCTGTAATGTAAACCTCAGAAAAGTGGTTGTCGCCCAACCCCCCCCCCCCCTTTTTTTTTTTTTTTCCGAATCAGAAGTAAGTTTACTTTATCATCAGGTCAGTCCAAAATGTGGCCATGATTTATGTCCACTCTGGATGTCTGCCGTTTAGGCACTGGACGCAAAGTGCAGCTCCTCATCCACTGGCAGACCCGTGTGCTCCATTAATCTAAAGCCATTAGGATGGAAGCATCCACTGCCTGATAACAGATAGTGCTTTGGACGGACTTTCCTCACTGTGCTATAAACACCAATTGCAATGTGTATCAGCTGAAAAAAAGGTTTTGCGATGCTGCAACCAGCAAGATAATTTATCAGAGTAAAGCCTCAAAATACATTTTGGAGGTCCAGTTTCATGTTCTTCGTCTTTAGCCTTTACTTTCAGACCAACGTATTTTAACTATGTTTCCGTAATGTTTTATTTGTGTGCTGTGATGTGACTTTTAGGCAATTATTTGAGATGTATAATTCAAACACATACAATGAAAAAAAAATATTCAAAGATGATTCGTTGGATTTACTCTTTTTTTTTTTTTTAAGTTAAGTGGTTGTAGACAATTGATTTGTACGGTGGCCGAGAGAGCTTAACGCGCTGCAATTTAAGAAAGCACATGCAATAACAAAAAACACCAGCAAATTAAGAAACACCTGTTGCAAATTGATCACAACACAAACAACTGAAGAAACTCGCTGCAAATTGATCACAACACAAAGGAAGAAACGCGCTGTAAATTGATCACAACACAAAGGAAGAAACGCGCTGCAAATTGATCAAAACACAAACAACTGAAGAAACGCACTGCAAATTGGTCAAAACACTTGCAAACATCCACATAACACAACGGAAATGTTTCAAGAGGACCCAAAAACATGACAGACCCAGCTGAGAGATACGGAGGTGTTACTGTACCGTGACTGTTGTTCAGTGAAGTGATTGGTGTTCTTTGAAAGCTGAGTTGTTTTTCGTTTATTTTAACATTGATTACACAATTCCGTTGTCTTTTGTAAATTATCAGCCTAATTAATGATTAACCGAGTGTTTTGAACAAGTATTTTGACCAATTTGCAGCGCGTTTCTTCAGTTGTTTGTGTTTTGACCAATTTGCAGCGTGTTTCTTCCTTTGTGTTGTGATCAATTTGCAGCGCGTTTCTGAATGTGTTGATCAATTTGCTGCGCGTTTCTTCCTTTGTGTTGTGACCAATTTGCAGCGCGTTTCTTCCTTTGTGTTGTGACCAATTTGCAGCGCGTTTCTTCCTTTGTGTTGTGACCAATTTGCAGCGCGTTTCTTCCTTTGTGTTGTGATCAATTTGCAGGGCGTTTTTTTCAGTTGTTTGTGTTTGACCAATTTGCAGCGCGTTTCTTCCTTTGTGTTGTGATCAATTTGCAGCGCGTTTCTTCCTTTGTGTTGTGATCAATTTGCAGCGCGTTTCTTCCTTTGTGTTGTGATCAATTTGCAGGGCGTTTTTTTCAGTTGTTTGTGTTTTGACCAATTTGCAGCGCGTTTCTTCCTTTGTGTTGTGATCAATTTGCAGCGCGTTTCTTCCTTTGTGTTGTGATCAATTTGCAGCGCGTTTCTTCCTTTGTGTTGTGATCAATTTGCAGGGCGTTTCTTCAGTTGTTTGTGTTGTGATCAATTTGCAGCGCGTTTCTTCCTTTGTGTTGTGATCAATTTGCAGGGCGTTTCTTCAGTTGTTTGTGTTGTGATCAATTTGCAACAGGTGTCTGTCAAATTGATGAAGATCGTTTCTTAATTTGCTGGTGTTTTTTGTTATTGCATGTGCTTTCTTAAATTGCAGCGCGTTAAACTCTCTCGGCCACCGTAGTATTTGGGCTGAGTTTAAATGTACAAATTAAGTTGAACATTACTAAATTTCATTTGTTTGTTTAAATTCAACACCTATGAATTGTTTGTAACAATTCTGCAGACATCATTTTTCAGTGTACACAGAACTGTTTGCAGAGGCTGTGGATTAAAGAAAATCATGTCATAAGTTATGTTCAGTTTTTTGCATAGACCAATCATTTCGCTTTCACAAGAGCTCAGTGTATTGTTATAGGAGCCATGAGTATTAAATTAGTTTTGCCTGTATATTTGATTCTTTTTTAACTCTTAAAGTGCCAGTAGCTGTTAAACTTTAAAAAAAAATTAATCTGTAAAATTGATTTTAAAAAAGTAAGTTTAACAGCTACTTGCACTTTGAGAGTAAAAAAAAAAGAAATAAATATACACTGAATCAAAAAATGCCCTACTGAATAAAAAAAAATAAAAAAATCACCTACATCTTGGAAGCTCTGAGGATGATGAAAAATAAAAGTGATTTCTGCTTTTATAGTGAGCGATTCCTTTAAGACATTAGAACTAGCTCATATTTGGAATTCTGTGTAAAAAGCATTAAAAATCATTGTGTATTCATAAATGATTAATTAACTGTGGAATTAAAACTGAAAGTGTTTTGAATGAAAGATCATGGTTTTTATTTATTTAATACTTTAATACTCATATAAACACAATAAAATAAAATAATGAATAAAATGCTTGCTCATGTACTAGTGGTTATATGAGCAATATCACATGAGTAGCAGTGCGATGTGGCTGTATATCGGCACTGGTGGGAGCGTGCATTGGCACGAGGCCACAGGGGACGATATACAGCCGCATTGCACTGCTACGAGTGTGATATTGCGTTTATAAAACAGTTCGACAGTACAATCGTGTATATAAAAAAGAAAACCAAACACAGACAGTCTCAAAATACTTTTGTAAGAGGAACTTCTTTCTTCCACCATTCCTTCACATCTTCAGCTGACGTCAGTACAGCAGAAGCCGTTACTAATTCACGTCATTTTAGAGCTAGTGTTTGAATGATTCTCTAGCGTAATGTCTAAAGTGATGAAAAAACAGGTGATTTTGCTGACATTTTAGGATTATAAGGCTGAACGGCATGAAATGCCATCAATCTACAGAGATTTCTCCCTACAGTATTACATTCGATTACAGTCTACAGTATTTCTCTGTTGCAATCAGGATATCACAATTAATAGCCCCGAAAAAAAGCAGCGCAATCACTACCAGATTGCTGTTGTGTTTGCGATATGGAAAAACGCTAATGTTAAACACATCCGGACATTTCTTCTTTCTTTCTGCCAACACAATACACATATGCGAGTCCCATCTCACACTCAATACACTACAATTATATAAATACAGCACTACAACATACAAGTAGAGAGAGAGATCGACTTAGAATATCACTTACCAGGATAATAATGATTTGATCAGCTGTAGTTTAAAATTACGCTGTATTTTTCCTCCTCTAAGAAGATAAGGTCTCTGTCGCCATTTTGTGGATGGACAACGTCAACCGTCTTTGCTCAGTATGACAGGCTAATGGCCGCCGACGCGCTGTCTCTCAGAAATTATAAATATTTAAAATAGGCACTATCCCTATAAATAAACTGAATAGTTGCAATCTAAACAACTACATTCTCTACTAAAAAAGCCTCAAAAGTACATTATGTTGCCCAACAGTAGCAATATTTGTCAAACTGTAGAGTGTCCTCTGCTTGTTGCTGACTGTATGTGAGTGGAGCACTGTGGCCAACTATATTTAATGAAAAGGCTCTAAGCTCTGCCCGAAAAGTCACTTAAAGTCGCTAGAGTCATACGTCAATTTGCATATTACTGACATCATCACATTCTAACATTTTTGTTTGTTTAAAGGGTCACGAAACACCAAAACACTTTTTTTGAGCTGTTGACAGTCATATATGTGTCCCACGCTGCTATAAACACTATTAGGACACATATATTGCACTAAAAAGTGAAAATTGGTTGTTTTTGCGTTATTTTGAGCAAATTCGTTCTTCCGCGAATTTTTGAAGCTACGTCACAGCCATGAGATACATAGGGGTAAATCCAGCCAGGAGAGTGGCTGTCTGTCCTTTCGAGCACATTCTGACGTATTTGAGTGTGCGGCATTAATTCAAGACAAAGACGTGCTTCAAACCAATCAGCGCGCTCTATTGTCTATGACGTGAAACTTCATTAATATGCATGATAGCTCCGGAGACTGTATACACTGTACAGACGGCAGAGAGACGCCACGTTGTGTTGCTAAAACAAGTGAAAGAACAAGAATTTGGAGACATGGGTCGTCGGTGTGCTGCAACAAGGTTTTGTTTTCATTTTCCCTCTATGAGAGAGCTGCTGGACTCACGTGTGGATTACAGTGCACGCGACACGCGACAGAAACGCGTTTGTAAGGAACATTTTTACCCAGGAGCTTTTCGCATCTGGAAATGGTGAAATCCGGATTTGCCGCTCGTCTCCTTTTAATAAAGACACAGCTCCAGTTTGATTGTCCTGTCGCTACAGATTAGGTAAGTGTGTGCAGTGTTCTTTGTTTAACCCAGATTGCAAAGTTTGTCGTATTGTCAGCTGTGCTTTATTAGTTTTTAAAGACATACCTCAGTCAAAATGATTTAGTTACTAAGTTTACAGTATGTTAATATCACTGCAATATTACAGTACAATATTATAGACTAAAAGATCCGCTAATGCTGCTCTCCGTGTGTAAACACATAAACACAAACTATTCCCGTTGTGCAGGATTTTCGCCGCATTTTGTGACAGGATAGTCTATACACACACGGCTTTCTGACGCTACCTACCGAGTACATAAGTTACAGAGAAATGCGGAGGTTTTTTTTTTCTCCCATTCGCAATGCGGTATGAAATCAGCCTCTGTGTTTCTTTTGCTTGTGCCTTTTGCACATGGCCAAATGGAAACTCCCTTCTATGCAAATCTTACCCTCTTTCCCTCCCCCGACACTCCCACACTCCCAGAGCTGGACATGCCCAACTTTCCTGACTTTTTTCAAACTAGAGGTGTGACAACACCCTGCTGAGACAAGGGGGTTTCATGGCCCTTTAACAGCCTATGGTTAATAAAGGGGTATTTATATTTGCACTACCCTATATGTAAGCATGTCAATTTAACTAAATGTATTGCTGTTTGAATACAGTATATCAATATAGATGTGTAGTTAATGTGCAATAATCTTTCAGATGTAATGAGACATTACATCTGCCCCCCAGGGGTTTGTCCTCTCCCCACTGCTCTTCTCCCTGTACACGAATGACTGCACTTCAAAAGACTCCTCTGTCAATCTCCTAAAGTTTGCAGATGACATCACATTTATCGGCCTCATTCAGGATGGTGACGAGTCTGCTTACAGACAGGAGGTTGAGCTGGCTGTCTGGTGCAGTCACAACAACCTGGAGCTCAAAACGCTCAAAACAGTGGAGATGATAGTGGACTTCAGGAGAAACCCCCCTGCTCTCCCCCCACTGAGCATCATGGACAGCATTGTGGCAGCAGTGGAGTCATTCAGGTTCCTGGGCACCACCATCTCTCAGGACCTGAAGTAGGACACCCACATTGACTCCATTGTCAAAAAAGCTCAACAGAGGCTGTACTTTCTTCGTCAGCTGAGGTTGTACACCTCCATCATTGAATCAGTCATCTGCACATCAATAACTGTCTGGTTTAGCTTAGCTATCAAATTTGACCTCAGAAGACTACGTCGAATAGTTCGGACTGCTGAGCGAATCATTGGTACAACCCTCCCTACTCTCCAAAAACTGTACTTATCCAGAGCGAGCAGAAGGGCTGCTAAAATCACTCTGGACCGCTCACACCCAGCACACTGCCTCTTCGAACTTTTACCTTTTGGTCGACGCTACAGAGCACTGCGCACCAGAACAGCCCGACACAGAAACAGTTTCTTCCTTCAAGCAATCCATCTCATGAACACTTGATGATAATAACTGTGAAACCAACATCACTACTTGCTATACACTTTTTGTACACATATACACTTATTTAACAACACACTTTACATGCCAATTTACACATAACAGCTGCACATATTATGTTATATATAGTAATACACCTGTACATTTACTTGTCAATTTGTATATTTGCATTCACTACTTTTTAAAATATATTTATTGTCTGTTTTTTTTAGTCCTGTCTCTGTAATTCTGTTGCACTGTAGAAGCTCTGTCACCAAAACAAATTCCTTGTATGTGTGAACATACCTGGCAATAAAGCTCTTTCTGATTCTGATTCTAATATTAGACTAGTTCCGAAACTGTCATTAAAATATCTGTGATTGTGAACAAGGTCAAATTAAATTGTTAAAATAAAGGAGAAGCAGATCGGTTTGACTGTACAAGGGAAATACCTTCACACTGCCGGTGCTAAATCTGAGGAGTGAGACTCAAGCCTGTCAGTGATCTGAGACGGGGTAGGGGCCGACAGCATCACCCGCAGCTTGTTGAAAAGAGTAGGGACGGTATAGTATGGACAAACGAGAGTCTATAAAAATCTCCAGTAACACACAAAAAAGTCGCTAGATTTGTTGGCAACACTGGGGTGGAGTAATACAGAAGGGTGAAGAGGCGGTATGAGTGCTGTTACTGAAAGAATATCGCATGGCTATCAACCAATCAGATTCCAGAACCAGACAGAACTGCTGTATAAACATACATAACAACCCCATTAATTATTTATATTTTTAAACTATTGTGGCTTCCTTGTGTAGCTGGATACGTCTGGATGATAAATCTTTTTTGTTCTCATGAAAGCAGAATATGAGTACTGTGTTCAATGTTTAGCACTTAATATTATGATATATTAAATAATGTAAATGTAGTTTGCCTTTAAAAATATTTAAATCAGTCTGAGCACAGTTTTTGCCAGCAGACACTAATTATGAGTTTCTATTTACAGCACTTATGACTCTGTGACTTTAACTGGAAGAAAAGAACTAACAATTTACAATTCACTGGTTTGCAGCTGATAAAAACAACAACATCATTGTATCTTAGTTAGGAGATTTTAATGAAACAGTTTTAAATAAAACCAAATAAAACAAATTCAAATTTGTCTCGAAAATATTAAGTTAAAGATGCCCACTATACTCATTTTTGATTGTCTCAGCCTCAGCTTCAATTATCATCAGATAATTAAGTCTAACTATCATCTTTTTATGTGTTTAATTTACTAAATTAAATAAACGTCATAAAATATACATTTTATTTTCATGGCTGAGCTGCAGAAGGTATACCTCTATTCATGCTTGCCTACAGTAAAATCTGTGTGTGTTTGTTGAGGGTGAAGGTGGTTTCCATCGCCTCAGGCCGGTCCTGTGCCTAAGCTGCTCTGTCTTTAATGTTGGCAGCTGTAGATGGTCAGCTGGAGTTCAGAAGACTGATTGTCTTTTAAAGATTTATTCAGCAGATTGGCCAGAGGTGGACAGGTCATTGTTTTGAGTCTTGGCTCATCTCAAGGTTTCTGAATTCCTTAACACTTTCAATTCATGCTTCATAAATTCATAAGGACACTTTATGCAACCTCATCAATACATTTATATTATACTTAATACTTTATAAGATTATTATATAATTAATATTATTATAAGTATACTTAATACTTATAATACTTCTAAAGGAAATTGTGTGTTAAACTTGAAAATTTTCACAGTGAAAACATTAAAAATATAACTGAAAGCAATGTCAATTGCTAGCCTATATTTCCATACCTATTTGTATGCGCATTTAGAACTATCACATAAAAAAAACACTTAATGAAAATACCAAGATGCACATAAATTTTGAAAACGTGCATAAAATGTATGTGCACATAAATGAGTAGGATCAACTTTTTATTCGATAAGAAAAAATGCACATGAACTATAATGGAAACACATTTACCGAATAAATTCCAGTATGCACATCAAGAAAGTAAGAAGGCCTTTAAAGGTCCCATGAAATTAAAATAAAGTTTTTTAGATGCTAGTATCAGTATTGTTATTTTTTAGAATATCTATAAGCACCAAAACAGTGTTAAAATCCCTGTTTATTCAATATAAAACTGATATAAACATGTAAAGCGTGTAGTTTGCAACCTCCGCCTAAATGGATCAACTGTTTTATTCATGTCACCTTATACTTCAGTTTCTCATCAAATTGTAACCAATCAAATGCTCTCTAGTATTAGAAATACCCCGCCCCCTTCAAGATGCTTCACATTTGCTTGAGCTCAACCACTCTCACTGACAGAGTGGTGATAAAGCAAAACTCTATTGGCGTTTTTTTTTTTTTTAAGGGGAGGTGCTGCACTTTTTTAAAACAATTATTTGCACAGAAAAAAATGTGTATAGACAGGTCAGATTTTTTACTTTTGTTTACTTAAATTCAAAAAAATAAAAATAACTACTGAAGAATGAAAAAAAAATATGCCATTGACATCCATAGGAGGAACAAAAAACACAACACAGGGTCCTTGGGAAAATGTGCCCAGGGTTACATTTTTGAGAACTGACAAATATGTGCTTGTGGGTACAGTATACTGTATGTCTGCATTTTGTGTGTAAAATGAATGCTACAGGACGGTACTTTTGATTGCTTTCCTCCATATGGGCGGCTTTTTTTGGGATGACTGTTTTGCTCAGTACCTCACCACGAATGGCACCAAACTTGAGCCACAAAGCAGAGCAGATTGAGGTTCGAGTCTGGTCAACGACGGCTCCAGAAAGCAGGGAAAATGGTTTGGGTTTGGTTTAGGGAAGGGGGTGTGGTCAGTCAATATCAAGCTGATATAATATGCAACGTTGAGATTTCCAGAAATGTCTACAGCAGCCCCTGGTGAGTTTGAGAGAATGTGTGATAAAACGTGCCTCAGTAACGATTTGAGATTGTCAAAAATTTACACAGCATCCTCTAATGGATTCGTGAAAGCAAAAACTGCAAGAAGACAGCAGGGTTGCACACTGGATGCACCGCTCGGCACCACAACACCAGATGCACACATTTGCATGTTATGTAAAATGAAACTATTCAAATGGCGATCTGTGGTACGGCAGAAATATGAACATTGTCCTGAGTCGCAGCTTGAGGTGCCGGTGTGCGTACCCTGGTAGAAATGTTTAGAATTCAAAAATGCATGTCGCTGCGTGGCGTAATGCAGCGCATCTGGTGTGCGACTCCCTTTAGGCACAATCCCAATTACCCCTACCCCTCATTTTGAGAAGTCACGTGAAAGAGTAGGGGCGTCCCAATGCTCTTTAGCTTGAAGGTGTAGGTCTAGCTAGCCCTTGAAATGGAGATTTTTCAGGACCACACTCGAAACCAAGGAGTACAAAAATTTCCCAGAACACACCAGCTACAACGACAGCATGGTTGCACACGGAAGTCAGGAGATGCACAAATTAGTATTTTTTTGTCATTATTATGAATTCCTACAACAAACAAGTATATGTTTTAATACATTCATAATGTACTAATATATAATATACTTTTAAAAAATGCTAAAATAAAAACCTATAATTGAAGAGTTCAGATGCAAAAACCTCTAAATCCATCAGACCTCTTTTCTTGTAAATGAGCATTTTTCTATTAGGCTCCTCTGATTAGGTTCAGAAGTTTCATTTTATATGTAATGATAAGGTTATTAGCTAGTAAATAAAATACCTTTTTTTTTCAAAAATGTCACTTTACATTAAACATTGTATACATTGTAAACTTAACTTGGTAGATTGAAATAATGTAGTGTAAAAACATTGTGAAACATCAATATCTGTGCATTGTCCATTAATATAAAAAGCTTATCAGATGTATAGGTATTGTGTAAAAAGTAAAACAAATAATGTATTTTTATACATTATATTTATCTTTTAAAAAATAGCTTAAATTAGCAAATAAAACACAATGTAGGCCTACTGGTCAAAAAGGGGATGCCTCTCAGACCATTTTAGAAACTGTCATTTATTCATTCTCACCATAACTAAGGTCTTGGTCCTGTGTTTATCCTAATAGCATCTACGTGGGATCTTAACTTAAGCATCTTAACTCTGTGTTTCATGAAACGGAGTTGGCGTTTATTGTATAGTAAATCGGACTCATGCAATGTAGCGTCGCTGTGTAACCCCGCCGATCCTTTGCCATCTAACCCGCTTCAAGCTGGTATCGAACCGGCAACCTTCCGCATGGGAGTCGGTTGCTCTACCAAGGAGGCTAAAGACCATGGCCTCTAGCGTCTGTCGCCAGAGCACCTTTAGAGGTCAGAGGAGTGAGGATTACCTGCACAGGATTACACCCCCCCCCCCCCCCCCCCCCCCCACCCTAAACCTCACTCCCATCCGGATCACGGCACCAGTTCTATGTAGCAGATCCCAATCTGCACATAATAATAAATCGCACTGGATACAGCAAGGACAGCTTCACAACATCTGTTTATTGGTCCTGAAACATATGGGACACTTAATCAGGAAAAAACTCTCTCCACGCTTTCTTCTTGTCTCACACACACTGTGCACAAACCAGCGATTGATTAGCTTCACGTGTACAGCACCAAACTCACATAAATCTCACAATTCTCTCAATTTTATAAACAGTGACTGAATAAAAAACTATCCTAAACATGTTTGGTGTAATATTATTTGAACTTCAATCGAATAACCCATGTTAAACATACCAATTCAATCATAAGTGGAGGAGAAACTTTTACGCGTCTTGCCTCGTCAGTGTCTGAACTCGGACTGAGGCTGACACAACTCTTCTTCTTCTTCTTCTTCTTCTAGTGTTTTATGGCGGTTTGGCAAACCAACGTATAGGTGCATTACCGCCACCTACTGATCTGGAGTGTGAAGAGTGCATAATTGAGGTTGAAAGAAAAAAAAACTCAAGCTTAAACTTAATAAAAAAAATAAAATAAAAAATAAATTAAAAAAAAAAAAAAAAAAAAAAATTTAATTTCATACACATATCCTAATAATAATAATAAATAAAATTATATAAATTAATTACATTAATAATAATAATAATATTAATAAAAAATAAATTGTTCTAAATTCTATGCATTACTCCTGTGTTTCCCAAATATTTCATTAACATTTCTTGGATTCTTGATTGCCTTATCCCATTTCCTAGCAAGACTTTTAAAGAAATTACCTCACCTTCCAGCTGCCCTAATTCTTGTATTAACTCAAACCTCTCTCTTTCATAAGCAGGACATTCTAAAATTATATGATTAACTGTTTCCAATTCTCCACAATTATCACACTTCCCTGATTCATGTTTTCCTATTTTAAACAGGCTGTAATTTAATGATGTATGACCAATCCTTAATCTTGTGATGATGACATCTTTCTTCCTGTATCCGTATCTTTTCCTCTCATTTCCAACAAATTCCTGTATCTGGTACAGATGTCTTCCTTTAGTTTCATTGCTCCATCCCTTTTGCCACTTATTGTATATTTCAACTGCAATCATTCTTTTAAACTCTGTTTTACTTAAGGCTAATTTAATTTCTATTTGTAAATTATTTAAGGTTTTCTTTGCTAGCAAATCAACTTCCTCATTCCCGTCTACACCCACATGTGCCGGTACCCATAGAAATGAAACCATTATTCTTAATTGTCTAATTCTAAATAGACTTTGTAAAATTTCATAAACTAAATCTTGTCGAGCTTCAGATTTGGCACTTTTAAAGCTATTAAGTGCAGCCATTGAGTCTGTGCAAATTACTGCTTGTTCTGGTTGAACTTCTTCCAACCATTGCAATGCAATAATAATAGCTAACAATTCTGATGTAAACACTGACACATGATCTGATAATCTCTTTGCAATTTTTATGTTAAATTGTGGAATATATACAGCAGCAGCAGTTCTCCCACACTTTGGCTCCTTAGACCCGTCTGTAAAAATCTTTAATACAGAATCATATTGTTGACGCATATATTCTTGTACAATTAAATTAGTTGGAATAATTATCTCCTTGTTTTGAATTATTTCATGAATTTGCAGATCTACTAATGGCATAGGAAATAACCATGGGGGAATTATTGGTATAACAACTGAAGGAGCAACTTCCAGATCTTTCCATTCTAAACTGTTTATCTCCTTCCTTACCACCCAACCAAAACTATTCATTTCTTTGTACTCATACTCCCAACAATCTTTTAAAAGACATCTAACTGGATGGTTTTCCAGGTGTCCTTTAATTCCTATCCAATACCTCATTCTCAGCTGTGACATTCGATGTTCTAACGGCATCTCTCCCATCTCAACTTGTAATGATGCTACTGGAGAAGATCTAAAAGCACCACAGCAAATTCTCAAAGCTTGATTTTGTATGACCTCTATCTTTTTAAGTAATGTTTTATTGGTTGAACTATAAGCCAAACACCCGTAATCAATATTTGCCCTTATCACAGCATTATAAATTCTTTTTAGTGCTATACTACTGGCTCCCCACTCAACTCCAGCCAAACACCTTAAAACATTTATTCCTTTTTTACATTTTTGAATTAATTTCTCAATATGAATTTTAAATGTTAATTTATTATCCATCCATAGACCCAAAAATCTGATTACATTAACTTGTTCTAGCAAAGTTCCATACATTTTGATGTTTAATACTGGATTGTTTTTCTTTTTCGAGAAGCATATTACTTGCGTTTTTGCCACAGAAAACCGAAAACCCCATTTATTAGCCCAACTCTCAACTTCATTCACTGCTATTTGCATTTTATTTTCTACAAATGAAACATTTCGTCCCCTTTTCCATATCGCTCCATCATCCGCATACAATGATCTTCCTATTCCTGCTTCGATATTTTGAAAGATGTCATTTATCATTAGATTGAATAGAATTGGGCTACTCACACTTCCCTGGGGTGTACCATTCTCAATTGGAAGAATCTTAGAAAATGCAGTCCCTACTCTTACTTGAATCGTTCTACCAAATAAAAAACTCAGAATCCAATTATACATTCTTCCATCTATTCCCATTTTTTCCAATTTTAAAAGAAGACCTTCTTTCCACAACATATCATAGGCTTTTTCCACATCGAAAAACACTCCCACTAGTACCTCTTTCCCAATTTGAGCCTTTCGAATTTCATTTTCTAAACACAAGATTGAGTCCATTGTATTTCTCCCTTTTCTGAATCCACTCTGACATGCTGAAAAAATGTTTCTACTTTCTATCACGAAAACCAATCGACCCATAACCATCCGTTCCATAATTTTGCATAAATTTGATGTCAATGCAATAGGTCTATAACTAGTTGGATGAGAATGATCTTTTCCAGGTTTGGCTATTGGCACTATAATCCCGTGTTTCCAATCTGCTGGCAAACTTCCCTTCACCCAAATTTTGTTAAATAAACTCAAAATGGTATTTAAAGATACATCAGACAGGTGTTTAATCATCTCATAGCATATCTCATCTTTTCCTGGAGAGGTATGTTTAACCCCTGAGATAGCTCTTTTTAACTCATATAATGTGAATTCTGAGTCTAACACACTTCCTGATGTATTCTTCTTTTCATATACATGAGATTTTTCCCTAATTTTCTGTTCCCTGATTTTTCTAATATCGTCTGAAATATTTTCATTACTATGAATTTTTGCAAATGATTCCACCAACATTTCTGCTTTATCATTATTATTAACAGCTATTTTTCCATTACTAACTAAAACTGGAATGTTATTATTTTTCTGAATTCCTCCCATCCTTCTGATCATATTCCATACTTCGTTAATTTCAATTTCTTCCCCTATTCTATTACAGAATTCTCTCCAGAAAAGTCTTTTTGCTTTTCTAATTTCTCTCCTAACTATTGCCTGAGCTTTCTTATAATTAATAAAATCATTAAACAATACAGTTCTCCTGGCTTTCTTCATTGCTTTATTTCTCTCCTTAACTGCATTACTGCATTCTTTATTCCACCACGGAACTGCTTTTTTATTGTTTACATTTTTCTTTTTGCCAATAACTTCCTCTGCTGTATTTGTTAATACTTCACTAATTTTCTCATTTAACTCTTCTATGCTATCATTGTCATTGACCATTTCCCACATTTTATCATGACACATATCTCTAAAAAGTTCCCAGTTAGCATCATTAAATTTCCATCTTAGAATTCTCTCTAACGAAGTATTGGTTATGTCCACCCCAATTTTACACCATATTGGATAGTGATCACTTCCCAAGGTACTGTGATTATATATTTTCCACTCACATTTCCTAGCTAATTCACCTGTCACGAGGGTAATATCTAAAACAGATTTACGTCCATGAGATAAATCAACTCTTGTGTGACACCCATTATTCATACATACTAATTGTCCCCAATCTAACATTTCTTCCACAATCAATCCATTACTGTCTAATTTATCACTCCCCCATAAAGTATTGTGAGCATTGAAATCACCACACCATACTACTTTCTGACTAATGTTACCTCTTATGACTTCCAATTTATCTTTACATAATTTTTCACATGGATTGTAAAAATTTATTACCTTAATACTACAACACCCTTCCCAAACTTCTATGGAAACCACCTCCTGATCCACCACCACCTCAACATCCCTATACCCTACACCTTGTTTTATAAAAGTAGCAACTCCTCCTCCATTACCTTGTTTTCTATCCTTCCGAATAACCGTATATCCTTGTAGAACAAAATCTAACTGTGGTTTAAGCCACGTTTCTTGAACACAAATAATATCTGGTTTGTTTTCTAAATTGGAAATTACTTTTTTAAATTCTTGCCCATTAGCTATTAAACTTCTCGCATTCCACTGTAATATTAACAACACTATTAAGAGCCACCACATACTTGCTGAGAGGACGAAATCTGCATCTTTAATTTCTCATTTATCAATTCCACTGAGATACCCTCAATCTCTAGATACTTTTCTGCTGCTTTAATTATTATTCTGATTCTCTCAGTCCGACTTTCCGTCTGTGCTGAACAGTTCACTACTTCTGCCATAAAAGTAATAAACGCAACATTGCTTTTGATCTCAAATTTCTCTTTATTAGTTTCTTTATCCATTTCTGGCTTCTGTTGAATGATTTCTTTGCTTTTGTTACTCATCTCCCCACTCTTTCCAACTTTTTTTAAGGCCTCCGAGTATGACATTCCTTCTTGAATTCTAATATTTTGTACTTGAGCTGCATGCTTCCTCACTTTGCATCCTCCATATCCCGCACTGTGTTCTCCTCCACAGTTACAACATTTGGGACTTACTCCTTGACCACATTTACCATATTCATGCTCTCCTCCGCATTTAGCACATCTCTGCTTGCCTCTGCATACTGCTGCCACATGTCCGAACTTTTGGCATTTGTAACATCTTAAAGGGGGGGGTACATAAAGCCTCACAGAAAAACTCAAAAATCCCAGATATACTTTACTTGGCAGTTTGTCTTCATTAAAGTGAATCATGACGGAAAGACTATCACCCCTTTCACCATTTCTGGTGCATTTGAGTCTTTTCACATCAATAACCGCGGCACCAGTAAGGCCTTTTTTGATCTTTTCGACTGATACATCAGTAGGGATGCCAGTGATTACTCCTTTAACCCATTTCTTTTCTTCCTGGACAGTACAAGTCACTTTTTGCCCCATGAATGATTTTATTTCTACAGCCTTTTTTTGTTGCCTGCTATCCTTACAGTATATTAGCAGCCTGCCGTCTCTCAACTTTTTAACACTTTCTACCAATCCTATCTCTTCCTTGATTGTTTTAGATATCTTCAGCGGATTAATCATGCTAAATGAACCAGAATCGAGTTTCATCACTACCTTAAATTCTTCTTTCCTTCTCCTTGTCAGATGCATTCCATTCTCACTATCAGTCTCAGATGTATTACTCCAGCTTCTGTTTCTTTTCCGATTTTCTACCGTAATCCATTCATTTTTCGAATTTCCCCCTTCATCCGCGTCTGACATTTCTTCCTCCATTTCCGGAACGCTTCCGGAATCTAAGCTACCTCCTACTACGCACTCTCCAGTCACAGATCAGCTGTTGCCACCGCCTACAGAGCCTGACACAACTCTCCCGCGCTCTCCGTGAACAAAGCGTGCAACACTGATTACGGTCCCACTTGAACAAAGCACCAAAATTAAAGTTCCTACGTCCATTAAACTAGGTAGGTATATAATACACAAATTAATTGTTTCTTTAGTTTTGGGAAGTTCATCAAAGAATATTATCATTAAAATTAACATTTCTCTTCCCTACTGGCTACATTTGCACAAAAACACGTTATGAATGCATGTTACACTTCCGACTGCACATTGTGTTTTCTTTTTCTTATAATGCACAGAGTTTTTAAGTAAGGGAGATTTTCATTTGACATTCGCAGTCTCATCTAGTTCATGAAACTTCTTCTTTTAAAATCGAAAGCGGAATGTCTCCTCATTAAAGCCACCATATCAGCGCGCTCTTACATTGAAAACATATGATTCAAATTGCGCTTCTGATTGGTTCTCGGGATATAGCGGCTTTCGCTGTCAAAGGCAGGTGGCATTTGCAAACAAACTGTTATTTCTGAATGCGCTGACGCTAGGATTAAGATGATTTGAAGCAAATCTATTTGTTGATGGTGTACTACATGCCTAAAGCATTCACTCAATGCCATTATCTCATTTTTGGCGGAAGTGGCGTTTAGCGGCTTTTGCATCTGAACTATTCAATTCCTAATAATAGCACCTGCATAGCAGTCCCACAACATTCTGTCACTCTGACACTCGAATACCCTGTCAGAAAAGTCTAGTGATTGGGAATGACCATTATACAGTGTGTGCTATAATGTTTACAGTATGTTGTTTTCAAGTGTTTACATAGATGAATATGGCCACAGTGTAAATACACAGTACAATTACAATCTTACTGCCTCATTATATCGTTATGATAACATGATATTGTTGCCTTCGATGATTTCCTGAAGATAAATAGCAAAAAATAACGCAACTGGAAGAACTACAGCAGCATATGAAGCAAGAGATCGCAATGACATAGGATGACCTCTAGTAGTGTTGGTGTTGTAGTACTGTCCCATTTCTTAGGGGTATATTTTAAAGTCTAACCCCTTCACAATCTGTTTCAAGGGGAAGGGCAAGGGGTAGGGGTACAAAAATAGAATTGGGATTGGACTTTAGTACAGGGTACATATTTGCCAGTTCTCTGAAAAGTAGCACTGGGCACATACTGTATTTCCAACAAGCCTGGGTTGAAAAAATACAATGGAAGTCAATGGCTGTTTTTGCCAACATTGTTCAATTTATCCTACTTTATGTTCAACAGAGGAAAGAAACACAGACAGATTTGGAATAAGTGGAGGGTGGTGAAATAATGACAGAATTTTCATTTTTGGGTGAACTTCAAAAGTATGATTTTAACAACTAATATTCTGTTGTACTTGCAAACATAATGACAGTTTCCCCTCTAAAAACTAATGTCAATTCTGCAGTTCACATCCGTTACCATCTCAAATTACTGTCGCAATCTAAATATTCAGTCCATTTAGATGACAAATTAGTTTTATGTTTCCTTTCCTCCATTTAGCTGCCACAGTACATTTGCCCCAAGCATTTGCAAACAAAGTGTAAATATGTTTTGCATGAACTTGTCACCAAGGTCCCTTGAAAACGAATCTTCACTCACAGCAATCACATTTGCCAATATGCTATTTAGCCTATATAGTCAAAAGTGTAAATAGCCCATGCATATTTAGTATCTGGATATAAATATGACATGCATATGTTTTACCTGCCGCCATAAGGCAATTTGCATTTCATGCCTACTTTTCACTGTCCATTAAACATATTTAGGTTTTGGCAATCATCAGGACACCTTTACACATTAGTTTTAAAGAAGCAGTGTACAGAAACACAAATCCATCCTCAAAGTCTCTCCTAAACTCTTCAGCACAGTAAAGCAGCTTCCATTTTTGTTTTTATATAACTAACATTTAGAAAACGGATTACTTTAATCACGGTGAGCCTACAGTAAAAGTGTGCAAGGACATGTTTTCGCTCTACCTTGCATAAATGAAGGTCATTTTTACAGGTAGACATGCTGTAATCAGGGCCACGGTCCTGCAGGATGGTTTCAGGAATCGTAACTGCGTAATATTCATGACATTAATATTACATCTTTATTAAACCTTAATCATTCGTGGTTGGTGTTTATATAAGCAGCACACCCTAATTGGAAGTCAATCAAACAACCCCAGACAGCAGCTTGTGTCACGGTGAACCTAATAAATCTGTTATGCTCATCCCATTAGTTGTATCAGAGCAGATAGTTTGATATGGGTTTTTTTTAACATATTTTTATGCTAATGAGAGTAAGTGGGAGTGAAATGTCAGAAGTCGGATTCTCATTAACAATTTATTAAACTGAGCTTACTTTGGGATTGTAAATCTGAGGTTAATTAAATTTGTGAATATCTATAACTAGAGATTATTGTATGTTAGTGGAGTTAGCAATTCTGCCTGAAAAGTGAAAAGATATATATTATTTTTTTGGCTTAAAAAGCTGATACAATTTAGCATTTTTATTTTTAAAAACAGCATATACTGCACTAAAAAAACCAACAGTCAACCTTATCAAATGAAATGAGTGTAGTTAACTCAAAATTTACTGAAAGTTAATTCTACTCATTTGAAAAGAGTTTTTAACTCAGTGTTGAAGGTAATGATGAGTTAATTAAATACCTCATTACTTCAACTTAAATAGAGTAAATTCACAGTACTCATATTAGTGTTTTAACTCAAATGGTTTGTGGCAATCAGTTTCCTCAAAGGGTTTGAGTTGCCTTAACTTATAGGGTTTTACAGTACTCAATTGGTTTGAGTTCTCTTCATTTATTGGGTTTTATTGTGCACAAATTACTTCGTTTACTCAAATGGATTAAATTCACAGTACTTATTAGGATTAGTTTTTGAACTTAAACGGTTTGTTGCAATCGGTTTCCTCAAATGGCTTGAGTTACTTTAACTTTTTGGGTTTTACAGTGTGTATATACCTTGTAAAACCCAACAGTCGACTTTATCAAATGAAATGTGAGTGTACTCAACTCAAAATTTACTGAAAGTTAATTCTACTCATTTGAAAAGAGTTTTGAACTCAGTGTTGAAGGTAATGGGTTAATTAAATACCTCATTACTTCAACTTAAATGGAGTAAGTTCACAGTACTCTTATAGATTAATTTTTTAACTCAAATGGTTTGTAGCAATCGGTTTCCTCAAATGGTTTGAGTTGCCTTAACTTATTGGGTTTTACAGTACTCAGTTGCTTTGAGTTCTCTTCATTTATTGGGCTTTACTGTGCTCAAATTGCTTTGTTTACTCAAATGGATTAAGTTCACAGTACTCATTAGGATTAGTTTTTGAACTTAAATGGTTTGTTGCAATCAGTTTCCTCAAATGGCTTGAGTTACCTTAACTTTTTGGGTTTTGCAGTGTGTATATACACTGTAAAACCCAACAGTCAACTTTATCAAATGAAATGTGAGTGTACTCAACTCAAAATTTACTGAAAGTTAATTCTACTCATTTGAAGAGAGTTTTGAACTCAGTGTTGAAGGTAATGGGTTAACTAAATACCTCATTAGATTAGTTTAGAACTTAAATGGTTTGTTGCAATCAGTTTTCTCAAATGGTTTGAATTACCTTAACTTTTTGGGTTTTACATTGTGCATATACCAAATGTAATTTAAAGAGAATGATCTGCTTAAATTGAAAAAAAAAACAAGAGTAAATTTTATAGTAGCTCTCTTATTCTTCAACAATAATACAAATGTTTTTTTTTTTTTTTACATTTTTCAGCTGTTTTTTTCTTCTCATATTTTTTTTTTTTTTTTTTTACAGGTAACCATATCACTACTGAAGCAAAAAGATATTTCACACACACACACACACACACACACACACATATATATATATATATATATATATATATATATATATATATATATATATATAATGTTGATTCTTTATTTTTCTTTTTTTGCCTGCATGGCAGTATTTAGTAAGATGACCTGTGTTATGCAGTATTATGAGTGGAACTAATTATATTGAGGAGTCAAATACTGTTAGCAAAATGTGTTAATGTTGCCACCAAGTGGCAAAAGGTAGAAAAAGTGGATTCTTCATTACATTTGATTCTGTTCTGTGCTAATTTACAGAGGTATTTCAATCCAAGGTTTTCAAAAGGCTGTGACTTATTCATTATGATTTATAATAACACTTTACACTCCCAGCACAAAATATGTCCACTGTACACTTTAGCCTTTAGTACTTTTAAGGCATATGGAGTAAATGAGGTAAAATATATACCTTCTGAACCAGTGAGTGTTTTTGCGTGAAAGAGGGTAAAATACTTTATTATGGCTGGTCAATTAAGTATTCTTGTAGCCAAATGATGTTTTGTAATTACTTGTAGTGAGTGTCGTCCCTATTTTCAAGTGAAGGTATTGGAATTTATTTATTTGCTAAATAGCCACAATTAAAGCACTAGATACACCATATTTAAATGGGACCTGTTAAGTCTCACTTGTCCAACTCAAAATACAACTCAGATCATTTATTTTATAGCATGCTATATTTTAAATACCCCTTTTTGGTCACTTTAAATACAAATGAGCTGCTGCTCCTTTTCAGGAAGAGGAAGGTGTCTTTACAACTTGTACCTCAGTTATTCCACAACAATAAATGACTTATCTGTGTGTTAAAGCTTTGAAATAGGATTTTCTGAGCACAAAGACATGAAGCGCTCACACAGAATGCCAGTGGCCAGATGATGTGTTGCTTACAACACATGCTCAATGGAAATAAGGTACTCTGTGGTTCTGCAAAGCTTTAAATACTTATGAAACATCTGTAAAAAGCATCTTTAAAAAAAAAACAAATCACCTACACTACACCATACATTCTGAAAATTACTGGGTCGTTTAACCCAATGCTGGGTCAAACATGGACAAACATAATTTTGGGTTATTTTTTCAATACATCTTACTCTTTTTAACCAAATGGTTTATTTTGTCCATATTTGACCCAACATTAGCCCACAACTCATTTTTTGAGCATATCCTAAAACTAGAGTTAGCAATCATGCCATAAAACTCTATTTGCTCAAGCATCCATACTATTTGAGTTCTTCTGTTGAACCACATATTATTGAATTGATAGACCTTTATAAATTCATAAATGCAGTGTCATATCATGTGATATACCAAACAAAGTGGAAAAGTAGTATATAAAGAGATACATATTATAATGTACATGTCATGCTAATCTTTTAAGCTGTTAGCGCTCTTTATGTAGTATTGTGCACATTGTTTGAATCAGTGAGATGCAATCAGATCTCTCCAGTTCATAAATTAAATCCTCAGGATGATTTGTCAAGCTTGATCATGAATCGCACACCACTATCAGGTTTATGAGTGATCCTTTAGTTCAAAGTACTTTTTACTCTGTGACATTTATGAAATGTCATCACTTATACATTAATTGTGCATTACTTCTGTAGTGCATTAAATGTACTTAAGTTCAGCAGCAAAGTAAAAAATTCTTGTGGATATCATGTAGTGATATAGGGCTCTATTTTAACGATCTAGGTGCAAAGTCTAAAGCACATGGCGCAAAACCATTAAAGGTGTGTCCGAATTAACTTTTTGCTATGTTAGAGCCGGAAAAATTCGCTTTGCGCCCCAGCGCATGTTCTAACATGGTTGTGCTTATACTCTTAATGAGATATGGGTGTTTTTTGAGCATAATGTGCATTAAACCAATCAGAGTCTCATCTCCCATTCCCTTGTCAGTTGCGTTGCTTCATGGCACATTTGCTATTTACATGGCGGACTTTGTAAGTGGAAAAACTGAACCCTTCACTAGCAAGAAAACAGTTAAACAGATCATTTGCAGCGAGAGAATAATGAATGAGCCTCCTCTATTCGGCCTCTTTACGTTCTCTTTACTTTACTTTTACTCTTTACTCCTTTACTTTGGTGGATAAGAAAACGGTGTTGTACGCACTCCACTGAAGACATCCGTTTGCCTATACTGTATATTTATTTTTGTTTGGTAAGCGCAAAGATTTGTTTCAAAACTATTTCTAAATTCAGTTCTAATTTTCAGCAAACTAATAAATGAACAATAATAACCAAGTGTGGTCAAAAAAGTTATATCCAAACACATGCCCTATTCTTATGCCCCATATGGTGATGCATGCGTCTCCAAAACCCAACAGGTGGACAATTCTAAACTTGTTTTCATGAAACCAAATATAAATATAGATGTAATAAATAATACTTCTCATAATAATAACATTATAATAAAAATGTTAATTTTTATGAATAAACTGAAAAAAAAACCTCTGGACATGAAGAAGGCATGGAGGTAGTGTTTGTAATATTTATGTAGTAAAAAATATTTTTTGTTACATTTTAATCCTTTATTTTATTTTAATATGTAAAGATATTTGTGTATTGCTGTACATCCTGTGTGTATTAAGTGTTTGAACCTGCATAGGTGCATAACTAACGCGCTCTGTGCTGGACTTTAGACCAGCTTTTAGTTGGTCAATGGCGGGGTCTATTTTAGTTCCTCAAAATAGCAACGCACCAACAATGCGCCTTAACACACCTCCTTTATAGACCAGCACACCCATGAGTCCACAAAGTAGCGCAAATGGATTTGCTATTTAAACAATGTGCCGCAAAACGTGAAAGTTGCCGCTGTACTAAAAATAGCAACAAATCGCGCCAAACACATCTTGCACCTTATTGCGCCGGGTGTATGATAGGACCCATATATGTGTATCGTGTAGTGGATATAGTCTAATTTTTGCTCGAATAGCAACATTACTGCAAAAAGAGCTTCTATAAAACATAATTTAACATATTTCCTGCTTTTCTCTGTTTCTCAAAAAAATTCTCACCATAATAATAATTAATAAATGATCCTTTCTGTGCCTTCCTCTCTAGAAACTGTTCTTGTTCCCAAATGTTCCCACTTCCTGCAGTTTACTTTCCCCAGAGAAACTAAACAAACCTTGTCCAAACTTGCCGCCGTAAGTCTCAACAAATCTCCTCCAGAAGTACAAATTCCCACAAGGCCTGCAAAGCTTCAGCTGTTACTGTGTGAAAAAAAAAAAAAACATTTTAGAAAAGTCCTTCAGAAAGACACACAATGACAGTATAGTAAAACAAGAAACATCAAGCAGCAAGTGCACTATTACAGCTTCATAGGTGGAAAAAAATGAATAAATCAAGAGTGAATACAGAACAGAGAACAATTTATTTTGATTTTGTTTTATGTTGTAAAATCCAGCTAAAAGATTCATTGTTTAAAAGAATGCATTGCGATGGCAGTGATGCAGCTGAAGTAGAGGGTGTCCAATCATCTACTGTATGGCTCACTGAGTTACTTACTGCCTGTGTATTATATGGCAGCACTGCACTGCAGCCTGTCTACCATAGGAAATAGAAATGGACTGCTGCGCTCTGGTTTATACCTCATGTCATTAGCTGAATCTATGAGACTGTCCTGTAATGGTAATCAACTTTGTTTATGGTTTGTGAGCTCTTGCACGTTTAGTTCTCTATGGAGAATGTTGGAAAAGCAATGCTTATATTAGTATAGAGTACATTTACATGCATTAATACCAGTCTTGGCTACGTTCCTTTAGAAGAGTAATTAGTTAGAGTTACTAGTTACTTCTCACAAATAGTAACTGAGTTAGTAACTAAGTTACACAATTATAAAAGTAACTAATTACCAGGGAAAGTAACTAATGGATTACTTTTAAAAAAAATCTAATTTGTCAAATGACAAACTATCAAACTATAAAATTAATTTAAATCATTGTACACTAATCTAGACTATTTTAATGTTGTTGTGGGACAATGTAAGAGACAACGACAGCATGTTCTCAAATATATTTATATAGATATTATTTAGTTTAAATTATTTAGTTCTGATGAATGAGATGCTGCGTTCTTCCTGATGGTCACATGACCTTCACGCATGTTTAAACATTACAGCATCCATACAACAATTTATTGTTTCCCCCTGTTTCACAATACATACTATGCATAAAGACTTTACAAATATACGTTGCACATTACAAATAAAACAGATTTTAATACAAATTTTAACAAATAAAAAGCCTTAATGTGTTTATTTCTTTATAAAGATTTTCATGGTGATGTTTATATTCACCGTTTCATTTAGGGAAACTTTTGAGATAAATAAGTTATATCTCTGAACTTTAATAATAAATCTATATAAAATGCTCCACTTCCCACCTCCAGTCACAATAACTTCTGGAACTTCTAGAGCGAGTTCGGTGCTTAAGTCTGCATCGGTGCGTCCTCGATATCAAGAACACATCCGGGAAGTTTCAGGCGTCCTCCGTTCTTGTGGTCTTGAGTATTGGAACTGAACTTCGGCAGATGATGATGACGTTACACAAGAACAAGAGGACGCAAGATCGATGAAGAACGCATATTGAGAAACAGCCAGTAATTCACTTGATTACTCATTACTGGAAAAAGTATCGATGTTAGTTACGTTATTCCCATCACTGATTAATACATCAACAGTTCTTATTAACCCAAAAATGAAAAAAGAGATCAAGATACATTATAAACTGTATTATTTGTATGCTTTGCTGCCATGTGCAATATATTGTTTTATATCTAGAAACATGCTGAGACTCAATGATGCAGTAATCCAGCAAGTCCTTTCTTCTGTTTCTTCACCAGTCACATACTTTTTTGAAAAGTTTTACACCACTGTTTTGTAACCCCTGCATCTCCCTTTCTATTCTGTATGCAGTTTATAAAGTGAAGTGTCATACAAATGTAATGCGCTAGGAGTGTGTGCAGTCATACATGCAATAACACTGCAAACAGCATACAAGGCCCAACATTTTTTTTTTTTTTTTTTTTACAGAAACGTATTTGTTTCTGGTTGTATTTGTTCCCAGACTGATTATTTGTTAGGGGATTATTTGTTTTATGCAAAGTCAGACTGAAAAAATATATATAGTGTCTTGAAGAGCAACTGCTTAAAAAGGAATATGAGATGTGATGTGCACTGTACAGTATATATGAGCAATACCACATGAGTAGCTACAAGTGTGATATTGAGTTTTTACAATAGTTCGATGGCATAATTGTGTAAATGAAAAAGTAACATCATTCATGGAGAGTCTTAAAAAACCCTTTTGTGTGAGGAACTACTTTCTTCTGCCAAGGATTTGCTATCTATCTGCAGATGACTGTCTAAACAACAAAAGCCAGTCCAAAAACATCACTTTACAACTATATATTTTTTAAATGATTCCCTTGCATAAGGTAGACTAGAGCATTATAATGTCTAAGTGATGACAAAACAGAGGATCTTGCTTCACAGCTTGAAGGCATAACACATCAGTCGTTTACAGAGTTTTGACTGTATTTCTCTGCTGCATCTGGGTTTTTCACTAATCCCCACTAACCCTGATAATAGCCAAAGCAAAGCAAACACTTTAGATTACTATATTTTGAATAGAGTAATACAAAATGTAAGAGAGGGAGATTCACTTATAGTGTGATTTACCTTTTCTGTATTGATTTTGTTTATCAGTAGCTTCAAATGTCCAACCCAGGCTCATTCTGAAAACATACCGCTATATACATTTCTGGAGAGAGGAAAATACATCCCAGGAGGTAAGTTTTTTAGCAGTTTTCGCGAATCCACCAGAGACTGCTGTGTGTGCTTTTTGAGATGTCAAATTTCTCTCACGAGTGCCATTCTCGCCTGCTGTTCTTGCGTAAATCCACCAGAGGCTGCTGTCGACTGACTGACTGACCGATCAACTGACCCTCCCTCCTCCTTCCCTAAACCCGACCAATAGTGTTTTTAAAAGCACCGATTGACCCGCACACCCACTTCCCTAAACCCAACCAACAGTTTCAAAAAGCAATCCAGAAAAATAAAGCTCTTGTCTGATTTTTACTACATTTTCGGATTTTACCACATTCTCATCCTGTTATTTACTGGTTTATTTTGTTTTTTGGCTTCTGTTTTTGTCTCACCTGCTTTCTGGAATTATTCTTTGCCAGATTCAAACCCCATCGTCATGGTCAACTCCTCTGTGTGTCTCAAGTTCGCCAACGTACATGGTGAGCTAACTGGACAAACTGGTAACGGCGGGAAAGTTGTCCATACAGATAGTAAGCGGTCAGCTAGTAAGCGTAAAAATGAATAATTAAATAATTAATTTTGAAATAATTTAAATTATTAATTTAAATTTGAATAATTAAATAGAAATAATTAATTTTGACACCCCTAATATACTGTATAGGCCAATTTGCCTATGCCAGTTTTGTATATTTCTTTAAATGCAAATGAGCTGGTCTCTTACAGAAGAGGGTGTAGCCTTTCAAGTCAAGATAGCAGAAATGACCGGCATTAGATTAAAGGGTTATACAGTAACTGAGAAAGAGGTAATGACTTCTCTCATTTGAACCACTGATGTTTCTGAAAGGCTAATGGATACATTTATTTAGTTGTTGTGGAGTAAAGTTGATTCATCTTTACATGGTTTGGCTTCACTTTCTGAATTGTAGAGCTCATGAAAACATCAATAATTTCTATGATGCTTTCTTAACTGCTGTTTATTAATGCTACGTTTGAGTTATGTCTTTTTGTTATTGAAAAGAAAACACGTTTACTTATTCATCTAAATGCCATTATTTCACTATAATGCTCAGGTATTTCAAACTTATTTTTACCCCCCCCAAAAAACTGAAAAAGCTTTTGGCTATATTATTAGTATTAGATCCTTTACGGTGCTTCTGTCACTAAAAGACTCCAAGTTTCACTCTCTTCCTGTCTTATATCTATAGGAAAAACTGCAGGTCACATAAATCAGCACTGACTTGCACTAAACTTGTATTTAAACTTGTACTTGAGATGATAAAGGGCAAACTGAAGAAAAGGGTCCACCACTGTCCTCATGAGCTTTATATCATCGCCGTCTGTCAGATCTCACTGATGACTCTGCATATCAGCTTCAGCAGCGGTCATTCACCCGTCAACCATGAACGAACACATTTGCCCTTCTTTACTGGATCATTGCACATGTTCTCCTTTCTTTCATCCTCAGTCTCTAGCGCTATCAATATCTGTTAGTATTCACCGTTTTTCATTTTGCTAAAAGCCATTCATGTATGCAAGTGCAATAATATAGGATGTTTTTCTAAGGTTTACAGCTAAAAACAAGTTGAAAATAAGCTTGTGTTGAAGCTGTTGTGGAAGCGGAGTTTTGTTAACTGGAGTGCCGCTGTCGTCAGCTACCTGTCTGTTCTGTTTTAGTCAAGCATTTATCAGGAAAATAGCCACAGAACATTGGCACCATGTTGGCAGAGAACCTGAAGAGCTCGGTGAGATAAACAACACGCTTTTGCTTATTGCAAACACCTAATATCACCAACTGAAGTGTTTGGATCTGAAGAAATAGGTTGAACAAACATGGAAATACTGTCATCGATCAGCAAATTATGATTCGCTTTGTTTATTTGGAAAAGAAGAAGGTAATTTGAAGAAGGCTTCAGCTGCTGTTGTCTATTTTATTTTATAAATGACACATTTTTTGTTTAGTCAAACTGTACTTTTAGTTAAACTAATAATATAAAACAATCATGTTGTGGTGTATATACTCTATATATATATATATACACACACACACAGTTGAAGTCAGAATTATTAGCCCACCTGAATTATTAGCCCCCCTGTTTATTTTTTTTTTCCCCAATTTCTGTTTAACGGAGAGAAGTTTTTCAACACATTTCTAAACATAATAGTTTTAATAACTCATTTCTAATAACTGATTTATTTTATCTTTGCCATGATGAGAGTGAATAATATTTGACTAGATATTTTTCAAGACACTTCTATACAGCTTAAAGTGACATTTAAAGGCTTAACTAGGTTAATTAGGGTAACTAGGCAGGTTCGGGTAATTAGGCAAGTTATTGTATAACAATGGTTTGTTTTGTAGACTATCGAAAACAAATATAGCTTAAAAGGGCTAATAATTTTGACCTTTAAATGGTTTTTAAAAAATTAAAAGCTGCTTATATTCTAGCCAAAATAAAACAAATAAGAAGAAAAAAAATTATCAGACATACTGTGAAAAATTCCTTGCTCTGTTAAACATCATTTGGGAAATATTTAAAAAAGAAAAAACAATTCAAAAGGGGGCTAATAATTCTGACTTCAACTGTATATATTATGTGCAAAATAGTTTTTTGTACAGCTAAAACTACAACTACATAACAAAAAAAATCTTCCACCTATCATGAAAATGAACTTTTGTATGCTGTTTGAACAGAACTGTGTGTGTGTATAGTGTGTCCTCTGTCACATTAGAGCAGGGGTGTCCAAACTCGGTCCTGGAGGGCCGGTGTCCTGCATAGTTTAGCTCCAACTTCCTTCAACACACCTGCCTGGATGTTTTTAGTATGCCTAGAAACAGCTTGATTAGCTGATTCAGGTGTGTTTAATTGGGGTTGAAACTAAAATATGCAGGACACGCCCTCCAGGACCGAGTTTGGACACCCCTGCATTAGAGTGATATAAACCCAACAAATGTCTTTTTTTTACATTTCCTGACGTTAAAATAGGACCCAAATCCCAGTAATTTTGAGGCCCACCACAATGTGACGTAGGAGTGCGGTTTTCCCCGCCCACCGAAATGACTGACATTTTGCCATGTTTCTATAAAAATATGTACTGTATACACATGTCCATAGAAACCTTTTTTTTTTTTTGCAAATAAACTGGGATTAAAATATTTGTTATAACTCTCTTTGATTTTTATAAGTTTAAAACGTTTTTAAAACAGAGCATGTTTGTAATAAAGACAGTAAAAACATTATCTAATTCAATTGCTTTAATCACCACCGCCACATGTTTTCAGTAAACGCTAATATGTGTGTGTGTGTGTGTGTGTGTGTGTGTGTGTGTGTGTGTGTGTGTGTGTGTACTGCAAACGGCATTTGTGTAAGACTTAAGAATAATTTCAGAATGGCTTAAAAAAAAACCGCCAGAAATACATGAAATAAACTTACTTGCCATTTTTGACTAATGAGCTGTATTTCAGCTTCATCTGAGTCTGTCTCTGTCACTGTGATGTTAAGCATGATGAAAGCAGAAACTTTACAGACACATTCTGGAGACACCAAAGGCAGGGATGGGCAGTATTTGTCATACATGTATTTCAACTATGTATTTTAAATACAAAATAGTGTTTTGTCATTTGTATTTTATGGGGTTTATGAAAATGGCTTAATATTTTGTATCAAAATACTTCAGTGTCTTGTATTTTTGTATTTTTAAAATACTGTAAAATACATTGTAAGACGTCTACATGATGACATCATGCAAATGTAGCCTTTGATTGGTGCTTTCTCAGTCATTTGCCAAGGCTTGAGATCAGAACAGAAAATTGATTAATACTGATGCTTGGAGTATGGATGTAAATTTGGAAGCAGGTCAAAATCAGACAGGAAAATAAAACAAACAACATAAAGTCCTTCAGTGGCGATACCTACAGAAATAAATTGGCTGTTTTAAAATGCCAGTAGCTGATCTGTAGGTGCTCTTTATACAGTAGTTAATTACAAACTTTGGCAGTTATATTAAATAATATTCCAGTTTACTGGTCAAAAACTCCCAATTTTTTTGAGATCTCGTTTTATATTGTGCTTTGAAGAGTACAACTGCAAAAAAAACATGTTTTGGGGAAATGACTAAAACGACTGGAAATTTTTGTCGTTTTCAGAAATTGTGATTTTACATTGAGTATTGAAGATTTTAATTGCAAAAATGTTGAAATATAAGACTTTTAAGAGATGGTGGCAATTTCACAATCAATAGATATAGTACTATATTCCAACTCATTATCTGCATTAAATGGTTATTACAGTGATTAAAGAGATCATCTTCAAGACAGGACTTTCTGTATAAAATTTGTACAAAATATATACTAAAATCAAAGAGAAAATTTATGAATCAAACTTTTGTTTTTTATTCTTACAGTAGAGGTGATGAGGTGCAAAGAAGCTGACTTAAACTTGCTCAGAGAAAGGCTGTTGTTATCAATCATTGTTTATTTGACTAAATCAGTTTAATGTCAAGAGATTGATCCAATAGGCCTGTCGATAGAAGGATTGCGAAAAAATTTTATGCTCCCTTGTAAAAGTATTTTGTAGCATTTTTAAAATACAAATTACAGTATTTTATTTTGATACTTGTTGAGGTTGCTGTATTTTGTAGTTTATTTTGATACACATAAAACGTATTTCAATGTATTTTTGCCCATCCCTGATTAAAGGCTTATCTTACATCTTGTAAAAGAGGTAATATGGGTGCCCTTTAATTCAAATAAAATGTTAACTGAAAAAAAGTACTTTAAGAAAAAAATTTCATTAACCTAAAACTAAAATTTTTGAGTAATACTTGGCATTGCTAAGAACCTAATTTGGACAACTTTAAACTTGGTTTTCTCAATATACAGATTTTTTTAACCCTCAAATTCTAGGTATTCATAGCACTAATTTACTAAATTACCAGAACTTAAAATTAAAATAACAAGAAAAATAAATTAATCTGAAAAAAAATAATAAATAATAATAAAAAAAAAAATACTGGTACATTGGCCCTTTATAAACAAGATCCTCAGGCATTAATATTTAGAACCCTAGTAGCTTTCCCTGAAATAGTTTTTGTATATTTATAATATATTTTTTGTCTTGTACACATGAGAAATAACTATAAATGATTGTGAACAAATAATGGTATAATATTCTAGCAGAACATTAAGGCTTAACAAATCTCCTACCATCATCTCCAACCCATTTAATAAAGTAAAAACAAAACCTGGTAGTAATTAGCGCAATTAAATATCTGGTCATATTTTATTTTTCTGCAAGCTAAGAAATCATGCTAATAGTGCTGTTTTTGCACCCAAGACAATGCAATGTTTTTTTTAAACACAATCTTGCATAGTTTCATTAGGTGCACATATTTATCACCAGAGGATACAAATAATTATAGTTCATAAAACCTGTGGGTAAAGTAAAGCTCCAAGATTACTAAAACAGAATGATGAAATAACAATAAACATGTATTAATTTCACTTTAGCTCTCTGGACTACAACTTTTTCCACAAGCTTGTAATTAAACTTCCATCAACACCTGCAATTTTGCAAGAGTACAATTCCCAACACCTGCCTTCCTGAATTCAAGTACGACACCTGGCTGAATAAAATCCCTCAGGAAAGAAAAAAAATAAAAAGAGCTGAAGAAGATCAATGTAAATAGGCTAAAGAAGATGATGAATGAGTTGTCAGATGTCCATTAAGGACTCAGATGTGTTGAGGTGCTCGTCTTCTTCATTTCTCCAGAAAGCCCTGCAGCAACTGCTGTTTTTAGACATGCATTTCTCTCTATTTAATTCATACATGCTGCTCGTTCAATACAGGTAATGCAGTACATTCAGTGCAGCTGACAAGCTTTAGAAAGATTGATTTCAGGATGCATACAGGACTTATACTGTCATTTATATCAGGATCATTTATCACATGATGAAAGATGTTGTTCGTAATGTTTTCTGCTCCTCACAGATGAACATATCTGATTCAAGGTTACATCATAATTGCTAAGTTTCATCATTTCACTTTTTTCATCTAATACAGTGTAACCATGGCAAAATATTAGTATTAAAATATTTCATTTTTAAGTGTTCTGTGAATGACTTTTGAATTAATCTTAACACGTAATTGCTCCATAGTGTAATACAATATACTATTATGGTATAATAGCAACACACTCCCACATAATTAGCCATTATAACTGTTATTATTTCCATCTTTGGTAGAAGACTGCAGAAAGTGGCTTGACAAGAAATGTACAGTTTTACACCATCATGCTGATAACATTTTTTAGACCTTCAGCTAGGCATGGTCTGCTATAAGATGACAGTATGATAACCTTGGTTAAAATATCACGGTTTCACAGTATTTTGATTAATGTCTGCGTGAAAAACAACAACCTTTTCCTCATTGAACACAATATATTTTACTTTAACAAAGATTTTAAATATTGTGGAGCAGTAAACATGTCAGGCTAAATAATTTAAATAAATCATTGTCTTCATTATTTTCAAGAACACACATTTCTTTCCAACTTGAAGAGGCATATTTGGAGATCTTTCTTTTTTCAGATGTTTCCTGAATCATGGGCTGACCAGTAGCTTTTGATGTGGAGCATCCTTTTCTGCTGGAGATACCGTTGCCCTAAAAAACTAAATAAACTAGTCATAAAAAACACTGGCTATGTTGATATGTGTGACTCATTGAAAGGCTTAAATTAACTCCACAACAAATACATCAAATAATCATTGGGAAAGTTCTTACTGTAGTATTTCTCACAAACGTTACGTGAGATCTGCTTCCTTCATGTCTGTCACTGTGCTGTTTATCTGACGTAGCCGAGGTGGAGATTGAGGCACACTCTGACAGGCACGTGGGAATGGTGGGCGGGGAGAACTAGCATTAAAGGCACAGGCTACAAAAACAGCTACATTGTGTTCAAAGCAGAAAATCCAATATTCTGAAAGCTAGAATAAATAATCTGATGAGTGTTTTAAGCTGAAACTTTATAGACACATTCTGGAGACACGAAAGACTTATCTTAAATCTTGAAAAAGGGGGAAAATAGTTGCCCTTTAAAACTGGTTATCCTACCTTTGGCATACTACAGCTTAAATGGAGTTAACTTGTTAATAAAAGTTCAGCGGCGGAACCACGCCTCACTTGTCTCCAACCAATCACCTACTACCTTAAACTTATTTAAGGAAGACCATCCCTCTAGCACTGTTCTTCTCTTTCTTTTGAAAACTGCACACGCAGAGATAAGCTACACGCGATCTGTTCACGTTCCTACTCACCTCAACCGAGAATCAGAATCCAACCGAACCGCACCCTCAGCGTTCGCGTCCAGCCGGACACACTCCTCGACTTCGCGACCATCATCGCTTCATATCTTCCCATGGAACCATTCAATCCAGTCCTCCTACGAGCTCTCTCTTCTTAGGCACCGAAACCCTCAAACAGAATCACCAATGCCCACCATAGACGGCAAAAATCAGCTTTCCCATCTCCTGCATCAACCGGCGCTAAACTACCGGCTACTACACCCGCCGGCACACGCCCCATAATCACCGACGGCATCTCTAAACGTCCAGCGGCCACCTCCTACATACACCGAAGAAGAGGTGTCTATTTGATGATTCAGATAAAGCAAGAATATTTTCTTTAAACTTATTTCCCGACTACTGAACCCACGTACCCACCAGTTAACACTTCCGGCAACAACAAGCCAGCCATGTCGCGCTATCCATGACGTCATCCAGCGCGCCGCTCTACCGCAGCTTCAGACCCTACACTCCAGACAGCGCCAGCTCTCCCCATCCGAAAAACGCTGTTCAACGAACCATCCCATATCCTCATTTACGCTTAATCTCCTCGTTCACAAATGAAACATCCCCATTCATATTCATCCTTTCATCCAGTCATCCATTTTCAACACTTTCTTAAGCCATACACTGCTATATGGCTCCCGTTGTCTCTCGTTGTCCCTGCAGCAGCGGAATCCATCCCACAAAATTCTCATCACAGCTCTTCTCCCGTTTTCGCACACTTCTCAGCCCAC